>CM056053.1:1104692-1114692 GCA_029574335.1 Rana kukunoris | reverse complement strand
ACATTTAAAAAAAAAGGCTCATACAGATGCCCATATTGGCTGTATGTATCCCATCATACACCCACGTGTCAGCTAACCTAGATGTCTTTACAATCATTAACATACAGTGAGTGTTCTTATTCATTTAGTTGGAGCTGATTCTTGCATTGGGATGAGGATTCTCAACATGTTTCACAGACCATGAATCTGCTTCATCAGTGGGGATAAGAGGAATATCCGTTTTAATATACCAAAATTATCAGTAGATGCCATAAGTAGTTATTACATTTAAACCCTGGACCAAAAAAAACAAAAACCTGTAAGACAAGGCATAATGAGTTGGTATGGCATACTAGCTCATTATAAAATAATTACTTTAGAACTAAGCCCTCCAGCGGCACCCGCACACCGCTGAGATGGCTTACATCTTCCCCAGTGTTTCTTCCAGGTTGGTGGGCTGTAAGTGGCCGGAGTCACGTTAATGTCGTTGATGCAACAGCCACCGGTCACGGCATAGGCTCTGAAGAGACGGGATGGGTGGCTGTTCCTTCAGAAGGCATATGCTGATGAACTAATCTGCGGCTTATACAGTAAATATCTCTTAAATAGTTGAAGGTATTTACAGTATTATTATAGGCTTGCCTATAGGTACAAGCAATACAGGGAGGTTCAGTTCCACTTTAAATAGTAAAGACTTATAAAATGGTCTCCTAGGTGGCCTAGCAATAATGATCTAAAAAATCACCCCCCCCCCCCCCCCCCCAAAAAAAAAAACTAATATATTCAAAAATTAAGTTGTGTACTAAAATAGAATCGCACAGGGTAAAAAGTATTAAACACATGAAGAAAGAAAGGTGCAAAAAGGCATGGAAAGCTGAGACACCAGCTAAAATCGAACAGTAAATTCAGTTAGCGTGTTCAATACTTTCTCCCTGTGTCATTCCAAGTTATTACATTTCTTAACTTGCTTGTTTTGGTGTCTTTGTATGGATTGCATGGGTTGTTGCCAACATGTGGGAATTTCATGTCAATAGCACATGTAGAAATATATTTACCTAGAAAAAAAGTGTTCGATAATTATATTACCCACTGTATATTGTTTTTTTCATATGCCCATATTCTGAATTTAACTTTGGTGTTACCTCCCAAAGATGTATAATAAAGACAGTCCTGGAAAGATTGACAACTCCAATCATAGGCATGGGCCTTGAAATTCAACTTTCATTGTACAGATGATAATATCAGATACACTACGCGATACAGTGGAATCTCAGATTACGAGCATTATCCGTTCCAGCAGAATGCTTGTAATCCAAAGTACTCGCATATCAAAGCAAGTTTCCCCATTGAATTCAATGGAAAAGAAAATAATTTGTTTCGCATTGACTTCAATGGCATGCAATACCGCATGCGGCCAGAGGTAGGGGGCATGGAGAGCCTCGGAAACAGCCGGAAAGGCCCGAGGACTGCTCGGCAAACCTCAGAAAGGCTCCTGAACTGCATATTTCTGTGTCTTCCCAAGCATTTCCGAACGGCGTCGTTCGGCTCTGGCACCTCCCACCTCAGGCCAAACACGGTACTGCACACCGCTTTGGCCTGAATCCTGCTCGTTTTGCGAGACAACGTTCACAAACTGAGTTAGGAGTTATAAAAATACAGTGCTCGTATTGCGGAAAACGCTCGTAACCACGTTACTCACAATCCGAGGTTCCACTGTATTAGTCAAAGTACAGATCTTTATCAGTTTCATCCTGTGTCTGCACGAAAAAGTGCAATGTTGGCATCCAAGTCAGTTTGAACTGGCATAAAAAGAAAAGGATCCTCCAAGGGTCCCCCACCATACAGGAGACAAGGTCTTCTCACAGGGCAAATAGGGCCACCACAGCCTCCCTTTATATCCCCCACAACGCCCACAAACATTCATACCTGGCACAGCGTTGCTTCAATATTCATGTTGGTCATATAGACTTACACCAAGGCTAGTGCACGCCATGGAGTACATGTTGTCTAAATGACAAGCTACCTAAGTAACAATAAAGGCCTACCTGTGTTTCCTGAACATAATTGGGCCCAAAACTGAAAAAAAAAAAAATAATAATAATCACCAGAAAAGTTTACAACTAGCTTATAATGTGGAATTGAGCAAACCTAGTTAAAATGGGCAAAATGACCTTGGTTTTATACAACTGGGAGGCTTGTGCTTGGCTTTAGCATAGGAGGAAAAGTATGATGCAGAAGGTGTCAGGCATTGCTTACCTACTCAAAATCTGCCACAAGCTGGATGAAAAGTACCTGCAAAACACATTCCTGTTACGTTTTTAAGGTGGGAATTGACTCGTAAGTCTCATTCAGTCTTGCCCCATGTCCCGCTGCCTCTCTGAACCAGTTGATTTATTACACAGGTATAGCCTTAAATGTAGAGCCACTTAAAGTGTATACTGTATATTCAATATCTCATCTTGGGCACTGCTGCCCCTGACTGCTAGTCTTACCAGATTGGGAATGGCGTTTGCTGGAGAGGGAGCTGAACCTCAGGATCTCCAGTACAAGGATCTACCTGCCTCTGCTTCATTATTCGGATCTATTCTTTGTGCACCTCTCCTGCTGCTTCTTGATCATCCGCATAAGTCAGCCAGTCATCAGGGGGCATCTGTGACATGAAAGACCTACTTCTACAAAGATGGCCACTTTCACAGACAGAACAATGCATTGTAAGTTATTGGGGGGGGGGGGGGGGGGGGGGTGAAATCTGCTTCATTGAGATCACAGGTAACCAGTCCTTAGCCCTCTGCCTTTTTTTTTTTTTTCTCAGTTATGCATGCGGAACGGCTAGATTTATTATGCATGCAGGCTTTGCTTCCTGCAATGATTAATCTTTGCTACAGTTCTCTTCCCAATACAAAATTAGTCTGATTTGAAAACCGTAGACTGTCGTCCACCCCCTCTGTACGTCCTTGGATTGAAGTGGCTATACCAGGGCCCCACGGTATTAAACTTTTCAGTCAGCGATGCATCAAAAATGATCCAACCACCTTCACCGGGCTCCACTGTCAGATTGGGAGCCCAGAACTGAATCTGGCAGTTCCGGCTTGCCAAAAAGATGCCCAAGGAATGGAATGTCTCATGCTATCACAAGGGGGATCTCTTATGATGGCAATAAAGTTAGTAAAAAATAATCACAAGGTGAACGCACATGTAGGCCCCGCACGCATATGTGAATGGGGATTGCGCCACATGTGAGGTATTGTCTTGAGCATCAGAAAAAGATGATTAATTATAGCGCCAGCTCTCCTGTGTAACCTGTAAAGGCTTTTAAAGCGTCACCTATGGAGATTAAGTACTGTAAGTTGTCACCATTCTACGGGCGTGCGAAATTTTAAAGCATGACATGCATGTTATCTACGCGGCGTAACATCACCCTCACCCCCTTTTTTTATATACCAAAAAAATGGATGATATATTGTCTTTATACATTCATTTTTTTATTTTTTATTATTGCGTTTGAAAAACTGTTGCGAAAATATCATGTCACATAAATTGCAACACCCACCATTTTATTCTCCAGGGCCTCTGCATAAAAAAATATATGTATGTTTGGGTGTTACAAGTAATTTCCAAGCAGGAAAAGGCAGATTTTTTAATTTACCGTATGTGAGAAGTGTCGGAATAGGCTTTGGAAGCAAGTGGTTAACGGTCATAGGCAGTGACGCTAATCGCATTTCACAGGTGTCCACTAGAGGGAGTTTGTATGTACATGAAATACTACAATTTTAAAACTAACAACCACAAACAAATGTTTGCAGTAAAAAAAATTGACAAATGTTAAAATTACTTTAAATGTTTTAAATGTAATATACAAGAAGGATGTAATATTACAGATTATAAATGTGAGTGGGAAAATGTCTCCCACCTGGAACTAAAAAAAAAATCGAAAGACTGTATACAAATATTTGCTTTAAATCTAACCCTAAAACCACTGAAACATGGATCTCTGAGCCTTTGGGTGTCGCTGGTCTATAAACTCCTAATGACATAAGCAAGATGATGAAAACTGTCAAACGCTTAATGAAAAATAAATAGAATCTCACAATTGAAAATACTGACGTAGCGTGTAAAGGGGAAATGACATCAGGCGGGGTGTTTTGTTTTCTGTATTCTGCTGATTTATGTCCTTCAAATCTATCCACACCCCCCCCCCCCCCCCCCCGATTGGTCATAACCTAGATGCATTGCCAAAGTGTCTGCATTGTGAGAGTGATGGGATTTCCTTTCCCAAATATCTTGCTTTTTGGACATTAAACAAGTTGGTTGGGAGATGCAGTGGTTCTGTTATTTTTCTGTAACTCTGCATGTTCGAGGAATTTACAAACCCTTCTCTACCAGCTTTGTGGCGCATTTTTGAATGTAATTTGTTTTACACATTTTTAGCAGAGCTCCACCCAAAAGGGAAAACTGCTGGGTTTTTTTGTTTGCACCCGCCGCGGCCACATTTGCCACTTTTTGTGGGCCGATCTGAGTTGGAAGTTTGCAACCACCCCTTCCTTCCCATGCAGTCCCACAAGACTACAGGACTATTCATAAGGCACAGTATGACATGCATGCATAGTAGGAAATGGGCTGTGAAAGCCGCAAGGCTTCGCTTCATGTTTTCCTTACTAGAGATGCCGATGCTGGCACCCGCCCCCCAAACCCATTTGAAAAATTGGCTCGTGTGAGGACCTAGCTGGATCCTGGTAAGGTAAGTGTCCATGTATTAAGTCAGCAGCTACAGTATTTTTAGCTCCTGATTTTACAGTGAAGAAAAAAGTATTTGATCCCCTTGCTGATTTTGTACGTTTGACCACTGACAAAGAAATGATTGGTCTATAATTTTAATGTTACAAGAACAAGCTGCGCAATATGAGAAGCTCTAAAATGATAAAGAGCAATACCAAACAGTGAAAACATATATATATATATATATATATAGTCCATCAAGCAGTTAATACAAGTGGAAAAACATCTGATGGTATAAATCGGCAGTGAAATTCCGTATGTTCAAGCAGATGGTGACATCACAAACAGGAACCTCAGAAAAGTGATGCAGATAGAAAAAACACCTTCACCGATGGAAAATACTGTCCCTTACCAGAGGGGAAGATCCCAACTAGAGACCTTCTGATCGCAGATGGCTTTCTCCCCAGCCAGGGGGTTCAATAGCACGAAATCCAATGGTCAACAGCTCCTCCCGTAATGAGCAAGTGATCAGTGTTGATTGATGACAAATTATAAGAAAAAAAGGTATATAGTGTAAAACCATTTACCATTTATTAAAATTAAATTAAAATTGCCAAAGTGCCCCAGGACGAAGTCTGTTTAGACGAAACGGCGTAGGGAGACGGCGTGCTGACGTCTATAACCGCAAATCGTGTCCAGGAGATATTCGAGTTGTGCTAGCCGGCCGGCTACATTTACATGCATATTTTACCTACATTTTTGTAAGTGCAATTTTAATTTAATTTTAATAAATGGTAAATGGTTTTACACTATATACCTTTTTTTCTTATAATTTGTCATCAATCAACACTGATCACTTGCTCATTACGGGAGGAGCTGTTGACCATTGGATTTCGTGCTATTGAACCCCCTGGCTGGGGAGAAAGCCATCTGCGATCAGGTCTCTAGTTGGGATCTTCCCCTCTGGTAAGGGACAGTATTTTCCATCGGTGAAGGTGTTTTTTCTATCTGCATCACTTTTCTGAGGTTCCTGTTTGTGATGTCACCATCTGCTTGAACATACGGAATTTCACTGCCGATTTATACCATCAGATGTTTTTCCACTTGTATTAACTGCTTGATGGACTATATATATATATATGTTTTCACTGTTTGGTATTGCTCTTTATCATTTTAGAGCTTCTCATATTGCGCAGCTTGTTCTTGTAATATTACTGTTTTTGCTGTGAGTATCTCACCATTTAAAGCCGCTTGCAATTTATTTCTTTTTTGTATCTTGCCTAGACAGCGCAGTATCACCCCTTTTTTACTATAATTTTAATGGTCGGTTTATTTTACCAGTGAGAGACAGAATAACAACAAAAGTATCCAGACAAACGCTTTTCATAAAATCTTTATAAATTGACTTGCATTTTAAAGGGTGAAATAAGTATTTGATCCCCTATCAATCAGCAAGATTTCTGGCTCCCAGGTGTCTTCTATAAAGGTAACGAGCTGAGATTAAGGGCCCTTCCACACTAGCGGACGAACGGTCCGCTCATTACAAGTCCGTTTACGGACTTGTAATGGGCCCCTATGGGAGCGGATCCGTTAGCGGATGATGCATCCGCTAACATCCGCTAGATCCGCATCCGTTTTTGCGGACGGAAGAATGTAATATTTTTTTTCCGTCCGGCCAAACAGATCGCATGCAAACGGACAGACGGTCCGTTTCCATCCGACTCCCCATAGGGGAGAGCGGAGGAGAGACGGGGCGGTCCCTGCACAGTGTGCGGGGACCGCCCCGTCCGCCGACAGCTGAGCGGAGACCCCCCCGCTGAGCTGACGGGCACACGGAGCGGACCGAAAAACGGTCCGCTCCGTGTGAAAGGACCCTAAGAGCACTTTTTTTTTTTTTTGAGTGTTCCTAATCTCAGCTTGTTGCCTGTATAAAAGAGACCTGTCCATAGAAGCAAGCAATCAGAATCCAAAGAACTTTCCAAGGATGGCGGGCACAAGATTGTAGTCCTACACAAGGGTCACATGGGCTACTGGATTATCACCAAGCAGCTTGATGAGAGGGTGACAACACAAAATAACTGTCAGTCTCCCTCGGTCTGGGGCTCCATGCAAGATGTCACCTTGTGGAGTTTCAATGATCATAAAAACAGTGAGGAATTGGCCCAGAAGTTAATGGGAGAATCAATGTCAATTATCTTAAGGCAGCTGGGATCATAGTCGCCAAGAAAACAGTTGGTAACTCACTACGCCATGAAGGACTGAAATCCTGCAGTGTGCGCAAAGTCCCCCCTGCTCAAGAAAGCACATGTACAGGCCCCTCTGAAATTTGCTAATGAACATCTTAATGTGTCGGAGGAGAATTGGATGAAGGTCTTGTGGTCAGATGAGACCAAAATCGAGGTCTTTAGCATCAACTCAACTCGCCATGTTTGCAGCAGGAGGAATGCTGCCTATGAGCCCAAGAACACCATCCCCACCATCAAACATGGAGGTAGAAAAATTATGCTTTGGGGGTGTTTTTCTGCTAAGGGCACAGGACAACTTCACCGAATTAAAGGGACGATGGATGGGACCATGTACCGTCAAATCTTGGATGAGAACCTCCTTCCTTCAAGGCATTGAAAATAGGTTTGTAGATGGGTATTCTAGCACGACTATGACCCAAAACACACAGCCAAGACAACAAAGGAGTGGCTCAAAAAGCACATTAAGGTCCTGGAGTGGCCTAGCCAGTCCCCAGACCTTGATCCCATAAAAAAATATGTGGAGGGAGCCAAAGGTTTGTGTTACCAAACGTCAGCCTCAAAACCTTAAGGACTTGGAGTTGATCTGCAAAGAGTGGGACAAAATCCCTCTGGAGATGTGTGCAGACCTGGTGGCCAAGTACAAGAAACGTCTGACCCTCTGTCATTGCCAAAAATGATTATGCCACCAAGTACGAAGTCATATTTTGGAAAGGGGTCAAATACATACTCATTTCACTCATTAAAATGCAAATCGGTTTATAACTTTTTTGAAATGCGTGTTTCTGGATATTTTTTGTTCTATTTCACACTGTTAAAATAAACCTACCATTCAAATTATAGACTGATCATTTCTTTGTCAGTGGGCAAATGTACAAAATTAGCAGGGGAGTAAAGTCTAACCTGGTTTTTATTTAATTTTTTTTTTTTTTCCATCTTGAATGTGGTACAGAAAGTTTGATAAAAAAAAACTGTCAGGTATTTTTAGCCATCTGTTTCTCATTAGGGAGATGTCCATGCACTTCCTGTCCTGTAGTCACAACATGAAAAAAAAGGAAAATCTCCTTAAAGTTAAAAAAAGCCACCTCCTGGACAGTTGTCATTGCAACAAGTGTCCCCATTGGAAGTTTTCCCCTCACATCATGTTCTGGAGACAACTGTTAGACGATTTGGAATTTCCCATCACTTTCTGCCCTTGTGACTATGGTTAAATCTGCAGGGTAGAGAACAAATAAAAAAAATTGTTCTGGTAATGTTCTCTATCCTCCTCCTACCCGGTTATCTTCTCTATTCTCCTCCTACCCGGTTATCTTCTCTATTCTCCTCCTACCCAGTTATCTTCCTTATTCTCCTACCCAGTTATCTTCCTTATTCTCCTCCTACCCGGTTATCTTCTCTATTCTCCTCCTACCCGGTTATCTTCTCTATTCTCCTCCTACCCGGTTATCTTCTCTATTCTCCTCCTACCCGGTTATCTTCTCTATTCTCCTCCTACCCGGTTATCTTCTCTATTCTCCTCCTACCCCACCCGGTTATCTTCTCTATTCTCCTCCTACCCGGTTATCTTCTCTATTCTCCTCCTACCCGGTTATCTTCTCTATTCTCCTCCTACCCGGTTATCTTCTCTATTCTCCATATACCCGGTTATCTTCTCTATTCTCCATATACCCGGTTATCTTCTCTATTCTCCATATACCCGGTTATCTTCTCTATCCTCCTCCCCGGTTATCTTTCTATCCTCCTCCTACCCGGTTATCTTTTCTATCCTCCTCCTACCCGGTTATCTTCTCTATTCTCCTCCTACCCAGTTATCTTCCTTATTCTCCTACCCGGTTATCTTCCTTATTCTCCTCCTACCCGGTTATCTTCTCTATCTTCCTCCTACCCGGTTATCTTCTCTATCCTCCATATACCCGGTTATCTTTTCTATCCTCCTCCCCGGTTATCTTTTCTATCCTCCTCCCCGGTTATCTTTTCTATCCTCCTCCTACCCGGTTATCTTTTCTATCCTCCTCCTACCCGGTTATCTTCTCTATCCTCCTCCTACCCGGTTATCTTCTCTATCCTCCTGCTACCCGGTTATCTTCTCTATTCTCCTCCTACCCGGTTATCTTCTCTATTCTCCTCCTACCCGGTTATCTTCTCTATTCTCCTCCTACCCGGTTATCTTCTCTATTCTCCTCCCTACCCCCGTTTAATCTTCTTCTCTATTCTCCTCCTACCCGGTTATCTTCTCTATTCTCCTCCTACCGGTTATCTTCTCTATTCTCCTCCTACCCGGTTATCTTCTCTATTCTCCTCCTACCCGGTTATCTTCTCTATTCTCCTCCTACCCGGTTATCTTCTCTATTCTCCTCCTACCCGGTTATCTCTCTATTCTCCTCCTACCCGGTTATCTTCTCTATTCTCCTCCTACCCGGTTATCTTCTCTATTCTCCTCCTACCCGCGTTATCTTCTCTATTCTCCTCCTACCCGGTTATCTTCTCTATTCTCCTCCTACCCCGTTATCTTCTCTATTCTCCTCCTACCCGGTTATCTTCTCTATCTCCTCCTACCCGGTTATCTTCTCTATTCTCCTCCTACCCGGTTATCTTCTCTATTCTCCTCCTACCCGGTTTTATCTCTCCTATCTCCTCCTACCCGGCCCGGTTATCTTCTCTCTTCTCCTCCTACCCGGTTATCTTCTCTTCTTCTCCTCCTACCCGGTTATCTTCTCTCTTCTCCTCCTACCCGTTATCTTCTCTCTTCTCCTCCTACCCGGGTATATCTTCTCCATCTTCTCCTCCTACCCGGTTATCTTCTCTATTCTCCTCCTACCCGGTTATCTTTCTCCTCTCCTCCATATACCCGGTTATCTTATCTATTCTTCTCCTCCTACCCCCGTTATCTTTTCTATCCTCCTCCTACCCGGTTATCTTTTCTATCCTCCTCCTATCCTCCTATACCGGGTTATTTTTCTATCCTCCTATACCCGGTTATCTTCTCTATCCTTCTCCTACCCGGTTATAGCTTTTCTATCCTCCTCATACCCGGTTATCTTTTCTATCCTCCTCATACCCGG
>CM056053.1:802500-1104592 GCA_029574335.1 Rana kukunoris | reverse complement strand
GCCAAAAGTGAGAGAATCTAATCTTAGAAGAAAGCTAAGTTTAGTAGATGGAGAAGGTTCTTTTTAGAATAGAAGAGTGAAAATTAAACACCAGCAGAGTAAGAAGAAAGATCTTAAATAGAGTACATTGGTTTAATTTAGAGTCAAGAAGAGATAAATCCTTTAGTAGAGAGTAGTGAGATCTATGTAAATCTTGAGAAATTGAAAATAAATTGAAAGGCTCCAGAAAGCTTTGACAGAGCTTGAGCTATTTTTTGCGAAGAGATGGGCTGCGAAAGTCCCTCTCTAGATGTGCTAAACTGGTAGAGAGAAATCCCCAAAAAGACTTGCAGCTGTAATTGCAGTGAAAGAAGGTTCTACAAAGAAATGACTCGGGGGGGCGCCATACAAATGTACATCACACTTTTCACATATTTGTTTGTAAAATATTTTAAAAACATTTATTATTTTTCCTTTTTACAATTATGTGCCACTTTGTGTTGGTCTATCACATAAAATCCCAATAAAATACATTCAAATTTTGGTTGTAAACATGACAAAAGGTTGAAAATTTCAAGGGGGTATGAATACTTTTTCAAGACACTGTATAAGGGCAGACATTCCCCCCCAGCCGGCTTATATTAGGGGAAAATATCAATGAGGAGAGAATGTTCAACCTGGAGAATTGACTCTCTTACGGGGCGGATCCAGGGGGGGCAGAGGGGCAACTGGTCCACTTGAGAAAATAAGGTGAAGGTGAGCCGTCGGGTGACTGAGCAGGCTGGCGGTTGAGCAGCAATGCCGCCGTACCGGTCAGGCTTGTCAGCGGGCAGGTGTTCTGTCAGGAAGCCGCTCCCCATCTGAATATGCAACTGAAGTGATGTTGTGTCACTGCCATCTTGGTACGCCCGCACGCAGTAAGCCTAGAGTTCAAAGTCGCCAAGCGGACATCTTTATACACCCACTAGAGTCTTGCTTTTCACGGATATTTTTAACAGTAAACCCAACTTATATTTCACTATATAAGCTGAGTTTACTGTTAAAAATAACTGTGAAAGCAAGACTCTGGGTGGGTGTATAAAGATGTCCGCTTGACGACTTCTAACTCTAGGTTTACTGCATGCGGGCGTACCAAGATGGCCGCAATGCAACATCACTTTGGTTGCATATTCTGATGTGTAGCAGCTTTCTGACATCATCTTTCACCGCCCGCCTTCGCTCTGGGACAATTCACATCTGGTGGCAGCGGATGTGGCAAGTGACGATCCGCATCTCGTAACAGGCAACAGTAGCAAGGGACACGCTCAGGGCTCCCAATGATTCTGCATTATGGTGAGTTGAGCTATTAAATTTTATATTACAATGTAATAATACGCTTCAATCATCCTGACACCATAACTATGGCGCCGTGATGATTGAAGCGCCAACACCATCCATTACCCAGAAAAATTGCCCACAAAATTTACTGGCAGTGCCCCTCCCGAGACTAGACTCTGGATCCGCCCCTGCTCTCTTAGGCCACGTACACACGATCAGACCGGTCTGATGAAACTGGCCTTAAGCCAGTTTCATCGGACCAAATTGATCGTGTGTACGTCCCATCGGACCAAAGTTTTAAAACTTGCTTTAAAATCTGTCCAATGGACACCTGACCGTTGGACCAAAACGATGGTTAGTACACAAAAGCATCGGACCAAAAACCTGCGCATGCTCAGAATCAAGTTGACGCATTCTTGGAAGCACTGAACTTCGTTTTTTTAGCACGTCGTTGTGTTCTACGTCACCGCGTTCTGGCCCGATGGGATTTTGGACCGATGGTGTGTACGCACATCAGACCACTTCAGCGGTGGCCCGATGAAAACGGTCCGTCGGACCAGTCTCATCGGACCGGTCTGATCACGTGTACAGGGCCTAACAGCCACCAAGAGCCTACAGAAGCCTGTGCATGGACTTACCTATAACTGGTGAAATCAGGACAACTTTGTATTATGTTTTTAGGCTCTTCCCCTGCCGTCATTTTCGGTCTGATAATACCATAGAAGGTCACAGCAAACTTCCTTGTCCTGGCCTGAAGGGCTGATATTGTGAAAACAGTAGGAATGAGCTCTGCTACAAAGAAATTCAATGTCCATCCCAAGCAGGTTTACCAAATGGGCACACAACATTTGGACTAATAAAGCATTTCCAACAAACCATAGATGGTGACTGTGAAGCACTATCAGAACAAATGCTGTTATGTTGCCATTGTTTTTGGCTTCTACACCATTGTTCTGTGAGTGGAGAATGGTCACCTGAAAAAAGAACATATACATGTCTGTCAACATGTTGTTGATAAGTAAGCAATTACAACCTTATAGAGGCAGGCCACCACAAATACTGAACTCCTAACATTTGTACATTAAAATATGATGATGAAATAAATATTCTGCTAGATTTTGTGTTGGCAATCAAGCCAACCCACTTGTACAATTGGGGCACCATGTGGTGGTCTACAGAAACCCTCTGAGATCCCCTAGCTAGTGCACAGCTTCCATCTTGTGAACAGAACAATGCTCTGCAATTTTTTTTTTTTTTTTATATACATTAATTAGGGACGTGCTGACTCAGATTTGTACCTCATTTAATTAAAATACTGGCACCCAGGGATATATTTGTAGACCGGGGGAACATCAGCAGACAGGAGCTTAGTGTCTGCACATTGTACAGAGGAGACGAGAGAGCCCAGCCAGTCAGTCTACTGTTTAAACAAAAGCTGCAAATGAAAGACCGTCATTTTTGAAAATTACAGTGAAAGAATGAGACACTGGAACATTCGGCTACAGGTAAATACTGTGCTTGCAAGTGACGTGGGGCGAGGGCACTCAGGTGGACAACTCCACAGCCTCCTCCTCTCCATCTCCTCTGTTGGCACGGATCTCCACCAGTGTGCGGGCAAGGCGGCTCCATTCATCACTGTGTGGAACGGCAAACTGCAGAAAAACAAAAAGAAGAGGAATGTATTAACCCACCTCCTCATTTATGTCTGTAAATAAAGGTTAACCTCTTGTGAGTCGTGTTCATATGCTACAAAAGTGCCAGGGAGCCATGCCAACCACGGGATTTAATAAAATGAATTAAAAACAATGTCGATAAGCAATTCTGAAAGTTTATTGCAACATATTTTCTCCTTTTGTTCCCAGTTGCGTTTTATTGTATTAGAAACATAGAAAAGTGACGGCAGAAAAAAGGTCAGAGTAGTCCATCGGTTTGTTTTTTTTTATATGTTTTGTATTTATTTATTTTTTGGGGGGGGGGGGGGGGGGTTCTTTAACGTTTTTGTCAGAGTATAAATCTATATTTGTCCCAAGCATGTTTGAAGCCATTTACTGAAGCCACTACCTCTGCTGGAAATTTGTTCCAAGCATCAACTACCCGTTCACTACAATAATACTTTTTAAGATTCATTTTGAACTTTCCTCCAGTTAGTTTGAGGTCATGTCCCGTGTTCTTGATTTTGATTTCATGTTTAAAAAACTTCCCCCCCCCGAACCTTTTTCACTGAAGTTGCAAATTATTACAAGATGGTGAAAATCACTAAGCCCAGAATCGCATTTTTGTATTGCGGTAATGTGCATGACATGCTTTGTGGTGCCATTTGTTTTTAATGGCCCCTAAACGCACAGACAACATATCCTTATGTGTTATTATAAAAGAAAAGGGTCATGTGTGAATTTAGGCAAGTTCCGGTGTGTTGGCAGCCCATATCCTTCCTACCTTTTTATCGCACACAATTCTAGAAAATACTGTCCAGAGACACATTGGGAAGTGAGTGTAAACCCTTTCAGATTTCAGGGGAAATGTCCTATTAGACAGTTGTCACCATTAAGCCTCATACACGATCAGATTTTTATCGGACAAATCTGGTGGATTTTTGTGCGAAGGGCGTTGGCCGTGAACTTGATTTGCATACAGACAGCAGAACATTTTCAGCCAACATACACCAAACTACGCAGTTTTTCAGTCTGCTAACCGACAATGGTTACCAGGACACACACACAGAGGACAAATCTCCTCAGAGAACACAAGAGAGGATTAAAAACCGTTGCTCGCCCTACGAAGACCAAATTTATTTCGAAACGGACGTAGGGCAAGTGACGCTTTGTTGTCCTGAACGTTACCCCAGTGGAAGAGCGCCTGAGGGTTTTTGTGTACCGGCCGGCACATTAAAATTTGAAGGCGATTTCATATTGCATAACTGTAATTGCATTTTAAAAATTGCAGAGGTGATCAAATACCACCAGGAGAAAGCTCTATTTGTGGGAAAAAAAGGACGTCAATTGTTTGGGAGCCACGTCACATGACCGTGCAATTGCAAATAATGCACGGTCATTACGGGGCTGTAGTGGTTTTAGAATTTAATAACATTTATTGAACACTTTAACTTGAGCTTTCTCTCGTTTTAAATGTTTTATAATAAAGCGAGGCCAGAGAAGGGAACATGCACCCTCCATGCAGACCATTCCTGGTAGGCAGTAACCCCATGACCCCAGTGCTGTGACTCCAATTTGCTGATCCTCTGAGTGTAAACTTTCCCACATAACACAATCAGTGTAATCATTCACCAAGAGATAATTATGCCAATTTAATTGTGAATTTCTCAAACCAGAAAATTATGGTTTAGAATAGAGATTTTATTTTAAAGTAAAACAAATCACAATTCTGAGCTGTAATTTACTATTATGGGTTAAGAAGAGCAAACCGTTTATCAGAATCTCATTGCTGGTATAGAAAAATAGGCTTTTGTTAAGAGCCTTTGTAATTATTTCAATATATTATCAGTAAGTCAAAAGAAGGAAAACTCTACTTACACTAAACTTACATTTATTTCTAAATGGCACTCACAACATTTTGTGATTTAATGTAATTAAAGTACATTTCATTCTGCAGCCAATAGGATCGAACATGGGCAAAAATCCTCTGCAATAAAGCCGGGGTGAAATGCGTCACTGGAAGAGCCTGTGTCTGGCAGGATGTTGTTGTTCAGGGGACAATAAAGTTTTGCCATTTGTACTGTTGGTGAGAGGATGCTATGGAAACCTTCTCTGCCATTGTGCTTTTGCTGGGTGTCCAGTGCGGCCCTGTTCCTTTAACCACGGACCATTTGGCGGGCCAAAGAACGGGCCACTTTTTGCGATTCGGCACTGCGTCACTTTAACTGACAATTGCGCGGTCGCGCGACGCGGCTCCCAAACAAAATTGACGTCATTTTTTCCCACAAATAGAGCTTTCTTTTGGTGGTATTTGATCATCCACCTCTGCGGTTTTATTTTTTTGCGCTATAAACAAAAGTGCAATATTTTATCATTTTTGCTATAATTAATATCCCCAAAGAATATTAAAAAAAATCATATTTTTTCCTCAGTTTAGGCCGATATGTATTCTTCTACATATTTTTGGTAAAAAAAAAAATCACAATTAGCGTTTATTGATTGGTTTGCGCAAAAGTTATAGCGTTTACAAAATAGGGGATACACCCTGTTCCAAATTATTATGCAAATTATATTTTTCTCATTTACCTAAATAATTTATGTAAACAACAGTCAGCATTATTCTCATGTTATCTACTATTAAGAGTACAATTCACATTTTATTGATCAAACCTCCTAATGATAAAAATTTTTATTTTTTTTTCAAAAAAAAAAACTTCCAATGCCCTGTTCCAAATTATTACGCACAATATATTTCAACACACTCTATAGGTTGTAAAGAACTGAAAAATGTAATTTGTTGTGTTTGCAGCATATTTACTGAAATTAAAAGCTATTTCAATCAAACTTTGAACAACATTTTAACTTTTTAAACATTTTAACAGGTCACGTTACATTTTAACATGGGACCCCTTATTTGATAGCAGCTTCACAAGTCTTGCATCCATTGAACTTGTGAGTTTTTGGACAGTTTCTGCTTGAATTTGTTTGCAAGATGTGAGAATAGCCTCCCAGAGCTGCTGTTTGGATGTAAACTGCCTCCCACCCTCATAGATCTTTTGCTTGACGATTCTTCAAAGGTTCTCAATCGGATTGAGGTCAGGGGAGGATGGAGGCCACACCATGACTTTCTCTCCTTTTATCCCCATAGCAGCCATTGATGCAGAGGTATTCTTTGCAGCATGACATGGTGCATAGTCAGGCATGAAGATGATTTTATTACGGAAAGCATAGTTCTTCCTTCTGTACCAGGAAAGGAAGTGGTCAGTCAGGAAGTCCATATACTTTGCAGAGGTCATCACTCTGAATGCAGTCGCTACGTCAGCGGGACGTGCGCTCTGAAGGTCCGGCATACCGTGCTGAAACTTCAGAGCTTCTTGCCGGAACTCAGGGCTCCCGCGCGTACCATAAGAAAACATGGGAGAAGATGACAGCCCTCAGCGGTGACCGGGTACTGCTGAGAGGACTTCGATCTAAGGTCAGTATTTCATAATGTGCTAGTATGCGGTGCATACATCTTGCAGGTTTATTTTTATTACTTTCAGCAGTTTACAACCGCTTTATGTGCTACGTGCTAAGTAATTAGTAATTGTAACACTTCCAGGTATAAATGACTTCCTTGAGAGATCACAGTACTCCCCCCGACAATGTCCTCGCCTGCTTCAGAAGGACGGAGCCATCTTTGTTCAGCCATCATGCAGGCCCGCTATTTTCTTCCTGGACTGAGATGCCAATTTAGAGATGACTTAGGCCTGGTACACACTATTAGTTTACACACAACTGGTCCCAAGGAGTTGAATGGAATAAACTGACAGCTCCAGTCCGAGCCGATGTACTAACAATCCGATATTAGTACAACAATCTCTCCTACTGTTCTATTGTGTTCTGACAGGGTTGAAGCCCCCCCCCCCAAGGTATCCACCGGGACCTGCCAATCGTTTCCTACAATAGCAGATTGCCTTTACATAGTTAGCCAGGTTGAAAAAAGACACAAGTCCATCCTTTCTGTGAAAAGGGAAGAGAAAGATCCTGTGTACTAAGCAGGAACACTAATCTCTGTCTTCTGAGGCCACGTACACACAATCAGACCTGTCCAATGGACCGTTTTCATCGGACCAGGCTAAAGTGGTCTGTTGGTCGGATGTGCGTACACACAATCAGACCTGTCCAATGGACCGTTTTCATCGGACCAGGCTGAAGTGGTCTGTTGGTCGGATGTGCGTACACACCATCAGACCTGTCCGATGGACCGTTTTCATCGGACCAGGCTGAAGTGGTCTGATGTGCGTACACACCATAGGACCAAAATCCCCTCGGACCAGAACGCGGTGACGTAGAACACAACGACGTGATGAAAAAACGAAGTTAAATGCTTCCAAGCATGCATCAACTCGATTCTGAGCATGCGCGGGTTTTTGGTCCGATGATTTCGTGTACTAACCATCAAACCTGTCCGACGCAAGTGAAAAAAAATAAAATGGCCTGGCTATGGGGGGGGGGGGGCAGGGGTGTAAATCTTCCACAGCTGAAGTGGTTAATGGGTAGCCAGCAGGTGAACTGCAAGTCAAAGGGAAATCTTACAGCAGTGAAGGATGACGCATCAATAAGTATGACTTGTTCATCATGCATACATAACCAACAGCTCGAGAAGAGCATGTCCTTAAAATTTTGGGCGTTTTTCATTTTATTTTTTCCTACAGTTCTATACTGTATTTGTTTTAATGTAAATAAGAAAATGAGCTAACGTAAAAAAAAAAAACTTGAAGAACAAATGCAGCTGGTTCACATAAAAATGTGTGAGATCACATTTTCTGATACATGATATATGTATATAATAATTAGTATAAATGATTTAGATGATCAGTAGAGTAATGGAAAGGGCAATCACTACATGTAAGGTGCAATAGCTGACAGGACAGGAGCCAATCTGATTTCACATACAGTAACTAAACGCCAATCAGTGAAACATGAACTCGTAGTGGCGGCTTGTAGTTCCTGCACGTTGCTCTTTGCCTGAACACTTTCATGCATAATGTGTCCGATTAACAGCAACAGATAATGTTCTGCAGATCATAAATCTGACTTTACAGAGTAATTCCACAAAGCTCTCAATATTTCTGTAAACCAGGACCAAACGTCAGCGCCCCCCCCCCCCCCCCCCAGTTAACCCTAACTTCTTGGAAGCTTACGCCCCTACCGAGTGACTTGGGTTGTAGTTTTGGTCTTCACGGTTAAATCCCTTGTAATTCAAAGATTAATCCTCTTTTTACAGCTTGTTATGTAATAAAACATTTCCCATTTCATTCTAGAATGTCGTAAAGTCGAGCCAACCTTGTAAAGCAAAGCTCTAAAGCAAATTATGGGAAAATGTTGTTATGATGCCGCCTTATTAATGTTTACTGTCCGATTCTTTTTATGTTAACACTTGTCAATGATGATGGTTAAGAGCTCAATCAATGCTTGTAAGTGGATATTCATTTGCTAATACAGTTTGTGTTATGGGGAGTCCACTAGGTTGCACATTACGGCACTTTCTGCTAAAGGGTTACTATAGGAAATAAAAAAAAAATTCTTTAAAATAACAAACTTGTTATACTTACCTCCACTGTGAAGTTCGTTTTGCACAGAGTGGCCCCGATCCACATCTTCTGGGGTCCCTCAGCAGCTTGTTTCTGGTCCTCCCCACAGTCATGCGAGAGAGCTTGCATGGTGATGAGTCCTTGCGGGCGCACTCCCGTGATACAACGAGCGGCCATAGCCGCTCACTGTATCACTCGGCCCGGCCCCTCGACGCGCCACGTCACTGGATGTGATTAACAGCAGCGCCAGCCAATGGCTGCGCTGCTCTCAATCCATCCACTCTAGCCAATCAGCGGCCAGGCTGAGAGTCAAAGAGGATCTCGGGACCGAGCGCGGGACTTTCGAGGGGTCAGGTAAGTAAAACGGGGGTTTGAGGGGGGGGCGGTATCATCGGATGTTTTTTCACCTTAATGCATAGATTGCATTAAGGTGAAAAAAAAATTCTTTACAACTCCTTTAAGTCTGGGAAAAGAAAAAAGCTTTTTATGGTGTCCTATTGACTGTAAGGCTGGGTTCACACTGTCACCACATGCAGCACTCAGCAGGGGTCCAATGTGTGCTGGTTCACCGGTTCAGGTCCGATTTCAGCCCAGATTTCAGCTGAAATCAGACCTGAAACACACCAAAAAAGGCACGATTTTGCATCACAGCGCACCAGACCCGCTGCGGAGATATGTGAACCAACTCCATAGAGAGACAGTCATATTCTCCTGCTATGCAAATTGAATGCCGGGAAACCTGCATTCAATTTGTATAGGTGTAAACCCGGCCTAAAGGTGCCTACAGGATCCCCATGAATAAGCTCCAGGGGGCGGAGCAAAACATGTTGGGGGCATGGCCTGGTCAGAGTCCATGCTGAGCTTGCCACTTTGTTCCCCTCCATAGGATTTCCCAGAAGTGTGGTATCGGTGATCACCCCTTTACTTTTTGGTGCCTACAGGATCCCCAGCCTGACAAAGGATCATTCTTCTTAGGTGATTGTGGCGTAAGCTTTCTGTGATGAAGGAGTACTATAATGCTTCATGTACACTAAGGCCACGTACACACGACCAAATCTGTCTGCTGGAAACGGTCTGCCGGTCTGTCCCAGCAGACAGATTCGATCGTGTATACGGGCGAGCAGACGTGTATACGGGCGAGCATGCTTTCAAATCTGTCGGCTGGGAACCCGTCCGCCCGACATGCCTGCTGGTTAGTACGCTAACCAGCAGACATGTCTTCTCGCACACGCGTCGAATGGATTCGACGCATGCGCGGAAGTGATTTACTTCCTGGTGCGGTGACGTGGCGGCGTCAACGTCACCGCGCTGTCTGCCGGCGGGGATTTTGGTTTGATCGTGTGTACACGATCAAACCAATACGTCCCCAGCAGACAGATTTGAACAAATCTGTCTGCTCGTGTGTATGGGGCCTCACAGCTAATAAACTTGAGCTTCTAAAATCAACTTCATAAAAACCTTATAAATGTCCATGTACACATAGGCTTTTAGCAGAGTTTTGGAGATGCTGTGGTTAGGTGAGGTTCAACCACCCTTTCCTAAATGTGTAAGAATCGCGTTCAGGATAGGAATTCTGCGTTTTCTTGCGGCCGTGGTAAATGATGGTCAAGTGTACATGAAGCCTTATCCAGTGCCATCCAATTTTAGTGAAAAACAATCATTTTTGGGCAGGAATCATCCAGTTGGTTTCTATGGACCTACCAACCTTAAATCTGGGTAAACACTATGAGAAAATCAGTAGAAAAATTGCATTCTATACAATAACATAAAAAACCTTCAGTGTGCACCAGCCCCCCTAAAATCTCGATGAATGAATGAATGAATGAAAACTTATATAGCGCGGCACATGCGAACTGAATCGCCTCTGGGCGCTTGTTGTTCCTGTCTCCTTTGGTATCAGAAGAGATGAGTCTTGATCTTTCTCCTGAAGACTAAGTAGTTCCCCTCCAACCGAATACTGGTTGGCAAAGCGTTCCATAGTCTGGGACCTTGGACCGCGAATCTTCTATCTCCTTTGGATTTATATCCGGCTTTTGGTATCTGCAGGAGATTTTGATTAGTGGATCGCAAGATGCGATTGGGGTTATGGGCTTTTATTTTTTCGCATAGATAATGGGGGGCATTCCCATGGATACATCTATGCGTTAGACAGAGTGCTTTAAAAGTGATTCTGTCTTTTACTGGTAACCAGTGAAGGGATCTCAGTGAGGGTGAGATTGATTCCCAGGGTTTTTTCCCAGTCACAAGTCTAGCGGCCGTATTTTGAACGACTTGTAGACGAGCGATTTGGTACTTTGGGAGTTCGAGGTAAAGGGCATTTGCATAGTCCAATCTGGAGTTAACAATTGCTCCCACCACGACCGCTATGTCTTCTTTGGGGATAAACGGGATAAGCTGCGTAGTAGGCGCAGCAGATGGTGGGATCCGCTGACTACTGACCCTATTTGTGCGTCCATAGTCATGTAGGAGTCGAAAATGACCCCGAGGCTTTTGACTTTGGCGCTAGGGGTGATGATTTTGCCCAGAATGGGGGGGGTGTCCAAGTTGTTGCAGGTAGCTTCTTGCGTTTGGCGTGAAACAGAAGGAGTTCTGTTTTCGCTCCGTTGAGTTTTAGATAACTCTTTGTCATCCAGTTCCTCTATCAAAGAGAGACATGTCTCTAGATTGAGGTGGTGATCCTTTTTATTGCAAATGCGGAAATACAGTTGCGTGTCATCTGCATATGAGTGATAGAGCAGTTTTTGACTGCTGATGATCTCAAAAAGAGGACGAAGATAAATGTTGAATAACACCGGCGACAGAGGGGATCCTTGAGGGACTCCGCATGATACCGTGCGTTTTTCCGAAAAGAAAGGTCCTAACTTCACTATTTGCGATCTGTTTTCCAAAAAAGAGGAGAACCAAGATAAATCGCCTTCTGCGACTCTGGCTACTTCAGCTAGCCGGGTCAATAAGAGCTTGTGGTCTACTGTGTCGAAAGCTGCGCTCAGGTCTAACAGAACCAGAAGACAAGATTCTCCTTCGTCTGCGGCCTCGAGAGCGTCGTCCCATATCTTGAGCAATGCCGTTTCCGTCCCGTGTCCGGGGCGGAAACCTGATTGAAATGGGTCGAGTAGGTTGTGGGTGTCTAGATGCTGTTGCAGCTGTTGCACCACTGCTTTCTCCATAATCTTGGAAAAAGTATTTAAGCTTGTTATAGGGCGGCGGTGGAGTGGATCCTTAGGGTCCAGGGTAGATTTCTTCAAGATGGGTCTAATTATACCCTCCTTCAACTGGGAGGGCACTATGCCCTCCATGAAAGATTGGTTAATAAGCTGTGTGATAGGAGGTGCCAGGATGTCGGCGCACTTCCTTCAACAGTTTGGTGGGGATGATATCATTCGGCGCAGTGCTGTTACGCAGAGCACCGATGATATGGTTAGTGGCTTGGATAGTGATAGGTTCCAACGTGAACTTACCTGGTTGGGGTGAATTACTACAGGTGTTGTGTAAATAATTACAGGGGGGGCTACGGGGGGGATTGTTCTGTTGAATGCTTTGCCGGATTCCCTCGATTTTATTAATGAAGTAAGCGGATAATTCATTGCAAAATTCTTGTGAGTCTGACTTGGGGGCTTCAAGACATCCTGGATTCATGGTCGCAGTGACCAGCTTGAAGAGTTCGCGGGGGCGATTCAAGGCGCTGTTGATGGCCTCAGAAAAATAATTTTTCTTGGCCTTGAAGGTTTCTTTGTGATATTTCTTAGTTATTGCCTTGTAGATAGAGAGGTTCTCATCTAATGGGCTTCTTTTCCAGGCGGCTTCCGCCCTTCTGCGCTCTTGCTTCAGTAACACCAGTTGGTTGTTGAACCAGCTGGAGTTTTTTTTCCGGATGTTGGTTTTACGTTTCGGCGCTATTAAGTCAGCTGACTGTAATAGTGCTGTGTTTATGGCCTCTAGTGTTTCTTCAGCCGATTGATGCGGCTGAATTGTTTTTATTTTTTTCCTTAACGCGGCTTTGAAGAATTCCGAGTGGAGCTTCTTCTGACATCTAGTCCAGTGTGTAGTCACTGGATTTGATGTTTTTGTTAAGGGGGGGAAGTTGGAAAGAATGAATTTGATGGCATGGTGATCTGACCATGGCAACGGTTCATTTTCCAAGATTTTTATTTCCAGATCTTTTCTGAAAATAAGATCGAGTGTGTGACCTGAAGCATGTGTGGGGCCACATACTAGTTGTTGTAGCCCTTAATCCTTCAAGGTGATCGATGCAGGCGTCGGCAACTGGGTCATGCGGGGAGTTGGCCCAGAGGTTGAAATCCCCGAGCAGCAAAAAGTGTTTGCTGTTGAGGGTGTAGGTGGAGATAAAGTCTGTCAATGATGGAAGAAGCTGCGATTTTGGGCCGGGTGGCCTATAGCAGAGAAGAATACGGACGGTCTCCTGGGAGTTTATTTGCAGTTGCAAAGTAAGGGTTTCCATGAATGGAAGAGGGTTTTGAAGGACTGGTTTAGTGATCGCAAGATGAGTCTTATGGATCACCGCCAGTCCTCCTCCTCTTTGCCCTATTCTGTTTTCCGTTATAATACGATAGTTTTCTGGCACCAATTCTCCTAGAATGGTGTTACAGTCGGCTGTAAGCCAGCTCTCTGTAATAAAGAGGCAGTCTAAATCGTATTGTAGAATGAAATCATGGATTTCCAGTCGGTGTTTTACTGCCGATCTTGTGTTGATCAGAGCACATGATATGTGCTTAGGCTGGGGCATATGGCTGAGATTTTTGATAGTCGGTCGTCGATCGATTCTCAAAAGTCGCTCAGCTCTTAGGGTTTTTTTAGTGCCCCTACCTATCTACACCCCATGGGCCACACGTCCTACTCCTAGGAAGCGTGCGCGGTAGCTACCGGGATGCAGTTCTAGCCCTAAGGAAGAGGGGGGTGCTGCAGGTGTCAAGGGGGGGATAGCGATGAAGCGGGGGGGGGGTGGCGGGGGTCCTACCTATCTACATCCCGTGGGCCACACGTCCTACTCCTAGGAACGTGCGCCGGTAGCTGCCGGGATGCAGTTCTCGCCCTGGGGAAGTGGGGGGTCCTGCTGGTGTCCAGGGGGGATTGCTGTATAGCTGGCCGGTGGATGGTGTATCAGGGGGGGAGGGGGGAGGTGGGGGCGCAAGCTATGGAATGTGTGAAGGGTGTAGTTGCTGCTGGGGGGGGGGGGGGGGAGTACCAAGCTGGCCAGCGGCCTGGCCCAAGGCCCAAGCCGTGCTACAGCTGGCTGAATTTTACCCCCGAGAAAAAGGGGGGGTGGATGGCTGAGCTGGAGGTGGATGGGGACTTCCACGGGTGGGGGGGGGTGTGTTGGGCGAAACCCTGGGGGAGATGCAGAGTGCTGGAGCGTCGCGCCGCTAGGCCGCAGTTGAAGCCGCGGTCTTTCCTAAGCCGCGGCTCCCGCGGACCTAGCGTGGCTGGCGCGGACTTCCAGCGAAGACTGCCCGGGACTTTCCCTCCTTATTGGCTGAGATACACTGCAGGCACCATTGGCTCCCGTTGCTGTCAAAGTCAGTGAGTCAATGAGAAGGGAAAGAGCCAAGCCATGGCTCTGTGTCTGAATGGACTGAATGGACACAGAGAGCAGCGGCTCGGGTGCCCTCATAGCAAGCTGCTTGCCGGTGAAGGACCACAAAGTCAGAGTCGCACCAATTTGAACAGTTCCATTGCTGACAATAGGGTTCCAACTTGACATGCGATTTGGACCTGTAAAATCTCATGACAAGTCACAATGGTGTAAACGGGGGCTTAGACCGGAAGTGTAAACGGATCGCCAGGTGAAAATGAAAAAAAAAACAGCATGAAAAAAACAAATGCAGCCACACCACCTAAAGACTGGTAAACTGCAATATATACATTTTTTTTTTTTTTGGGGGGGGGGGGGGGGTTAGAAATGGAAAATATGTTAAAACACCACTCGCCATCATCCACATATACATTTCACCCTACAAGCTATACAAAGCCAGATAATCTAACTTGATCCATCTAACCAATGTCAACTCCTCTCCTCCATGATCAAATTGCCGTTTCTGTGACTCTATAGCATGCTGAGATCATCAATGCAATTCACGCATCATTAAATGTCTATGAGCTTTACAGAGCCCGTCTAACGCACTTCAGCGTGCAGCCAAGATAAATTATCCCTGGCCAGAATGCCAGCACTGAGTCACCCCTTTCTCTATGATGTCATATGAGTGCAGGTTTCGCTCGGTGACACAGTGTGGCTCTACAGCTGGCCTTGGGAGTCTGGAGAGCATCAGAAGGGCTCAGGAAGGGACGTTATTAGCAAATGCCCCCATTATTTCTGCACTCCGCAGTGCGATTAGTCACAGGGAAAGAGGGTGAAAATAAGAAGATGGATCGTGTAAAGTCAGGCAATGGATGAGACAGGACAGATATTTATAGAGCAGGGGAGTGGCAGATATCACCCATGCCAGTAATTGCAGGCTTTACCCTCTATAATTATGAAACATTTTTGGCACTGACAGTTCACCGGCTCGCATGGATCCAGTTTACACTGTCGTCTTGACGACGCTCGTTGACTTGGACTGATGGCTTCTGCCTGCCAATGTCAGAATGACGACAGGTTATCTGATGTGCGTTAATGGAAAAGCCCAAATGGAAATATATGTACAACCTCCATCCTCTGGGCACATCTGAGTACGGATGTGATAACCGCGCTCTCGCAGAATGCCAAGTGCCACAACTGGCATTTGGCCAGCAATGAAAAACATCAAATAAATGTTATATCAAATGAAAAAAATATACATCTATAATTTACATCTTCAAGCACGCTCAGACAAGTCCACTTGGTAAAACCATGTAAAGGACCTGTGGGGAAGGCAGCTACGAAATGAGAGCATGCAGAATTACATGTTTCCATGGCAACCAAAACAGCAAGTGGCAGTTGTATCTTTGGTGCATTGTGCAAGGCTGCTGATTTCTATGTGAATGGCCTTAAAGAATTGTTTTCTTTTTTTTTATAGCTTCTATAAATATCTGCTGATCCTGTTTTTATGATTCCCTGCTTAGCTGTGCCATTGTGGTAACACCCAACTTTTGGACTCCTACTGCTTTCTTTGGTAAAAGAACAAAATGGTCACTGGAAGCGCAGTAACCTGTTAGTTTCCCATCATGCAGAGTGCACCTCATAACTCAAGAATCAGTTCATACATGGACCCCTGAATACTATTATATATTAAACCTCAACTATAGAAGAACACAAACTGAGAAATGTGGAGATTCTGCGCATAACCTGTGGAATGAAGTGGTGTATGCCACATTAACTAAGCAGATAGACCTCATACAGGTGTATCTGTGTCATCCATGCCACTTTCTGATTATTAGAGGGAATGCGGCAGTTTTCCATATAGAAAACTGCCATAGATTCCTTCCAGGTGTAACCTTGTTATACAGAATCTGAGCTATCAGCTCACCAGGCAGCTCACATCCTTTTATTTGCTTGTGCAGTGATTGCACTACATGAGCAGAGCCTGCAAGCACCAAGTGCCAGTTGTTGTGCTTGGCGATTGTGCTCTGGAAGTACAATCTTGGTAATCAAAGCTGATATTGCCTACTGTAGCAAAACTGAAATCTTGTAAGCATTTTGTAAAAATACCCACCAGTCTCGCCACTCATCACTTATCTATGCAAAATTCCATCAGTTGCAAGCATCTTGTGGGTTTCTTTGTATGAACTGCCAATCGCCTTACTAACAGAATCATGACTGTACCTCTCTCTGACAATCTCTTCATTGGCTTCCCCTACCCCACCATATAAAATTCAAAATATTAACCACAGCATACAAGGCCATCTACAACATCACCAACCTCATCTTCAGATATTGCCCAATCGTCCTCTCCGCTCCTCCCAGGACCTCCTGCTCTCTAATTTCATTGTTACGTCCTCCCATGCTCACCGTTAGGACTTCTTCACAGCCTCTCCCATCCTCTGGAACTCCCTGCCCAGTATATCCGGTCAGCTCCTACCTTGTCCACCTTTAGGCGATCCTTGAAATTCACTTATTCAGGAAAGCCTATTCCACCTCCACCTAAAAACTGTACCCCAGTCACCCCCATCAGATCTTACACTGTAACTATTATCTTTTGTACCACCTCTCTCTCCCTTTAGATTGTAAGCTCCATGAGCTGGGTCCTCCTATTCCTTCTGTATTGAACTGTATTGTAATTGTACTGTCTCTCTTTATATTGTAAAGCATTGTGTAAATTGTTGGCGCTATAGAAATCATGTATAATAATTTCCAAATTCCTGAACACAATTTTAATGGGAATCAAATTAGGGATTTGACTGGACTAGTCCATAATGACCATCTACCCAGAACAAGAGCGCTCCTACCCAGCCGTCATTTTACTATAGGCCAGGGGGGAAGGTGTTAATGATCACATCACAGCTAAAACAGAGACGGTTCGAAGCCACACAGGACCCCTTCATCAGTCATGTAATATATGTGATTCTCAGATAGACCCTTCTTTGGAGATGCTTGCAGTGCCGGTGACATATCCTTCTGTCTGGTGTGACAGGCGCAGTAGCCAAACAGAAAACTCTGCTCATTGATGCCGAACCTGTTACCAGGCTGACTGCCTATGCATGTCCTGGCTTCACATACACTTTAACTATCACTGATCTATTTGCTGTTTGAACTGAACACAATACACAAGTTCCTACTCATGGGCCAGAAGACCTTCACCCCCTAATTATAACTTGATAAGATAAATAAAAATAGTGAGTTCAATCACGTCTCCTGTAAGTCAGTCTTTGCACTGTTGGTAATACATTATTATTTACCAACGCATTTTGTTTCCTTTTATTGAAATTATTGTTTACTTGTCACCTGCTTCACATGAGCTGCAGTGACATACATTTATCTGTGAGGAGGTATTAAGAGATATTAAAGCTCTTCTCATTTTTTTTTTTTTTTGGAGTAGGAATTCCTGAGCGCACTGCTGAAACACAGCTGTGAAATTGTATGATTTAAAATTGAATGGATTTGCCAACCATGAAAACAAACGTTTAAGAGTAATTAAGAATCCCTCTGCGATGCAAAGCTCTATTGGAAGTGACATTTACACAGCATCGAACAAACTACAGAAAGGATCATTTTACCAAGTTGCTGTGACACAGATTTAACTGGGTTTGTGACGTGGGTATAGGGAAGGGGGGCTTGAAATAAAAAAAAAAGGAAGTCATTGCTGCCCAGTGACTTGCTTGTTTATGAAGTCATTTAAGGACTCGGTTGTTTTAACCACTTAAGACCCGGACCTTTAGGCAGGTAAAGGACCTGGCCAGTTTTTGCGATTCGGCACTGCGTCGCTTTAACTGACAATTGCGCGGTTGTGCGACGGGGCTCCCAAACAAAATTGGTGTCCTTTTTTTCCCACAAATAGAGATTTCTTTTGGTGGTATTTAATCACCTCTGCGTTTTTTATTTTTTGCGCTATAAACAAAAATAGAGTGACAATTTTGAAAAAAATGCAATATTTTTTACTTTTTGCTATAATAAATATCCCCCAAAAAGATATAAAAAAAACCTTTTATTTTCCTCAGTTTAGGCCGATACGTATTCTTCTACATATTTTTGGTAAAACAAATTGCAATAAGCGTTTGTCGATTGGTTTGCGCAAAATTTATAGCGTTCACAAAATAGGAGATAGTTTTATTGCATTTTTATAAAAAAATAATTTTTACTACTAATGACGGCGATCAGCGGTTTTTTTTTCGTGACTACGACATTATGGCGGACACATCGGACAATTTTTACACATTTTTGGGACCATTGTCATTTTCACAGCAAAAAAAATCTATAAAAATGCATTGTTTACTGTGAAAATGTCAATTGCAGTTTGGGAGTTAACCACTAGGGGGTGCTGTAGGTGTTTTTCTAACTGTAGGGGGGCGGGGCTGGACGTGTAACGTCATTGATCGTGTTACCCTATATTAGGGAACACACGATCAATGAAGCTGCACTGTGAAGGACGGGGAAGCTGTGTTTACACACAGCTCTCCGCGTTCTTCAGCTCCGGGGGTCCCGTGGCCGCTTTTAGTCATATTTAGTCGACTAAACCTCCAGTACATTTTAGTTGGATAAAATCTCCAGTACGTCTACTAAAACTAATTTTGGTCATCTAAGATCTAATGGGTGTAATTTAATTGTAATACATTAGTTAACATTTCTCTACAATTTCCAAACTCATTATATACTGCTGTCGTGAAAAATGGAATATGTTATTATTTATGATATTAAGGTATGAACATGCACTACAGACCAGTGTTAATTTTGAAGTCAAATTTCATTTTAGTTTTAGTCTAAGGGCTCTTTCACATGGGTGGACCGTTCAGGTCTGCCTGCCAGTTTTTTAGGCGGACCTGAACGGGCACTCCATGCTCCTCTATGGAGCCATGGATGTCAGCGGTGACATGCCCGCTGACATCCGATCTGTCAAAGTGTGACGGAGGAAAACCCTATTTTCCATCCGTCTGACGGATCGGATCGGGTGACAACGGACTCTACGGTCCATCGTAATCCGATCCCCCATAGGGGAGAGCGGCACTCTGACAGGTCGGTCCCTGCACAGTGTGCAGAGACAGACCTGTCATCTGCCTGTTCAGCGGGGATCGACGGAGCGATCCCCGCTGAGCAAAGCAGAGCCGGACACGGACCATGTGAAAGAGCCCTTAGTCTTTTGACTAAAATGCCATTTTCGTTTTAGTCCCATTTTAATCTCAATTGTTTTAGTTTTAGTACCTTAGTCGACTAAAATAGTATTTATTTAGTCAACTAAAATATTTTTGTAATTTTAGTCGACAAAATTAACACTGCCAACCAACAATCTCCCACAGACTGGCTACAGTATGTGCTCATGTGGTACACAGATTAGTCCTGTCCATTTAAGAAGGTCCTTCTAACAACTTGTTACGTGTATAAAAGGCACTGGTCCACAGAATCTCTTTCTTCTATTCAAACCTCACCAATAACCTAACCAAATAGGCTGTCAAAGGACGTCAGGGACAAGATTGTAGACCTGCACAAGGCTGGAATGGGCGGGGGGCGTGGCTTGCTGCTGTGGTATGCTGCTGTGAGGACGCGTTTGCCTCGAGCTCCGGCGCCGACACATCTTTTAGCTTCCCCTACATCTCTATACTCGCCACTTTCCTGCAAAAGCGATGCGCAAGAAGACGGGCAAGTCTCTCCCTAAATCTGGGACACAATCGGGTTCCATTAAGAGGTTCCTAGCCGTAGAACCCGGATGAGGGTCTGGATCCAGACGGACTAGGCCGCTCTCCACGAGGCGCGACTCCGGCTTCTAGCTCCGCCTCCCGCCGCAAGTCCGACCTGAGACGCCATTCTCCTGCTTCATCGGCTTGCTCGGACGGAGATGACAGCCCTTCTCGCCGCTCGGAGGTACGTGTTGATGACTTACCTACCAGGTCGGAGCTGGCTTCCCTGTTTCAGGGTCTAGAGAGGACCATTAAAAAGGAGCTCTCGGCAGTGCGTGCGGACCTCTCGCAGGTACTGGGCCGTGTAGAGGAGACTGAGCACCGACTTGACCGTCACACGACAGCCATCCGGAACCTGCAGGCCTCCACCCGGGGCCTGGCTATTGCCCACAGAATGGCCCTTTATAAAATAGAAGATCAGGAGAACCGAAACAGGAGAAACAACATACGCATTAGAGGCCTCCCGGAAGCGACGGGTGATGAGGACCTCCTCCCCTCGGTCCGCGGTATCTTCAATGGCCTGTTGGGCTTAGCGGCGGATAATCCGCTCAAAATCGACAGGGTCCACAGGGCCCTGCGTCCTCGCGCACTGCCTTCTGACACACCCAGGGACGTTATTTGCCGGGTCCATTACTTCGAGGAGAAGGAGCGTATTATGCGAAAAGCCTGCGAGACTGCCTCCCTGGACTTTGATGGTGCTACCCTGTATTTCTTCCCTGACCCGGCTAAAGAGACCTTGGATCGCCACAGGGCCCTGCGACCCTTGACGGAGAGACTCAGGGAGGCTTCCATTAATTATCGCTGGGGTTTCCCGGCTGCTCTCATCGCCACCAGGGATGGCAAGACGGCCGTTTTGCGGTTCCCAGAAGACCTGGAAAAGTTCTGCGCCGAGGTTAACATCGTTCCGCCTGAGCTCCCTGGCTGGCAGGATGATATCCCTGCTCTACCGGGATCTACGGATCTGCAGTGGCAGAAAGTTGGCCGCAGGAATCACCGTTCAAACAATGCAGGTGTATCTCCCACTATGGGCTGACTTGTAGGGATGGGGTCCTGTTTTTGTTTCCTGCACATCGACCATGCTTATTACTGTTGACTCCAAACATTTTTTATTTTTGCTTTTGCTTTTTCTTTTTATGTCTGATTCTTATTTTTATTTTTTATCTCTTATTTTATTTTTTTTGCCCTGTACCCCGAGTGAGGCCTTCTTGCTGATGTCTACCTCGCTGCTGCGACCTAGTGGTCTGTTTCCTGCAGTGTCGAGGCAGAGGGACATTGCTGTGGCTGTCTTCGCAGCGTTAGCCTGCCGGGACTTACAACTCAATTTTGCTTTTTGATAGCTGGTCGTTGGCTGTATTATAGGGTGTCTGTTTGACGCCCGATGTTCTATTGTTATGTTTTATTTTACATTGTGTCGGCTCTGGGGCGGAGGGACATTGGTTTGGCACGTTCGCTACCTGATGACTGTGTCCCAGCGCTCCCCTCTTCTGGGGCTCGGCGCTGCCCTGTCCCCCCATGCTGCTACCTCTTCGGGGGTGGTTTGCGTGGGGGGGCCGGGCCGCGTGCGTGACCCTTCATCGCACGGCAGATTAATGCGTGCGCATGCTTTTTCCCTATGTGGGTTTTTCGTTCTAACAGTTTGGTACTATATGTCTCTTTTCATTTAACTTTTTGTTTTTTTATTACCTTCTTCTCCCTCTTCTCCTACCCTCCCTCGTTGTCCTCTGTGATGGCTTCCTCCGCCCCTGGTCTGGCCTCAGGTATCCTCCTCCTTCAACATCATGGCTGCGGTGAACTTGATTTCCTTTAACGTGCGGGGACTACATGCCCCAGGTAAGAGACACCAATTATACAGAGAACTGACTCGCCTGAAGGGGGACATTCTTCTCCTCCAGGAGACTCACCTTACACACACCACCTCAGTGAAACTTTCCTCTCCGCAATACCCTCAGTGGTATTATAGCTTATCCAATGTTAGTAAAGCCAAAGGGGTAGCTATAGGGTTCCACAGGGGTACCTCTTTTGTATTGGACGCCATGCTATGTGACCCTATGGGCCGTTTCCTGTTCCTGAAGGGTAGTCTGGGTAGTATGCCATGTACAATTGCGACCATTTATGCCCCTAATCGTAGTCAGGTTTCTTTTATTTCTAATACTCTCAAAAAATTAACTGATTTCGCTCATGGGTGTGTTCTCCTGGCGGGGGATTTCAATGTCCCGTTGGAACCATCGCTAGACACATCGTTGGGCACTTCATGTATCTCATGGAGGCGTCTGGCATTTTTGTGTAGACGTCTGCATGAAACCCAACTCATGGATGTGTGGAGGATTATGCACCCGCGAGTGAAGGATTTTACACATTTTTCCAATTTGCATTCATCCTACTCGCGGATTGACTATTTCCTTATGGACCACCACCACTTGTCCCTACTTTCCGCGTCGGGCATTGAGATTTCCCCCCTGTCGGACCATGCTCCGATCTCCCTCTCACTGAAAGTTCCCGATATGCCGGTCAAAAGCGTCAATTGGAAGCTAAATGATAATTTACTCTTTGAAGACGTAGATAAAAAGGTGGTCGGGGATACATTAGCTCAATACTTCGTGGAGAATGCGGGACCTGAGGTGAGCCCGGGAACGCTCTGGGAGGCCCATAAGGCCTTCATTCGAGGTAAGTTTATAGAGCTAGTCTCTAGGAAAAAGAGGGAACGTACCCATCAACAAACGCAATTGCTAGGGGAGATTGAGGACCTGGAGCGTCGGCACAAGGCTGGACTGTCGTTGTCGGTGCTTCAGGTTCTGGTTCAGAAGAGGGAGGAGCTGAGAGGCCTCCTTCATTTGGAGCAGAAACAGCGGTTCAGAGTGGTGGCCAGGGTCTGCATGAGTGGGGCAACAAGCCTGGTCGACTGTTGGCACGCTCATTGCAGCAAAATAAGTCTCCACCGACTCCCTAGTGTTTGAAACCTCGGCCATAGCCAGAGAATTTCGAGCATTCTACCAGTCTCTGTATCGTTTTAGGCAGGCTGCGGAGGACGGGGATAATAGGGCACAGCTTATCCGGGATTATTTGGCTCAAGCCGGTTTGCCAGCACTTCCTGCCGACACATTGGCTGCATTAGAGGGCGAGTTCTCCGTCACTGAGCTGCGGGTGGCATTGAAGGACATGGCCAATGGTAAGGCACCTGGCCCTGATGGCTTCACGGTCGCTTACTACAGAGCCTTTGCGGATCATTTGCTTCTGCACCTGACTAATTATGCCAACGCGGTCTCGGGAGGCGGATCTTTTCCGCCTGAAACGCTACATGCCCACATCACCGTCCTCCCTAAACCTGGTAAGGACCCTTGTCTCTGCGGTAGTTACCGCCCCATATCTCTATTGAACCTGGATGCTAAGCTATATGCTAAAGCACTTGCTAATCGGCTCCTTCCCCTTGTCCCTCGCTGGGTCACTGGAGACCAGACAGGGTTTATTCCCGGCAGGGAGGCGCGAGACAATTTCCTCCGCACCCTGTCTTTAATTGCTCATGTCCGGCGGACCTCCCAGCCCACCCTTCTGCTCTCCACGGATGCGGAAAAAAGCGTTTGATAGGGTGGACTGGGAGTTCCTCATGGCTACGCTGTCCCATCTTGGCATTGGCCCCTCTCTTCTTTCTCATATCTCGGCGCTGTATAAATCCCCTACTGCCCAGCTACGTGTAAATGGAACGTTAAGTGAACCCTTCACACTATACAATGGCACCCGTCAGGGTTGTCCTCTCTCCCCCATCTTATTTGCCTTATCCCTCGAGCCTTTCCTGTCTTCAATTAGGCACAATCCGAACATCGGGGAGTTGTGGTAGGCACTACTGAGCATAAGTACGCTGCCTATGCAGACGATTTCCTGTTCTATGTTCAGCATCCTATCACGACCCTCCCGATTTTAATGGCCGCTTTCGATTCCTATAGTGCTGTCTCTAATTTTAAAATTAACCTGTCCAAATCAGAAATATTGAACCTGACGGTCCCCTCTCGTGTTGTGCCTCATTTGAAAGCATCCTTCCCCTTTAGCTGGCAAGCCCACTCAATGAAATATTTAGGCATTTCTCTCACCGCCAACCTCGCTTCTTTATTTTGCACGAATTACATGCCTTTGTTGAACGCGATTAGGTCTGATTTGCAGAGGTGGTCGCAGTTGGCACATTCCTGGTTAGGCAGGATTAGTGTTTTGAAAAGGAACATACTGCCCAGATTGCTATTCTTCTTTCAAATGATCCCGTACAAGATCCCAGTGGGGTATTTCACACTGTTGAGGTCCCTATTTTGTAGATATGTGTGGAACAGGAGGCGGCCCAGGCTCGCGAGAAACCTACTAGTTAGGCCCAAGAGGGAAGGCGGCCTGGCCTTGCCGGATATCAAACAGTACTTTCAGGCTGTGGTCCTGACTAGGATCTCGGACTGGAGGTACCATAGGGAATCTAAGCTGTGGGTGTCATTAGAAATAGACCTATGTGGTACGGATCCCTATACCCAGATGTGGATCCCTCGGAGGTTCAGGTCTCTGTCCGATTTGACATCCCCACTGACGCGCTCCACGTTGATGATATGGGACTCGCTGTGCAAGACTCATGATTGGTCGTTATAACTCCCCACTGATGCCACTCTCTGGTCATGACTACTTTCCTCCGGGGAATGTGCAACCGTTGCTTCAGACCTGGTCCTTGGGTTCCGCAACACTACTCCAACATGTTGCTTCAGCATCAGGTATTGCTCCTCTCTCTAGTATTGTGGGGTCTTCTATAGTTCCACCTATGGTGTCTTGGAAGTAATATCGTCAATTGACGGCCTTTGTACGCTCTTTGCCACAACCCCTTAGAGATGGCGCAACCCTGACACAGGTGGAGTCTGCATTTGCCGAGGAGGCCCGACCAGTAGAGAGGCCCCTTTCTTATTTTTATAAGGCCCTGCACTCCTTATCTACTCCCGGGACCCCGGCTTTTTTACTCAAATGGGAGAATGATCTTTGTTCGGAACTCTCGCCTTCCCAAAGAGACACTATTCTGACTCTTGCACATACGTCTTCCATCTCATCCAGATTTGCGGAAGTTAATTATAAGCTGCTAACTAGGTGGCATTATACTCCAGTGGTGCTTCATAAGATTTTCCCCTCGACGCCCCACTGTGTTGGCGGGGTTGTGGAGAAAATGCCTCCATGCTCACATATGGTGGTATTGCTCGCTTATTCGCCCATTCTGGTTGACTATTTTATACTGGATGAAGGAGATTCAGGTTTTTGAAACCCCCGAATGACCCATGGGTAGTCCTACTACACTGTACGGCCGAACCAGTCGGATCATACAAAAAGTCCCTGACCCCACACTTGCTGAATGCAGCTAAGTCCCTTATCCCACGATTCTGGAAGCAAACGGTAGTTCCTACTCTGCGCCACTGGTTAGGAAACAGTAGATCATATTTACCATATGGAGGATCTCACACTTACCCTCAGGAACAAATCCGACTTGTCCCGGAAAATATGGTCGGATTGGTTTGCCTTTAAATACACACCTGCATATGCCGACCTTATGTCCCCATCGGTATGAAGGTCGTATTGTTCACTTGAGATTAGGCCGTGCCCTGGGTTTTTCTCTAGTTCGAAGAGGCGACCATGGACGGGGGACTTCCCCTTCCCTTCCCCCACCCCCTTTTTTTTTTCTCTCTCCTTTTTCTACCCTTTTCCCCTCCTATTCTTTTACTCTCCCTCTGCTCATATCTTCTATTTTTAATTTTGCTTTTATTTCTAAATAGTGTCTACTACTTTTTCGTCTACATATTTTCATACGTTGAGCGGCTCAAAAGCTCTGGTTTATGTGTTACCGATTAACGTGAGGGGATGCGAGGGATGATTTCCCCCCAATCCCCAGTTCCTGCTGTTGCTTTTGATTGTCCTAACTGACAGTGTGTTGCCATATTTTATCTGAAGCCTGCCGCTCAGATGCCTTGATAGATTGTACTGTCATTACTTTATGCTACCTTTTGATATGATTCTCTTTTTTTTTTTTTTTTTTTGCTTTCTGTTTTGTTTTGTTCTTTTCACTTTGTATGTTCTCATATATACTTTTTACTCAATAAAATTTTATTGAACAAAAAAAAGGCTGGAATGGGCTACAAGAACACAAGACTACAAGATCACTTCTTGGTGAGAAGAAGACAACTGTTGGAGCGATTATTCACAAAGAGCAGTGCACAATTTTTTTAAGTTATGGTAAAGCTTCATTTTTTTTTTTTATCCAACAAAAAGGTTTTTATTTAAGAAAAGGTGTTATACAACATAGGGCAGTCAGCAGTGCACTTCAAAACCAAGAGTACACTTCTCATAAGGTAAACACAACATGGCATCATAATCCCCGGGCTGTCTTCCCTCCCACCAAAATACACATTACCCCACATGTATGTACTCATCCCACATTCAATCCCAACAGTCTGTCCATGACTAGGTCCACCGGTGAAAGCCCCGGTGTATCCAACCACGGAGCCCAAAGGCTCTCATATTTACGGTTGCTGCCCCTGTGTTGATAAATGAGCTTCTCCATGCGTAACATTTCACCTGTCCTATCAATCCACTCCTTTAAGGTCGGAGGGGTCTCAGATTTCCAGTGTATCATAATCAGCTTCCTGGCCTGAAATAGCACCCTGTGCACCGCCTCCCTTGTGTACACCTCCATCACATATTCTTCCAACACACCCAGTAGACAGACTCTGGGGTCCACAGGCATGGATAGCCCAAATACAGAGTTGACAGTGCTCACCACCTCAGCCCAGTACTTGTGCAGTTTGGGACACCTCCACAAAAGATGTATGAGATCGCCATGATCTCTCTTGCATCTAGTGCACATGTCATCTGTTTGCATCCCCATCAGTTGCAGCCTATGTGGTGTATAGTACACCCTGAAAATAATATATAGCTGAGTTAGTCGCTGAGCCACATTCAATGAGCAGGAGCTCACCCCCTGAAATATCTCCTCCCACTGTTCTCCATCCAGTGACCCCACGTCCCTCTCCCACTTTTCCCTTACCATGACTGGATGCTGCCCCAGGAAGTGTTGTAGCAGGATGGCATAACATTGAGAAATAAATCCCTTCGAGGTCACAGCCTCACCCAGAAGATTGAATACCGGGGTTGGCGACAAATGCCACTCAGAGGACCTACTCTGGGCTCTCACTGCGTGCTGGAGCTGTATATACTGAAAAAGCATCGAGGGCGGGAGTCCATATTCCACCTGTAAGTCAGCGAATGGCCTGAGCCTCCCATTCCTAAATACATGTTTAATGTGTGTGATCCCATGGCCTTTCCACCCAGCCCCGATCTGTAATTTGGCCAGTTCTGTGTAAGTATCATTATGCCAAAGGGGGCTGTAGTCAGTATATCCGTCAGCATGTTGAAGATATTTACACTTGTTCCACACTTTTTGTATAAGATTGTACATAGGGTACTTCTTGTTGGGCTTGGCGAAGGCTAGGGCCTCCAGTGCCACAGGGATGGGCCCATCCCCCACCGTGTGGAGCATCGGTGCACCTGAGGAACCAGCCGGTTCCCCCCCGAAGCACCCCACCAGGTGTTGCAGCTGCGCCGCAAGATAATACAGCCACGGGTTGGGCAGCGCCAGCCCGCCACTGTCCTTGGGTCTCTGTAGGTGTTCAAGTTTAATTCTGGGTGTCTTATTTTTCCAGATCAGGGACCGGAAGATAGAGTTTACTATTCTAAAGATTTTAAGAGGAATTACCACAGGGGCGTTGTGAAGACAGTAAAGCAGCTGCGGCATTAAAATCATCTTCACTAGGTTCACCTTACCCGCCACCGAGATACGAAGATTATTCCAAGATTTGACCCGTTCCTGAAACCTCTGGAGCAGGGGGGATATATTCAAATGGCTAAAATCCCTGGGGTTGGCCGTTACATAAATACCAAGGTATTTAAAGGACGTCGTGACTGGTATGGGGCAGGATGACGTCACCGTTTGCGTTGCACCCCTGTCTAGCAGCAACAGGGCCGATTTCGCCCAGTTAATCTGTAGGCCCGAGTACCCCCCAAACCCCACAATAGTTGCCATGGCTTCCCGCAGAGACGTGTCAGTATCTCCCAGCATAAGCAAGGTATCGTCCGCGTAAAGCATCACCTTCTCCTGCAGGGGGCCATAGCAAAACCCGACTATACCCGGATTGGCCCTAATCTCCATGGTGAGGGGTTCAATGGCTAACGCAAAGAGGAGAGGGGACAACGGGCATCCTTGCCTCGTCCCCCTCCCCAGCGCAAAGCCCTGGGACAGACACCCAAAGGCCCTTATGGCGGCCTCCGGGCGACTGTAGAGCAGTCGGACCCATGCTATGTACCTATCGCCAAACCCGAATCGCGACAGCACCTCCCACATATATTTCCATTCAATGCTGTCAAATGCCTTGGCAGCATCTAAGGAAAGCAAGGCCCTGCTCCCTACATTATCTGCGTCAGACTGCATGTTTAGAAATAACCTTCTGATGTTAATAGCAGTGGACTTATTCGGCATAAACCCCGCCTGATCTCCGTGTATCAGTGACGTTATGACAGTATTCATTCTAAGCGCCAACACCTTCGCTAGGATTTTTACGTCACATTGCAACAGCGAGATCGGTCTGTAGGAGCCTGGCTCAACCGGGTCCTTGCCCGGTTTAAGAAGCAAAACAATATTGGCCTTTGCCATGGAGGGCGGAAGTGCTCCATCCCCCAGGGCCGCATTAAACACCCGGAGCAGCCTTGGCAACAAAACCTCCGCGTGCTGTTTATAAACTTCCATGGGAATCCCATCTTCCCCCCGGGGCCTTACAATTAGGAAAGAGTCCCACTGCTTCCTGGAGTTCCTCCACTGTAAGGGGTGCGTCCAACCCCGCCTTTTGCTCTGCCGTCAATCTAGGGAACGCCAGCCTACCCAAGTATTGCTCCAGGGCAGCCGCCTCATAGGCTGCGCCAGGGCAGTACAATTCTTTGTAGAACCCCGCCAGATCCTGCATAATAAGTTTGGGTGTGCTGACAATGGGCCCAGCTTTAGATTTTATGGCTCCTATAGCCGGGGACCTCTGCTGAGAATTCGCAATGCGCGCAAGCATACGCCCGGTTTTCTCCCCCTCCTCAAAAAATGCCTGCCTGGAGAAGAACCGCTTCTTTTCGGCCTCGGAGGAGAGCACCCGCTCATAGGCAGATTGAGCAGCCTGCCATTCCTCCCTGGCCGAATCAGAGGGATCCAGGACAAACTGCCCCTCCAGAACCTCCACCCTTTCCTCCAGCTCCAGCACAAAAGCAGATGAGGCCTTCTTAACCTTGTTAATTTCTGTGACCAAAGTCCTTCTAAGGAACCTTTGAAATCCTCCCATTGCTGTATACAGGAACCCTGCGGATCCTGGGCATTGAAAAACCTGCGTATACTATCCTCTATGGTCTCAGGGGACTCAAATAGTTTTAACCAAAAGGCATTGAACTTCCAGGGGGCCCTAAGGAGCTCAGTGGGCTGAGAGGTCAACAAATGCACTATCAATGGGGAGTGATCCGACACACTGCGAGGTCTGTACTCCATTTTGGAGACATACTGGAGCATGTGTGCGTTTCCCACCCCCAGATCAATCCTAGACAAACTGCCATGCGATTTAGAGAAGCAAGAATATTGCTTAGTTCCCGGATTCCGCTGTCGCCAGACATCCACCCAGCCCACCTCTTGCAACAACCGCGCCAGGGGTGTACCCCTGGAGAGGGCAGAGGCTCGTGTGGCCGGGTGTCTATCCAGCGCAGGGTCCAGGCAGCAATTAAAGTCCCCAATTACCAGCAGCGGCACCTCAGGCTTGCCATCCAAGTAGGCAATCAGTGCCCGCAGCACCGTCGCCGCAAACGGGGGCGGTATATACACACACATGCAAGAATACACGTCATCTCCCCCAACCTGCAGTAAAGAAATACATATCGCCCCCTCAGGGTCAATGCTATTGTCCAGTTCTTGAAAATCCAGGGAGCCATGCACCAGGACACTCACACCCCTGGAATATGAGGTGTGAGTGAAGTGGTAGGCGCTATTCACCCAATTGTACCGTAAGCAGCAAATAGTGTCCACCGTGAGGTGCGTTTCCTGAAAACAAAAAATCCCTGGGTGAAATTTTTTAAGACACATACTTATCATTGTTCTCTTAAGTGGGGAGTGAAGTCCTCTCACGTTCCACGACACTATGGGTACCTCTGTCATGTTGGAAAGCAAAAGTTAGTGACAAGCAAGTGTACCTCCATTAGCTGTAAGAGTCCAAGAACCACTGGTAGCAAGAAGTGGTGAGTCATCCACCAGTTGTTTGCATTGCCCATGCTGACTGTGGCAATAGCCGTGCTGAAGAGCCACCTTTCAAAAATTTGAACAAAGAAAAGTAACAGAAAAAAAAAGGGAAAAAGGCCTCAAACCGCAGCCCGCATCAACTCTGTAGCTCTAGACCCTGCCAACAGGGCGGGGCCGGCATAAGGCATTCCTTTCAAACTCCGGAAGCCAGAACAAGTTAGGTGTAGTCAATTCGCCTTTGAAGATTGCTGAAGCTCTCGTCTTGATCTATAGCAATATAATGTTCCTCAGCCAGAGGTTAACTGAATAAACATAACACAAGATTAGACTTCTTTCCCAAACCGTGATTTCAAACATCTTGCTGGCGGGTCGGGGTTCCGCTATGGGCCTGGGCAGTACTACACTTCCTCCGCTCCTTCTCGTAGCCGGCGTCTCAGGGGTTGCTCATTCCGGTCTAGCCATGTAGCAGCGTCTTTCGCGGATTCAAAGAACTGCGCCTGCCCTTCCACAATCACTTGCAGTTTAGCCGGGTATAACATGGCGTATGATAATTGCAGCTGTCAGAGCCTGCGCTTCACGTCAATGAACTTAGCTCTGTGTCTTTGTACCTCCGTCGAGAAGTCAGGATAGAAGGACACTCTGGCCCCATTATGTTGTATGTTAGCTCTTTCTCTTGCCAGGCGCAGCACTGTTTCTCTATCCCTGTAATGCAGTAATCTCGCCAGCATCGGCCTGGGCGGCCCCCCGGCTGGGGAGGGCGAGCTGGAACTCGGTGGGCACGCTCAATTGCAAAGAGGGGGGAGAACGAGTTCTTCCCAAATATGTCCAACAACCACCCCTCCACATAGGCAGTGGGGTCCCTGCCCTCCACCTTCTCGGGGAGACCCACAATGCGCACGTTATTCCTCCTGAGGCGATTTTCAAAATCTTCAGCCCTGTCAGTGGCCTCCCTCGCCAGTTGATATGCGGCTTTGGCTTCCCGTTCTATGGGGGTCATGCGGTCCTCTATCTCACTCACCCTGCTTTCCACAGCCGTGGTGCGCTCTCTCATTTTCTGAAAGTCCTGTCGCAGCAATGACAGTTCTTCCCTCACAGTGTTAACTGAAGCATTGCCCAAATTAACAGCCCTCAGTAAGTCAGCCAGTGAGGGTTGGGCAGCCGCAGGTGCAGCAGCAAGTTAGGCAAATCAGTCTCCTCACCATCACTTTGTTCAGTAAAGATGGCCGCCAGGGCCTGTGTCTCATTCAAGTCAAAGTCACTGTGCTTGGGGTGTCCACCGGTATCTGCCCCCGCTAGCCCATTCAGCTTCTGAGCATAATACAGCATGTCTTTCGGGGCCTCCTTACCCTGAGACTTCGGTTGCTTCTGCTGCTTGGATCCGTGCTCCTTCATCCTGTCAGCGCCTCGTGGAGTCCCCTTCACTGAGAGCGCGGTGGCGCCATCTTGGAAATCGGGACCCGGCTCAGAAAGTACTTTCCTGACCATTCCCCTTGTGCAGAGAGCTGGCGGAGGTTCCCCCGAGGTCCCGGGATCAGCGGGAGTCAGCATATAGTCTCTGTGGACCTGTGGCTTGGCTGAGGGAGGATCGGTACCGGATCGAGGTCAGGAGCTGTGAGAGCTACGTCCTCTCACATGCCGTTCCAGGCCACGCCCCCTTCATTTTTTTTTTTTTAATTACCAAACTACTTTATATTACAAGTACTCCCATAGAAAGCCACTTGTGTGGTCTCCCTCCCGAGCCTTGCCGTTTGTGTCTCTAGACCCCGCTCCTTCATCACTGGCTTTGATTGATGGCAGTGGGAGCCAATGGCTTCTGCTGCCTCAGCAAAGCTCGTCAGACCAGGAAGTGAGGGGAGAGAATAGCTGCAGACGGGCAGAAAACTGGATGAAATGAGGGCTCAGGTAAGTAAAATGTATTACTTTGATATAAAGTTAGTTAGTCAGGTTGAAAAAAGACACAAGTCCATCTAGTTCAACCATAAAAATAAATACAAAATAATATCATACAATCCCATATACCCACAGTTAATCCAGAGGAAGGCAAAAAAAACTGCAAAGCATAATCCAATTTGCTACAGCAGGGGAACAATATACCTTGCTGATCCCACCCGAGAGGCAATCAGATATTCCCTGGATCAACTTTACCTATACAAATCATTACCCAGTTATATTATGTACATTTAGGAAAGTATACGGGCCTTTCTTAAAGCAATCTACTGATCTGGCCAGAACCACCTCTGGAGGGAGTCTATTCCATATTTTCACAGATCTTACTGTGAAGAAACCTTTCCGTATTTGGAGGTGAAATCTCTTTTCCTCTAGATGTAAAGAGTGCCCCCTTGTCCTCAGTTATATGGAAAGACTCCTGCGCTACCAAGGGGGATGGGTGGGAGTGGAATTGGGCTGGAAGGTGGACTGGGGATTCCTTGTCCTCAGTGTTGACCTTAAAGTGAATAACTTAACACCAAGTTCACTATATGGACCCCTTATATATTTGTACATGTTGATCATATCCCCCCTTATTCTCCTCTTCTCAAGAGTGAATAAATTCAGTTCTTCTAATCTTTCCTCATGGCTGAGCTCCTCCATGCCTCTTATCAGTTTGGTTGCCCTTCTCTGCACTTTCTCCAGTTCCCCGATATCCTTTCGGAGAACTGGTGTTCAAAACAAAACTGCATATTCCAGATGAGGTCTTACTAATGATTTGTACAGGTATATTGATGTCTAAACATTTTTTACCCTAATATTTAGGCTTTAGTTCATTTCCATGTTAACATATAAACAAGACATGAAGATCCTGCCAGGCTGAAGAATGTCAAAATTCGCAAATATCCCAAAAAGACGAAACAAGAAACACATAATTACTATATATAAAATAGAAGCATTGAGAACCCCAAGGATGGTAACTGCTAATGTGTTAAATCCATTAATTATGCTGCTCAGCCAAATACAGACTTATTGCTGATAATGGCTATTATACTGTACTTAAATAATTAGTACAATATAAGCAATCTTGCCAATTAAACAGAGCCATCATTTTAAAGCTTATTACGGAGATAATTGTTGGCGCTTCATTTAGTGAATAAAGCTTGGAGTAGGAGGAAGAATTATCGCAGCTTTTAATACCCACAACAAAGGCTGCTGGGGCCAGGCACCAGGGCGACAATGTCATTTTGACATAGAACTCGAGAAAATTGCAGTTTCGAGAAGATTTCTACCACATTAAAATATAAAAGTGGCCGGGCAAGACAACACAGGCGTATTAAAAAGAGACTGTGACACCATATCTGCTCAACTGATTTAACCATATCTGGCTGGACTGGCTAACCATTAATGGCGGGCTGTAGGTCAATAGAAAAGGAAGGCCATCTGTTTCCTCGGGTATCGTGGAATGGTGACACAGGAAAAATGCAATTCAGAAAAATGCTAGGACCTGACCAGGAACAACTAAGTGGATAAGGATTGTGTGCTTAGAGGGCCACTCCAAGCAATCATTCGGTCCACTCAAGTGACTCACTACACATGGATGTGCCCATCCAAGCCTTGTATACAAAGTATAGTTGAAAGATGCTGCACTCTCTAACAGTCTGTATGCTAGAACAGAACATAAAGCAGACTCAGCCTAGGCTCCTCCCAGGCCACGCCTACTGACATGTTTCGCCCCAACCCCAGGGCTTAGTTATAGAGGTGGGACTGCAGAGCAAGAACAGGGTTTTTGTGCATTATAGGCTGCCAGCAGCAAATGAGAGCAAACACGTCAAAACAAATAAAAGAATAAACCTAGCCAGTGAGTTACTCAAGATACCAACACTGTTTTCTTTCACAGACATGGATTAGTTTTATTCCTGCTACACTTGTAGTCACTATATACAACTGTATACAATAGGGACCGCTCCAGTTAATTTACTTAGTGAAGCAAGGGGTTTAAGATCAAGTGTCGGTGCAACAGGATCCGGACTTTCCTTTCCATCAGACTGAATGTTTCAGGTTCAGCCTGGCTAGGTTTATTAGGCTATTCGCCCCCTTTTTAAGTGTTTTTGGAAGATTCCACTGGCCGGTGGGTTTTGAGGGGAGGTGATAGGGTCCCCTTTTGGGACATTGGAGTGGGGGGAGGGTTCTCTGGGTGGGGGAGTTGCTTTTGTGGAATGAGTGTGGGGGGCTGTTTGGGGGCTGGGGATTCCCCTCCATAACTTAGCCGACTATCTCAGTCTATGGGTTTGTGTTGTTTTTTTTTAATACTTTTGATGTCCAATACATTTTATTATATACTGCAATAGTAGCCTTTGATGTGCTCTACGCTGGTGGGGTTATTTTAGAAGCCCCACTGTAAGGCCGCTTACACACAAGGAGATTTATCCGATGAAAACGGTCTGACAGACCGTTTTCATCGGATATGTCTCCTGGGCTATTTTGGTTTGATCAGTGTACACACGATCAAACCAAAATCCCCGTGGACAGACAGCGTGGTGATGTGGCGGTGACGTTGACGCCGCCACGTCACCGAACCAGGAAGTAAAATACTTCCACGCATGCATCAAATCCAATTGACGCATGCGGGGGATTTTTGTCCGCTGGTTAGGCATACTAACCAGCGGACATGTCGGACAGATGGCTTTCCAGCAGACAAGTTTTAAAGCATGCTTTAAAACTTTTGTCTGCTGGAAACTGTCTGCTACCCCGTACAGACGATCGGACCAGTTTCAGCAGATATATTCGATCGTGTGTACGCGGCCTAAGGGTAGATTTCTATACAATCCTGGAGATCCTATTTTCAGATTGCCCACTTATGACAGATTAAGATGCCTTACATATAGTTACATAGTAGGTGAGGTTGAAAAAAGACACAAGTTAAATTGCATATCCCTGTATGTTGTGGTTGTTCAGGTGCCTGAAATAAAGACATCAGATCCAACCAAGTTGTGCCCCAAGGGTTGGATAAAAACAAGCAACGGGCAGTGCCATTGCCATATCACTGCCATTGAAGAAAAGCAGGTTACTTTGTATAGATCAGTGCTCTCCAAGCTCCAGACCATTGCTTGCTTTTATCTGACCCTTGGGGCACTATTTCATGCACTGACAACAAGGATGGGGCACAACTCCTATCAATGACACCAATGATGGGGCAAAATTCCTCTCAATAACACCAATGATGAGGCATAATTCCTCTTAATAACATAAATGATGGGGCACAAATCTTACCGATGACACAAACAATGGGGCCCGAATAACACCAATGATGGGATACAATTCCTACCAATGAAACCATAGATGTAGCATTGTTTACTGATGCCTTGACATTTTCCACTCCCAATGGCCACAGTCCAGCCCCTCTAAAGTCTGAAACTGGCCCTTTGTCTAGAAAGTTTGGAGACTCCCCAGGTAAAGATGATGTGGTCACACGTGTGGCTAATGTGTGGGTGTACCGGTCATTTCGATCAGCTCCCTGTGCTAAACATTACACTGAAATAGGAAATACGAGGTTTATCCTTCTCTGTCTCTGACACCAGACGATTGCACTTGGTGAATTCTGTATCCAGCACGATTCGGCTCCCTAAGATGCTGTCTGTAAAGCGTCACCTTTCACGTCGCCCTCGATGACAGATTTATGTGCTGCTGTATTTTCTCTTCTCAGATGTCATCTCTGAGGGTAAAAATATGTTTCGACACCAGCACTGAATCATTAGGGAGAGACCTCGATATATCCAACTTATGAAGGTGTTATGGAGATGACATTTGTTGTATGTGTTAATAACCAGACTTCTGTAATCAATGCCAAGAAAAGCAAAGACAAGATAGCACACCACAAGAGAGCATGGCCAGCATGTTCGCATACTGCAGGAATTACTATAGTACAAGGCATAACATTAAAAAAAGTTGGCAAACGATGTTAAGAACCATTATGTTTTTGAAGAAAAGAATCGCAGCCAACCTTTTTTTTGCAGAATCACATAAGCAGTCAGTGGCCACATGCTCCTTGTTCACCCTTTGTTTTAGCAAACCTGTCATTAAGGTATGGAATCTGGTTGTATGTATTGTACCTTTGTGGAAAAAGGTAATCAAGAGCAAAATAATGTCACCAGCACAGCACGGATCTCCAGAACGGGTCCAAAGCTTTATTCAGCTATTACATCATTATAACAGAAGCAAGGCTTCAAAGCCTAGCAGGGCCCCTTGCTTTGTGGAAGAAGGGGCTACCTCTAAGGAAAACCTGCTCTCAATGTATTCATTGCTAGGTATATATCCTGGGTTGAGATATATCAGATAGTTTAGGTAAGGCTTATATGCACAATATCCAATGTATTGCAGTGCTATGCACTTTGAATGGCGCACCAATGGAACCATCTGTACAACAAGGTGCGCCGGGTCTATAAAAAAGGTCTCTGCTTAGCTATATCTCTCCACTAAGCCTGAGTTCACACTGTATCGAACACAGACATCGCACTGCGGTGTCAATTGCATGCGATGTCTGTGCAATGCGAGTTCAGCCATACATTTTGCATTGGATTCGCACAAAAAAGGTGCATGGACCTTTTTTTCCCCGCACTAGAATCAGATCACATGGGTGTTCTCACCCCTGCGATCCGATTCCTCCCCAAATCCACAGTTCGCACTGCGATCTGTGAACCGTTCTGGGGTTGTCATTAACATTGTATTGACACCCAAAACGGTTCGCAGAAGGCAGTACGGGAGAGATGCAAAGCGGAAACCGGCGCTGGAATCACACTGGTTCCCACATCGTTACAGCCTGTGAACCCGGGCTTAAAGGGGATGTAAAGGTTTGTTTATTATTTTCTAAATTGGTTCCTTTAAGCTCGTGCATTGTTAGTCCCCTTCATTTTTAATTTGATTACCCTTCTAAATGTTTTTTTCTTTGTTTTCTTTGTCTAAATTTCTCACTTCCTGTTCCTCCTCAGTAAGCTGTTCTGGCTGACTAACCCCCAGCCATAGTGACTCGGATGATGGGGACAAGCTTACTGAGGAGAAACAGAAAGCGAGAGATTCAGACAAAGAAAAAAAAAATAGAAGGGAAATCGAAGGAAAAGGTAAGTGAACCAACAATGCACTAGCTTAGCCACTTGTCCACACTTCTGTCCTTCATGTAAAAATCAAAAAATTTTTGCTAGAAAATTAATCAGAACCCCCAAACATTATATATATATTTTTTTTAGCAGCATTTTTTTTTTTGGATCACTTTTATTCCTATTAAAAGGAATGTAAACATCCCTTGTAATAGGAATCCGTGTGACAGGTCCTCTTTATGGAGAGATGTGGGGTCAATAAGACACTACACCTCTCCTCCAGGCTTAGAAGCATATAATTGGTGAAAAAAAAATCACAGATTACATGCCTACAGCCGCAATTACCCGGCTTTGTTTACTTCCGGGTACCGGGCGTGACGTCATAACGTCGCGCCAGGTCCTCCGACGGTCATAGAGATGACTGTGACCATCTGGTCACCAGTCATCTCTATGGATCTGCTACAAGCGCCGGCCAATTCGCTCTCCGGGCCCCCGATGGCACGGGAGAGCCCGGAGAAGCACCGGATGTCGGCGGGAGGGGGGGGACATCCCCCCGCTGCCTAGAAGAACGATCAAGCGGCGCTTTGATCGTTCTTATGGTGCACAGAATTGCCAGCTGAAGACGGCGATATCTGAATGATGCCTGCAGCTGCAGGCATCTTTCAGATATCCCCGCACAAAGTGGAGGACTTCATATGACGTCCTTGGTAGGCAAGGAAGAAACCTATTTAGAAAATAAAAAACAAACCTTTACAACCCCTTTAAAGTGGTTGTAAACCCTCAGCATTTTTCATCTTAAGGTGAAGAACCTTCTTTACTTCAGCAGCACCCCGAGCCTCCCGTATACTTACCTGAGCCCCATAAATCCCACGAGGGGAACGAGCACACCAGCTCTGGTCGATTGTCTCATGTACTGATTGGATAGATTCATAGAAGCACAGCTATTGGTTCCCGCTGCTGTCAATCAAGTCCAATGACGAGGGGCGGAGCCAAGTCCTGCTGTCTGTGTCAACAGACGTAGCTGCAGGACATGGGAGCGCTCTTCTCCAGTGGGACACTCGAGAAGGAGGAGGAGCCGGAGCACCATTGAGGGCCCCCAGAAGAGGAGGATCGGGACCAATCTGTGCAAAACCAACTGCACAGCGGAGGTAATAATGACATGTTTTTATTTTTTATTTTTTTAAACCTGAACCTTTACAACCCCTTTAATCTCCACAGCCAACAACAATAAAAAGACATTGGCTTCCACGTATGGAAATCGGCCTAATATAGCAAGGTTTCTCAACCAGGGTTCCTTCAGAAGTTGCTAGGGGTTCCTTGAGCAATGAGAAATTTCTGTCTCTCAGATAAGTTTCCACTAACAACATTGATCCTTTTAGCTATCTGTAAAGCCTAGTACACATGATGAGATTATCGGACGAATGATCATCTATATATTTTTTTTTTTGCATGCTCGTCTTCAAATCGAAACGCGTAGGTCACTAAAGTACGAACATTCTCATACGACAGACTAAACATTTGGAAGTTATGTAATGTATTTGTATTGTATGTTTGGACGAAAACGGTGCTGATTAAATGAAAATTGTGCGATCTGGTATAGTACAAGAAAAAAAAATTGTGTTTGTTCCTTGGGAAAATTTCGAACAAAAGCTGTGTACTAACGATCAGAATCCTCTGTGCTGAGAATGTTGAGTATTATAGACATTCAGTCAACATTATGTCAAATGGCCAAGATAGCCGATGAGTCAATTGCCCTGCCATAAATTGACCACACACAGCTCAAATTTAGCCCAAAAAATTGAGTGACTGGTGGCCCTGGTGACACCACCTTGCTGGAAAAACATCACTCTGAAAATGTACTTTAACCACCTCAATGCCGGGGACCCTAAACCCCCTTCCTACCCAGGCCATTTTTCAGCTTTCAGCGCTGTCGCACTTTGACTGACAATTGTGCGGCCATGTGCAATTGTCAAATTTTATCAGTTTCTTCACACAAATAGAACTTTCGTTTGGTGGTATTTAATCACTCCTAGTTTTTTTTATTCCCCCCCCCCCCCCCACTGACGAGGTGGCGCTTATGGGCACTGATGAGGTGGCACTTATGGGCACTGATTAGATGGAACTGATGAGGAGACACGAATATGCCGCATTTATGGGCACTGATAGGTGGCACTGATGAGCACTGATGGGTGGTACTGGTGTGCACAGATAGGTGTCACTGGTGAGCACAGATAGGCAGCACTGATGGGCACAGATATGCGGCACTGATGGGCAGCAGTGATAAGCATTGATGGGCAGCAGTGATGGGCATTACTTGTGGACACCGATTGATGGTACTTTTGGGTACTGGTTGCTGTCACTTTTGGGCACAGATTGGTGGCAATTATGGGCACTGGTTGGCACTGATTGCTGGCAGTGGTGGGCAATCATTGTGGCACTGGTGGGCACTTAATTGTAATCAGGGCACTGATGATCAGTGCCCTGATTACATACCTAGCTGTCCCCTGTGAGGAGATGCCGCTAATTGAGTCACGCCCCATCGCGTCACCAACCGATGTCTTCTGGGAAACACACTGGTTAGGACACGCCACGCGACTCACGCATGTGCAGTAGGGAACCAGGGAGTGAATCCGCAATGCTTCACTTCCTGATTCAATAACCGAGGATGGTGGTGGGGGCAGCCAACCAGCGGGGAAACTTTTTTTTCTAGGCTCGTTTGTGCGCGATTGGCAGGCGGCGGAGTGGGAGGCGCTGTTCCTCTGTGGTGATTGGCCGTATGGGAAATGATGCCGTGTTTACAGCACGGCGGCGCCACATTTGATTTTCCACATCTGAAGCATCCAGCACGGTAAGCAGGGGAGAGAGAGACATTGAGCAGCGCTGAGTAAAGAGCTTCTGAAGCGAACATAAGTAAACCAGCAGGTGATTGCCCTCTGTTCAGCGCTGCTCATTGTCTCTCCATCTGCATGAATAACGTAGGAAGGGACAGAGCTGGGGGGGGGGTGTCTGTGTAAATCTAAAGGGGTCTAGGGGTGCAGAGTGTTGCTGTGTAATGTAAAAGGGGTCCAGAGGTGCGGTGCTGTGTAATGTAAAAGGGGTCCAGAGATACGTTGCTGTGTAATACAAAAGGGGTCCAGAGGTGCGGTGCTGTGTAATGTAAAAGGGGTCCAGAGGTGCGGTGCTGTGTAATGTAAAAGGGGTCCAGAGATGCGGTGCTGTGTAATACAAAAGAGGTCCAGAGATGCGGTGCTGTGTAATGTAAAAGGGTTCCAGAGATGCGGTGCTGTGTAATGTAAAAGGGGTCCAGAGATACGTTGCTGTGTAATACAAAAGGGGTCCAGAGGTGCGGTGCTGTGTAATGTAAAAGGGGTCCAGAGGTGCGGTGCTGTGTAATGTAAAAGGGGTCCAGAGATGCGGTGATGTGTAATACAAAAGAGGTCCAGAGATGCGGTGCTGTGTAATGTAAAAGGGTTCCAGAGATGCGGTGCTGTGTAATGTAAAAGGGGTCCAGAGGTGCGGTGCTGTGTAATGTAAAAGGGGTCCAGAGATAGGTTGCTGTGTAATACAAAAGGGGTCCAGAGGTGCGGTGCTGTGTAATGTAAAAGGGGTCCAGAGGTGCGGTGCTGTGTAATGTAAAAGGGGTCCAGAGATGCGGTGCTGTGTAATACAAAAGAGGTCCAGAGATGCGGTGCTGTGTAATGTAAAAGGGTTCCAGAGATGCGGTGCTGTGTAATGTAAAAGGGGTCCAGAGGTGCGGTGCTGTGTAATGTAAAAGGGGTCCAGAGATACGTTGCTGTGTAATACAAAAGGGGTCCAGAGATGCGGTGCTGTGTAATACAAAAGGGGTCCAGAGGTGCAGTGCTGTGTAATGTAAAAGGGGTCCAGAGGTGCGGTGCTGTGTAATGTAAAAGGGTTCCAGAGATGCGGTGCTGTGTAATGTAAAAGGGTTCCAGAGATGCGGTGCTGTGTAATGTAAAAGGGGTCCAGAGATGCGGTGCTGTGTAATACAAAAGGGGTCCAGAGGTGCGGTGCTGTGTAATACAAAAGGGGTCCAGAGGTGCGGTGCTGTGTAATGTAAAAGGGGTCCAGAGATGCGGTGCTGTGTAATACAAAAGGGGTCCAGAGGTGCGGTGCTGTGTAATACAAAAGGGGTCCAGAGGTGCGGTGCTGTGTAATGTAAAAGGGGTCCAGAGATGCGGTGCTGTGTAATACAAAAGGGGTCCAGAGGTGCGGTGCTGTGTAATGTAAAAGGGGTCCAGAGATGTGGTGCTGTGTAATGTAAAAGGGGTCCAGAGATGCGGTGCTGTGTAATACAAAAGAGGTCCAGAGATGCGGTGCTGTGTAATGTAAAAGGGTTCCAGAGATGCGGTGCTGTGTAATGTAAAAGGGTTCCAGAGGTGCGGTGCTGTGTAATGTAAAAGGGGTCCAGAGATACGTTGCTGTGTAATACAAAAGGGGTCCAGAGGTGCGGTGCTGTGTAATGTAAAAGGGGTCCAGAGATGCGGTGCTGTGTAATACAAAAGGGTTCCAGAGATGCGGTGCTGTGTAATGTAAAAGGGTTCCAGAGGTGCGGTGCTGTGTAATGTAAAAGGGGTCCAGAGATACGTTGCTGTGTAATACAAAAGGGGTCCAGAGGTGCGGTGCTGTGTAATACAAAAGGGGTCCAGAGGTGCGGTGCTGTGTAATGTAAAAGGGGTCCAGAGATGAGGTGCTGTGTAATACAAAAGGGGTCCAGAGGTGCGGTGCTGTATAATGCAAAAGGGGTCCAGAGGTGCGGTGCTGTGTAATGTAAAAGGGGTCCAGAGGTGCGGTGCTGTGTAATGTAAAAGGGGTCCAGAGGTGCGATGCTGTGTAATACAAAAGGGGTCCAGAGGTGCGGTGCTGTGTAATGTAAAAGGGGTCCAGAGATGTGGTGCTGTGTAATGTAAAAGGGGTCCAGAGATGCGGTGCTGTGTAATACAAAAGGGGTCCAGAGGTGCGGTGCTGTGTAATGTAAAAGGGGTCCAGAGATGTGGTGCTGTGTAATGTAAAAGGGGTCCAGAGATGCGGTGCTGTGTAATGTAAAAGGGGTCCAGAGGTGCGATGCTGTGTAATGTAGAATGAGGTGAGGTTTCTGTGGAGGACAAGACAGAGAGGAGACTTGCAATTAGGGTAACCCCAAAGCCAGGCAGCGTAGCAGCACACTGGGGCGTTGCGCCGTTGGCAGTAAAGTGCCGCTATTTTAGTGGCACTTTACTGTCATTTTTGCAGCGCTATGCATGCGTGCGTGTTGGGGGGGGGGGGGGCAAAATTCACCTTAGCCTGAGTTGGCAAAAATCTTTGCACCGGCCCTGGGTGTACTCACTTTTGTTGCCAGCGGTTTAGACATAAATGGCTGTGTGTTGAGTTATTTTGAGGGGACAGCAAATTTACACTGTTATACAAGCTGTACACTCACTACACAACATTGTAGCAAAGTGTCATTTCTTCAGTGTTGTCAAATGAAAATATTTACAAAAATGTGAAGGGTGTACTCATTTTTGTGAGATACTGTATATATATATATATATATGTATACCGTATTTATCGGTGTATACAGCGCACTTTTTTCCCCTTAAAATCAGGGGGAAATCGTGGGTGCGCGATATACGCCGATACTGTTGCAGCGGTGTTTTTTTTTTTAATTACGCGCAGAGCGCGGCAGCCTAGAGCCGAGCCAAGTGTACTGCGCACCCAGCTAGGCTCGGCTACGCGAGAGGAGCCGAGAGAAGCCGAAAAACGGGAAATCCGACTCCTCTCGGCTCGGCACTTATTTCAAAAACAAACACCGCCGCAACCCCGGGCAACGTGCGAATGGAGGACTGGACGAACCCCGCAGACAGACACCTGGACGGACGCCGCGAGGAAGCCGCAGACGGACACCTGGACGGACGCCGCGAGGAAGCCGCAGACAGACACCTGGACAGACGCCGCGAGGAAGGCTGGGACGGACCCCGCGCACGGCCGCAAACAGACGCCGGACCTAACAAGGCCGCCGATGGACACCGGGCAAGACACCAAAACTGTAAGTAATTCATTTTTTTTTTCAAATAATTTCCCTTCTAGATTAGGGGTGGGGGCTATACGCCGGTGCGCGATATAGGCAGATAAATACGGTATGTAATTGACAATTTATGTCCTTTGACTAATAAGAGAGCATCCATAGCAAACTCCCTTATCTGTGATGATAATATATATTACAAGCAGACAGGAATGCTCCGAATTGAGACATATCGCTATGAGCAGAAGCATGCCGCCTCGCTCTTACATTGACATCGGCATGCTGGGTTTAGAGTTTTGCAATGGAGTTTCTCAGCTGGAGACGGAAGTAATGGGTCATGAACACGATTGGAAGCTGCTCATTAGCTCCCATGCTTTAACATTTCATTTGAAAATCAAATTGATACTCAGACAGACCAGAAAATGTAAATTTTGCAAGAGGCAAGCGTCAAGCTAAACTTTTAACGAGTCATTCATAAACAGCCCTTCCATCTTAATAATAAAATGCCCAGGACTGTCATTTTTTTGGCTAGCGTAACATGAAGAGGGGGGGGGGGTCATGTTGTAAAGGCAGACAGATTTTTTTTTTCCCTTCTTGAAGACTGATATTCTAATGAAAAACACCGGCATTTCGGATGATCATGGTCAGACGTGGCAGCCCGGATCCCGGCTCACCCCCTACCGAGTCCATCTGAGTTAAAAGACATGGGCCGTCCAGTAATAATCAAGAACGGTTAACAGCCTTCATAAAACAAAGTCATTACATTTATGCCGCGTACACACGGTCGTTTTTTGCGATGAAAAAAAACGACGTTTTTTTAAAACGTCATTTAAATTGATGGTGTGTGGGCAAAACGTCGTTTTTTGTCTTAAAAAAAAAAAAAGACCAAAAAAAAGTTCCAACATGTTTGAATTTTTTGTGTCGTTTTTCAAAACGTCGTTTTTTGTTTCACAAAAGTCACCGTGTGTAGCAAAAACGTTGTTCAAAACGACATTTTTCAACCCGCGCATGCCCAGAAGCTAGTTATGAAGCGAGCTTCAATGGAAAAGAGTGGTGAACGTAACCTCGCTTTTTGTGAAAAAACGATGGTGTGTATGCAAAATCGTCTTTGAAAGTGACGTTTCAAAAACGTCGTTTTTTACTTCACAGAAAACATCGTTTTTTTTTCATCGCAAAAAACGACCGTGTGTACGCGGCATTACAGATTTCAATAGAAGGCATTTTTCCGCAAATATTTTTTACTTCTGGAGCCACGGAAGGCTTCTTTTTGAAGGTGAAATGAATTGCTCATGAAGGTCCCGCTTTTTCTAATGTGAACAATACAAACTGCAATATGCCGATTTACCCTTTCACTGCCGGGCAGAAATCTGCCCCCCTCATCTGACAACCTCGTCATTATGAGAGGTAAAAGGAGTGCAAAATGGGTGCAACGACCTAAAAGATGGGTGTGGTTGTTTCCCAGCTCCAGCAGAGGGGCCAGGCAGCGCTTTGGGATGCTCCAATGGTCAATTTGAGGGCAGCTCACTCTTCTGTCTGTTACCAAAAGTGTCTGTTATGCCTATTGTAACCGAGCATGTACAGTGTGCTGTCAATACTTTCCCTATTTTAGCTCTGGTTGACACTGGTGCATTTTGACATGCAATTTGAAATATCAAAACAGCAGCATTTGCCCGCAATGACACTGTCCTAATCGGTGTGATTTCAACGAGTAGTTTCTGTAGTACTTTTTACGATTTAGGCTGTGATTTACATTGACATCTGCGCAGAAATCAGCTGAACTCACACGGCTTCACTCCCACAGCCCACTGTGAAGCTGGGCTAAATATCAGGAGCCAGCCTCTGATACAAATCACCAAGGTTGGCTATACATGTATCTTTTATTTGGTTGATAAAAAAAATTGTACAGTATTCTGACAGCGGGACTCTTCTGCTGTCAAAATACACAGATCAGGTGCTGCAGCTGCTGGTTGACAAAAGTTTTACAACATTCCCATTCAACAGAAGCCTATCGTTAGATCCATTGCTGTTGAGCAGGAATGGCCATATATGGATTGAAATTTGGCTGGTCCCTGTTGAACCGGCCACATTTTGTTCCATTTATGGCCAACTTTAAGTGTTATAAATCCCAAACATTTGTTACCAGAATGCATTCCTTGAATTTAGGTTTCCCTGGAACCCTGGTTGAGAAACCTTGCACAGGTGTGAATGTGGCCAGTCTGTGTCCCAATAAGGGAAGCCTGTTACAAAGCTCAATGACTCATCAGCCGTGATTCATCCTTAACCGAAAGTTAAGCTTCAACTAGACCAATGTTCTCCAAACTGCGCCCCCGGGGGCCAGATGCAGCTTGCTTTTATCTGGCCCTTGGGGCACTATTCCTCCCGAGACACTATTCTGCCAAGTGACATCAACAATGTGGCACCATTTCTCTCACTGACACCAACAATAGTGAGTGAATAACTTGTATAGCGCTACAAATGCGAACTGAATCGCCTCAAAGCGCTTGGTATCAATTTCCATCCTTATCCTTCAGAAGAGGTGGGTCTTAAGTTTTTTCCTGAAGGCCCGATGACTTTCTTCCATTCGGATGCTAGTTGGTAGCGCGTTCCACAGTCGGGGTCCTTGGACTGCGAATCTTCGTTCTCCTTTAGACTTGTAGCGGGACTTGGGGATTTGAAGTAGATTTTGGTTGGTTGATCGAAGAACGCGATTGGTGTTGTGGTATTTTATTTTCTCGCATACATACTGGGGGGTGATTCCTTGTGTACATTTGTGAGTGAGGCAATAGGGGACTATTCGTCTAAATCAGGGGTGCCCAACCAGTGGCCTGGGGGCCACATGTGGCCCGCGGAGCCCTCCGATGTGGCCCGCGACCTCTTTCTCTGGGATGGCTGGTTGGCAAGCCCAGATTGCAGGTTGCTGACCTGCTGGCCGAGTGCATCAGAGTAGTAAATTAAGCTAGCGGTAGAAGAAGCGAGTGGCATTTTGGAAAGTGCACCACACATGCAGGATATAATAGACGTCTATGGCAAAGTGCAGCTAACCGGCAGGAAAACCACAGGTACACTGCGCCACAATAAACCGCAGACCATCAGTGTAAAAGCAGTCTTAGGGCCCTTTCACACTGGTGGGTTTTTGCCGCGTTTTCGCGGTAAAAATATCGCTATTAAAACGCTCATAAAACGCTCCCCATGCCCCTCTCCATTGAAATGAATCGCGCTAAAATCGCTGTGTTTTGCCGCGATTTCAATCGCGGAAAAAACACTGAGATTTTGCCGCGATTTTACCGCGTTTTGAATTCATTTCAATGGAGGGGGCGTTTTAATAGCGCTATTTTTACAGCGAAAACGCAGCAAAAATGCACCAGTCTGAAAGGGCCCTAGGCTTTATGGAGCGGCAGATGTAAACTGACTTTTGTCCGTTTACACCTGCCTACCTCCAATCCGATCTGCTAAAAAAAACACAGAAGTGGATCTGCCCCAATTGGATCGGAAGGCCCATAGAGTAGATTGGGCTGTGTCTGCCTTGCATATGCAGACTGGACACAGACCTGTCATCTGCCCACTCCGCTCATTGTGCCCGTGACTGGTTACTAAGTCGCTTAAGTGGCCCTTGGCCTTCAAAAGGTTGGGCACCCCTGCTCTAAATGATACTAATGATGGGGTACTATGGGGCAAAACTTCCACCTCCCACTGGCCAAAGTCCAGCCCCCCCCCCCCCCCCCCCCCCCCCCAAGTCTGAAGGACAGTAAACTGGCTCTTTGTTTAGAAAGTTTGGAGACCCCAGAATTAGACAAATGGTGCCTCAAAGCAAGCAGTTCTGCCGTGCTGTCTCTTTATATCTCTTGAAATTCTTTGTAATATATTAAGTTAAAGGGGTTGTAAAGGTACAAGTTTTTTTTACCTTCATGCATCCTATGCTGAAGGTAAAAAAACATCTAGCAGCACCGACCCCCCCCGAGCCCCCGTTGTACTTACCTGACCGTTCGAATCTCCCGGGCGCGTCCACGTCGTCCTCTTCGGTTCCCAGCCTGGCCGTTGATTGGCTAGGCTGGGCGGATTGATAGCAGCGCAGCCATTGGCTAGCGCTGCTGTCAATCAGGGCGGATGACGCGGCGCGCTGGGGGGCGGAGCCGAGTGATACAGTCGGCGGCTATGGCCGCCGCTGTATCACGGGAGCGCGCTCGCAAAAGCTTTCCTCCATGTGAGCGCCCTCGCATGAAGAAGGAAAGCTTTTGCGAGGAGGAGCCCAGACAGCCGCTGAGGGACCCCAGAAGACAGCTTTCCGGGCCACTCTGTGCAAAACGAACTGCACAGTGGAGGTAAGTATCACATGTTTGTTATTTTTTTTTTAAAACTGACTTTAGTGTCCCTTTAAAGCGTAACTCCACTTTTGTTGGGGAAAAAACATTCTCCCTCGGGGTGATCTATGTACATTGCAAGGATTATAACAACTTTTATTGCAGATTCCTTTTCTTTTGTTGTTGAAGAAATCCCTGTGTGTTTGTCTATGCCTCTGTCCTGAGTGGGTCTAATGGGAGTGGCTTCAAAATTAAATGTGCGGTGTGGAGCTAAAGGGCACTAATGAGGAAATCTGCTGGGCCTGCATCCCTTTAGACATGTTCCTATTGAAAGTATTTCTCAAAAAATGATTTTTTTTGTTGCAGGGGATGCCTGAAATCTGACTTGTATTATAGGCAGACTGGTGAGCCAATCACACAAGCAGGAAATGATGTTTCTGGGGAGTGGTCAGTACACACCTCCAGGTAGCCATACTGCAATGTATTCGCAGAAAATCACATTGGCTGCCGATCGAAAAGAAAAGGTCATTTTTAATAACATTTAATGACAATATAATATGATTAGTGTCGCATTTTTATGCGCTATATTATTCTATTTTTCCCCACGAAAGTTAGCCTTAAAGTAAAAACAGATATAAAGCCACATATTTAAAAACGTAAAAAATAAATAAATAAAAGATAACAATGACACCACATCATTACAATTTCCTATCAAACCCAAAAACAAACATTTATCATATTGCATCTTACCAATACTTTTTTTTTTAGGCTTTCCTTCCTTTACTTTACTGATGACCCTGCCAGTAAATCTGTTGTTTTTCAAAAGAACAAGCTCTCTTGTAGAGGTAGCAGTTGGCGGGTTGAGACAAACCATTTACTACCGACAGGGGTGCTTACAATGATCAGCTTTCTTTTATTTATGTAAAAGGGGAAGAAAAAAAAAAACAGTTGCTGCACTTTCTTGTGTAACTGCAGGGTGAACTGGAATTTGGCTTTAATGTGTTAGGCCTCGTACACACGATCAAATCTGCAGCAGACAGATTCGATCGTGTGTACGGCCGAGCCGACGGATTTGGCCACCCGACAGATTTCAAAGCATGCTTTGAAATCTATCGGGTGGGAATCCGTCCGCCCGACATGTCTGCTGGTTAGTACACTTACCAGCAGACATGTCGTCCCCCACCGCCGCCGAATGGATTTGGCGCATGCGCGGAAGTGTTTTACTTCCTGGTGCGGTGACGTGGCGCCACGTCACCGACACATCAGCGCGCCGTCTGCTGGCGGGGATTTTGGTTTGCTCGTGTGTACACGCGAGCAAACCAATACATTCCAGCAGATAGATTTGTTCAAATCGGTCGGACGGACATTCACTAGAGACTGATGACATCACTGATAATGTCAGTGATGTCATGTGTATGGGGCCTTAGAATATCTAAATCTGCTAAGCACATCTCCCACCCCCCTCCCTCCAGACTGCCAGTGCTGCTGTAGCCCTGTACACACGCTTGGTTTTCTCGGCGGTAAAAAGACAGCCGGGAAAACCGATGGGAGAGCTGAGAACCCGGCAGAAAAACTACCGTGGAGCTTTGGCCGGGAATCCTGGCCGTGTGTACAGCGGCGTTGCTATGGGGGTGCTGAGGGTGCGGGCCGCTCTGGGTGACACCCGCCAGAGGGATGACACCAGGGGCCGGGACTAGGCAGGGGCAAGAGCGGGGCTCCAGGTGACAGCGACCCAAGTGACGCCACTGCGTGTGTACGCTCCATCGGCACTGCACCCACAGTAAAGTAGTAGATCTGGCGGAGAAAAAAAAGCCGGGAATCCCGACTGGGAAAATAGAGAGCAGGTTTTCTATTTTCCCGCCGGGATTCCCGGATGTTTTCCTGCTGGGAAAACCGGTCGTGCGTACGAGGCTTCTCTCTTGTCCTTCATCCAGAGTGGTGCAGGCTAATACAGGGGGTGTGTTACTGGCCAGGTGAAAACAAAGGGAATATAGCCTTAAAAAGAAAACTAATGCAGCCACCACATCTAATGATTAGTAAGCTGCGATATAATCCATTTTTGGTTTAATACCGCTTTAAAGTGACCTATATCTGATAGCCACTATGCAAACCGTAGCTTATGAATGGAAAGAATAGCACTTTGAATAACATTTTCTTTTAAATCAGAAAAAAAAAACTTTTTATTTTTTATTTTTTTTATTGCTTGTCTGATTCCTATTTGAATTTTTTTTTTTTTTTTTGTTAAAAAACTTTTTTTTTATCAACTTTACCATCTCACCGGGAGCATTTTAGTTTGAAGTTATTACCGGTAACAACATTGCAAATTGAATCGGCTTTTCACCAATTTACAACACCAAAGGAAAAGATAATCATCATTTTGGGGGAAGCAGTCATGATGGAAAATGGAGGCAGAAAGTTATATTGCATTTTTTTTCCCTATAAATTGTGACTGAAAGTCCGGGAGGAATTTAGTGTTTTCCTTTATTAGCGATACAGTAATTGGGAAAAGCTTTCACAAGAGCCTTATAAATATCACCATATAAGAGCAAATATTAGTGAGACCGGGCTGGGGGGTTCACTCTTCTATTAACGTAGAAACTTTCCATACTCGGTTATCCTCCGGGGTCATTGTTGACCTTATAAAAAAATAACGAGGGATATCCTGATGTGACTATATGCAGATCATTAGGACACAGTGTGGCGCCTCAGAAAATATAGACATTTTTTTTTCTGCAAGCCTTAAATGAATGGACAGGTTCTGTATTGTTACCGGTCTCTAGTGAATGGATAGGCTGCATTATCAGTGATGTCACTGGTCTCTAGTGAATGGATAGGCTGCATTCTCAGTGATGTCACTAGTCTCTAGTGAATGGATAGGCTGCATTATCAGTGATGTCACCGCTCTCTAGTGAATGGATAGGCTGCATTATCAGTGATGTCACTAGTCTCTAGTGAATGGATAGGCTGCATTCTCAGTGATGTCACCGCTCTCTAGTGAATGGATAGGCTGCATTATCAGTGATGTCACTAGTCTCTAGTGAATGGATAGGCTGCATTCTCAGTGATGTCACCAGTCTCTAGTGAATGGATAGGCTGCATTATCAGTGATGTCACTGGTCTCTAGTGAATGGATAGGCTGCATTCTCAGTGATGTCACCAGTCTCTAGTGAATGGATAGGCTGCATTCTCAGTGATGTCACCAGTCTCTAGTGAATGGATAGGCTGCATTCTCAGTGATGTCACCGCTCTCTAGTGAATGGATAGGCTGCATTATCAGTGATGTCACTAGTCTCTAGTGAATGGATAGGCTGCATTCTCAGTGATGTCACCAGTCTCTAGTGAATGGATAGGCTGCATTATCAGTGATGTCACCGGTCTCTAGTGAATGGATAGGCTGCATTCTCAGTGATGTCACTAGTCTCTAGTGAATGGATAGGCTGCATTCTCAGTGATGTCACCAGTCTCTAGTGAATGGATAGGCTGCATTATCAGTGATGTCACCATCTCTAGTGAATGGATAGGCTGCATTCTCAGTGATGTCACAGTCTCTAGTGAATGGATAGGCTGCATTCTCAGTGATGTCACCAGTCTCTAGTGAATGGATAGGCTGCATTATCAGTGATGTCACCGCTCTCTAGTGAATGGATAGGCTGCATTATCAGTGATGTCACTAGTCTCTAGTGAATGGATAGGCTGCATTCTCAGTGATGTCACCAGTCTCTAGTGAATGGATAGGCTGCATTATCAGTGATGTCACTGGTCTCTAGTGAATGGATAGGCTGCATTCTCAGTGATGTCACCAGTCTCTAGTGAATGGATAGGCTGCATTCTCAGTGATGTCACCAGTCTCTAGTGAATGGATAGGCTGCATTATCAGTGATGTCACCGCTCTCTAGTGAATGGATAGGCTGCATTATCAGTGATGTCACTAGTCTCTAGTGAATGGATAGGCTGCATTATCAGTGATGTCACCGCTCTCTAGTGAATAGATAGGCTGCATTATCAGTGATGTCACTGGTCTCTAGTGAATGGATAGGCTGCATTATCAGTGATGTCACTAGTCTCTAGTGAATGGATAGGCTGCATTCTCAGTGATGTCACCAGTCTCTAGTGAATGGATAGGCTGCATTCTCAGTGATGTCACCAGTCTCTAGTGAATGGATAGGCTGCATTCTCAGTGATGTCACCAGTCTCTAGTGAATGGATAGGCTGCATTATCAGTGATGTCACCGCTCTCTAGTGAATGGATAGGCTGCATTATCAGTGATGTCACTAGTCTCTAGTGAATGGATAGGCTGCATTATCAGTGATGTCACCGCTCTCTAGTGAATAGATAGGCTGCATTATCAGTGATGTCACCGGTCTCTAGTGAATGGATAGGCTGCATTATCAGTGATGTCACTAGTCTCTAGTGAATGGATAGGCTGCATTCTCAGTGATGTCACTGGTCTCTAGTGAATGGTTAGGCTGCATTATCAGTGATGTCACTGGTCTCTAGTGAATGGATAGGCTGCATTATCAGTGATGTCACTGGTCTCTAGTGAATGGATAGGCTGCATTATCAGTGATGTCACTGGTCTCTAGTGAATGGATAGGCTGCATTCTCAGTGATGTCACCGGTCTCTAGTGAATGGATAGGCTGCATTCTCAGCGATGTCACCATTCTCTAGTGAATGGATAGGCTGCATTCTCAGTGATGTCACTGGTCTCTAGTGAATGGATAGGCTGCATTCTCAGTGATGTCACTGGTCTCTAGTGAATGGATAGGCTGCATTGTCAGTGATGTCACCGGTCTCTAGTGAATGGATAGGCTGCATTCTCAGCGATGTCACCATTCTCTAGTGAATGGATAGGCTGCATTCTCAGTGATGTCACTGGTCTCTAGTGAATGGATAGGCTGCATTCTCAGTGATGTCACTGGTCTTTAGTGAATGGATAGGCTGCATTATCAGTGATGTCACCAGTCTCTAGTGAATGGATAGGCTGCATTCTCAGTGATGTCACCGGTCTCTAGTGAATGGATAGGCTGCATTATCAGTGATGTCACCGGTCTCTAGTGAATGGATAGGCTGCATTCTCAGTGATGTCACCAGTCTCTAGTGAATGGATAGGCTGCATTCTCAGTGATGTCACCAGTCTCTAGTGAATGGATAGGCTGCATTATCAGTGATGTCACTGGTCTCTAGTGAATGGATAGGCTGCATTATCAGTGATGTCACTGGTCTCTAGTGAATGGATAGGCTGCATTCTCAGTGATGTCACTGGTCTTTAGTGAATGGATAGGCTGCATTCTCAGTGATGTCACCGGTCTCTAGTGAATGGATAGGCTGCATTCTCAGTGATGTCACCGGTCTCTAGTGAATGGATAGGCTGCATTCTCAGTGATGTCACTGGTCTTTAGTGAATGGATAGGCTGCATTCTCAGTGATGTCACTGGTCTCTAGTGAATGGATAGGCTCAGGGCAGGACTTAGGGTGGTGGGGGCCCCTGGGCTTGAGTGTTGAGCGGGGGGGGTTGAGCCCATTAAAGTAAGTTGTTGAGCGGGGGGGGAATTGAAATTGTTGAGCGGGGGGGCGAATTGAAGTTGTTGAGCGGGGGGGAGCATTAAAGTTGTTGAACGGGGGACATTAAAGTTATTGAGTGAGCGGGGGGGGTTCACATTGAAGTTCTTGAGCGGGGGGGCGAATTGAAGATGTTGAGCGGGGGGGGCGAATTGAAGATGTTGAGCGGGGGGGGGCGAATTGAAGATGTTGAGCGGGGGGGCATTAAAGTTGTTGAGCGGGGGGGCATTAAAGTTGTTCAGCGGGGGGCATTAAAGTTGTTCAGCGGGGGGGGGGGTGACTCTCATCTGTGCACGGAATGTGTCGGCTCTCTTCCCTTCATCAGACATCCCCACACCACTCCGGTTCCTCCTGGGGGAGGTTTTGCAGTTGTTCAGCGGAGGGGGGAGTGCCTCTCACCTGCCATTAGCCCGGCTGTCGGCTTTCTTCCCTTCAGCAGCCACAGTCCTCCACACACCGCTCCGGTTCCTCCTGCTTCCATGCTGCCTCCTATTGCAATGCGGGGAAATTAACCCTTTCGCGGGACTGCGGGAAGAAGCGGAAAGTCTCGCAGAATCCGTGCGTGTTAGGAGGTATGCGCAGGGCCATCAGGAATTTTGGGGCCCCTTGCACAGCTTAAGGCATGGGCCCCCTGGAGCAGAGAACCGGGGGAGGGGTGCTGCCGTCTGAAATTGAGAAGCGGGGGGGCTGCCGCAAATTGAGAAGTAGGGGGAGGGGGGCCTTTACAAAGAAAAGAATATATATATATATATATATATATATATATATATATATATAAAAGGGGGTAGCCATCAGGGGCCCTGGGGATCTCTGGACCCTTTAATAAAAAGAAAAAATAAACCTCTGGGCCTTTAATAAAAAAAATAAACATTTATAAAAAATATAAAGAAAATGTAAATTTTTTAATAAAAAAAGGGAGGGGTTGCCATCCGGGGGCCCAGGATACCTCTGGGCCCTTTAATAATAATAATTAATTAATTAAATATATATATATATTATAAAAAAAGTGGAGGTTGCTGTCCGGGGCCCTGGGGGCCTCCAGACCCCTAAAAAAAATTATAAAAAAAATAAACATTTATAAAAAATACATAAAAAAGGGAGGTTGCCATCCAGGGGCCCTGGGGACCTCTGGCCTTTTAATAAAAAATAAAAAAATAAACATTTATAAAAAATAATAAAAAAAGGGGGGGTTGCCACATGGGGCCCTGGGGACCTCTGAGCCCTTTTAATAAAAAAAAAATATATATATATATATATATATATATATATATATATATATATATATATAAAAATGTAAATTATAATAATAATAATAATATAAAAAAATTATAAAAAATAAATTAAAAAAAGTAGGGGTTGCTGTCCAGGGCCCTGGGGGCCCCCTATTGGACGGGGCCCATGGGCTTTAGCCCAGTCAAGCCCAATGGTAAGTCCGGCCCTGGATAGGCTGCATTATCAGTGATGTCACCAGTCTCTAGTGAATGGATAGGCTGCATTATCAGTGATGTCACTGGTCTCTAGTGAATGGATAGGCTGCATTCTCAGTGATGTCACTGGTCTCTAGTGAATGGATAGGCTGCATTCTCAGTGATGTCACTGGTCTCTAGTGAATGGATAGGCTGCATTATCAGTGATGTCACCAGTCTCTAGTGAATGGATAGGCTGCATTATCAGTGATGTCACTGGTCTCTAGTGAATGGATAGGCTGCATTCTCAGTGATGTCACTGGTCTCTAGTGAATGGATAGGCTGCATTCTTAGTGATGTCACTGGTCTCTAGTGAATGGATAGGCTGCATTCTCAGTGATGTCACTGGTCTCTAGTGAATTAATAGGCTGCAAACACAATAATGGCACCAGTTTCTAGTGAATGGATAGGCTGCAATCTCAGTGATGTCAACGGTCTCTAGTGAATGGATAGGCTGCATTCTCAGTGATGTCACTGGTCTCTAGTGAATGGATAGGCTGCATTCTCAGTGATGTCACTGGTCTCTAGTGAATGGATAGGCTGCATTATCAGTGATGTCACCGGTCTCTAGTAACAGCATAAACTGCATTATCTATTATATCACTGGTCTCTAATGAACGTCCCTGGCGGTATTTCGAGTGTGGCTCAGGGTGAATTTTCATTACCAAGAGCGGTTACCCCAGGCCACATCAGGGATTGCATTGCAGTATCCTCGGAAAGTTACTCAGCTTGTCCCCAAGATCCTGTGTTGTTCCCCCTGCAGTATCCGTGGGCTGTGTCCTCTGCCCAATGTATCAGTGTTCCGGGTTCCATTCCCTGGGAGTGTCATGACGCACGGGGGCGGAGCCCGGGGCAAATTCAAAAAAGTGAAAAATACAAAACACATCCAGTACACTGTAATCTATAAGATGACATAACTGTATGAAATCATTTCACCTCCCCTTTTGTCCCTAGTGCTTTGTTCCGTGACATATTATATTATATATATTCCCTTTATGTCAAAAGTGGTTTTAGAGCAGCTGGAAAACAGCGATAATAAATTAGAATCACTTAGAATTGAGAAATAGTGATTTGTGGGAAAATTTGTCATCAGACACTGAAAGTGACAACAGCGACGATTCTGCAACTCAGCAAATTCCTGTGTTTTTGATTTGATTACATTACTGAATAAAATAGATAAATATTATATTATTATTTGTTATGATTATTTATAGTTATTTATTATATTATAATTTATGATTTCATATTTCAAACTTTATCATACCCGGGATGTCTACTAGACTCTTGTTTGGACAGATTTAAGTGAGTTATTCCTAAGAATTACAGGCCTACAATATAAAAGGCCAAATTTCCATGCAAAACAATGTACCGCTTTCTGCATCAAAAATCTGACATAATCATATCGCCAGGGAGGTTAATGATTTGATTGGCTTCAACCCGTTCGATGTTACTGATATGGCTTAAATGATTGGGCTGAGATCTTGTGCTCATGACACCTACAGCCAATTCCAAATGTCAGGCACACAAAAACACAACTTTTGGTATCTAAAGCAACATCCCTTTTTTTTTTTACAAAGAACATTTTCTTGTTTTATTTTTGTTCACCTGGTTTGGAATATTCGTTATTATATTATTTATTATTTGAACTCCACATATTATTCATACATATGACTTTGGCATATTATTTTATTATTCCACATAAAATAAACTTTTAAAGTGATTGTAAAGGTTTCTTAATCTTAGATGATAGAAATGGGCAGAGCTTCCCCTCATTTCAGATCTTCCCCTCAGGCGGCGTACACACGACCGAGGTTCTCGCCAGAAACCAGCGAGAACCTCGGCCGTGTGTACGCTCCTGGCTTGCCCCGCCCGTCGGGAATCCCGTCGAGCGAATAGAGAGCACGCTTTCTATTTGCTCGACTGCCCGTCGGGATGAATGGCTGGTTGCCATTCCCGACGGGCGGGTCGCAGATTCTGACGGCCGGCAGAGAACCTCGACGGGTGGAACGATGTGTTCTGCCCGTCGAGGTTCTCTGCCGTGTGTACGCCGCCTCAGATTTACAGCAAGTCCACTTGTAGTGCAAATTGGATCTGCCTTTAGCAGAGTTTTGGAGCTGCTGCGGTTAGGTGAGGTTCAACCTCCTTCTCCTAAACACGGAAGAATCATGTTCAGGATAGGAACGTTTTTTTGCCGCCTGCTACGATTTTGTGCTTTCTTGCGGCTGTGGTAAATAACGGCCAAGTGGTAAATGACCCAATTTTGGTGAAAAACAATCATCCTAGGGCAGGAATGGTCCAGTTGGCTCCTTGGGCAGGGGATGCCTGTGGAACTTGGAAGAGTCTATGGACCTATGAACCTGCATACACACGATCAGACCGGTCCGATGAAACTGGTCTGCAGACCAGTTTCATCGGACCAATTCGATGGGGTGTACGGCCTATCGGACCGTTGTCCGTCGGACCAAAGTTTTAAAACTTGCTTTAAAATCTGTCCGACGGACAGATTCGATGGTTAGTACGCAAAAGCATCGGACCAAAAACCCAATCAAGTCGACGCATGCTTGGAAGCATTGAACTTCGTTTTTCAGCACGTCAATGTGTTCTACGTCACTGCCTTCTAATCTGATCAGATTTTTGGTCCGATGGTGTGTACACACGTCAGACCATCAGACCACTTCAGCCTGGTCCGATGAAAACGGTCCGTCGTGTACGTGGCCTTAAAGCTGGGTATACACCATGAGAAAATCTGAAGAAAAATTGCATTCTATGCATTAAGATAAAAAAACTTGTGTGTAGCAGTCCATCTCGTCCCCCCTAATACTTACCTGAGACCAATCTCTGTCCAATGATGTCCACGATAGTTTCAGCCATCCAGGACTCTCCCTCCTGATTGGCCGAGACACAATAGCGGTGCCATTGACTCCCGCTGCTGTCCATCAATGTCAGTTAGCCAATCAGGAGAGAGAGGGGGTGGGGCAGAAACTCAGCTCCATGTCTGAATAGACACAGGCAGCTTCAGCTCGGCTCTGGTGTCTCCATATCAAGCGACTTGCTGTGGGGGGAAGTCAACAGAAGGGAAGGGCCAGGGGAGCCGAAGAAGGACCAGAGAAGAGGAGGATCCGGCCTGCTCCGTACAAAACCAACTGCACTGGGCAGGTAAGTATACCATGTTTATTTTTAGAAAAAAAAACACTTTACAATCACTTTAACTGTTATTAGACTTATTTTATTATAAATCCTTATTTTTTTACAGCAGTTTTTCCAGCTCTCGTCCATGGACACCCATTAAAATGCACGGTTGTCTGCATTCTGAAGCCAAATTATCAGTGATAACCTCTGAGGTTATTTTTGCAAATTGACCTTTACAGTGGTTTTGATCATAATGGCTGTAATGCTGACAGTGTTGCAATAGCACAAGTAGTAATAAAACAGAACTACAGTAAAACCTTGGTTTGCAAGCATAATTTGTTCCAGAAACATGCCATTATTGAGATCATTCCGTCCGGCCCCCCCCCCCCCCCGTGCCCCGAGTCACGCAGAGCAGGAAACATTTATTTTTTCAGCCCTTCCGCCTGGTTGGCTGGTGGAACTGTCTGTCTCTCTCGATGTGGGAGTGGCGGGGAACACCAGCCAACCAGGTGGAAGGGCTGAAAAAAAACAGATAACGGGAGCGATTGGCGGGCGGTGGAGTGGGAGGCGCTGTGTCTCTGCACTGACGTGTGCGCGTGTTTACATTGCGGCGGCGGCGTGCCAAGTTTAATTTTATCCATCTCCAGCTGCAAGGTAAGCAAACACTTATGTACCGCAGGGGAGAGAGAGACATTGAGCAGCGCTAGGCATGTGCATTTCGTTTCGTTCCGAATCGAAATTCGGACGAATTTTCCATTATTCGGACATTCGGATGCATACGAATTCCCGAATTGCTATATTAGCGAAAAATTTCGACCGTTTTCGAAATTCGTTCATTTTCGACCGAATTTCGAAAAAAAATGGTCGAAATCGATTTTTTTTTTCCGAATTCCGAATCGAATACCCGCGGACTAAATTCGATCGGAATTCGAAAAAAAAAAAAAAAAAAAAAAAAAAATATTTTCGAATTTAATTCGAAAAAAATTCTATTCGAAAAGAGACTATTTGTTTTCTAATCTGGTTGAAATGTTTTCGATTTCGACCGTTTTTTTCGAAATTCGGTCGAAAACGAACGAATTCCGAAAACGAATTCAACACATGTAACGAACCTAACTTAACGAAATTTATTAAATGACGAATTAAAACGAAACGAAACGAAACAAATTTTTCACTTTTGCACATGCCTAAGCAGCGCTGAGTAAAGAGCTTCTGAAGCGAACATAAGTAAACCAGCAGGTGATTGCCCTCTGTTCAGCGCTGCTCACTGTCTCTCCATCTGCATGATTAATACAGGAAAGGACAGAGCTGGGGGGGGTGTCTGTGTAAATCTAAAGGGGTCTAGTGGTGCAGAGTGTTGCTGTGTAATGTAAAAGGGGTCCAGAGGTGCGGTGCTGTGTAATGTAAAAGGGGTCCAGATGTGCGGTGCTGTGTAATGTAAAAGGGGTCCAGATGTGCGGTGCTCTGTAATGTAAAAGGGGTCCAGAGATCCGGTGCTGTGTAATGTAAAGGGGTCCAGATGTGCGGTGCTGTGTAATGTAAAAGGGGTCCAGAGATGCGGTGCTGTGTAATGTAAAAGGGGTCCAGAGATCCGGTGCTGTGTAATGTAAAGGGGTCCAGATGTGCGGTGCTGTGTAATGTAAAAGGGGTCCAGAGATGCGGTGCTGTGTAATGTAAAAGGGTTCCAGAGGTGCGGTGCTGTGTAATGTAAAACGGGTCCAGAGATGCGGTGCTGTGTAATGTAAAAGTGGTCCAGATGTGCGGTGCTGTGTAATGTAAAAGGGGTCCAGAGATGCGGTGCTCTGTAATGTAAAAGGGGTCCAGAGATGCGGTGCTCTGTAATGTAAAAGGGGTCCAGAGATGCGGTGCTCTGTAATGTAAAAGGGGTCCAGAGGTGCGGTGCTGTGTAATGCAAAAGGGGTCCAGATGTGCGGTGCTGTGTAATGCAAAAGGGGTCCAGATGTGCGGTGCTGTGTAATACAAAAGAGGTCCAGAGATCCGGTGCTGTGTAATGTAAAAGTGGTCCAGATGTGCGGTGCTGTGTAATGTAAAAGGGGTCCAGAGATGCGGTGCTCTGTAATGTAAAAGGGGTCCAGAGATGCGGTGCTCTGTAATGTAAAAGGGGTCCAGAGGTGCGGTGCTGTGTAATGTAAAAGGGGTCCAGAGATGCGGTGCTCTGTAATGTAAAAGGGGTCCAGAGGTGCGGTGTTGTGTAATGTAAAAGGGGTCCAGAGATGCGGTGCTGTGTAATGTAAAAAGGAGTCCAGATGTGCGGTGCTGTGTAATGCAAAAGGGGTCCAGATGTGCGGTGCTGTGTAATACAAAAGAGGTCCAGAGATGCGGTGCTGTGTAATGTAAAAGTGGTCCAGATGTGCGGTGCTGTGTAATGTAAAAGGGGTCCAGAGATGCGGTGCTCTGTAATGTAAAAGGGGTCCAGAGATGCGGTGCTCTGTAATGTAAAAGGGGTCCAGAGATGCGGTGCTCTGTAATGTAAAAGGGGTCCAGAGGTGCGGTGCTGTGTAATGTAAAAGGGGTCCAGAGATGCGGTGCTGTGTAATGTAAAAGGAGTCCAGATGTGCGGTGCTGTGTAATGCAAAAGGGGTCCAGATGTGCGGTGCTGTGTAATGTAAAAGGGGTCCAGAGATGCGGTGCTGTGTAATGTAAAAGGGGTCCAGAGATGCGGTGCTGTGTAATGTAAAAGAGGTCCAGATGTGCGGTGCTCTGTAGTGTAAAAGGGGTCCAGATGTGTGGTGCTGTGTAATGTAAAAGGGGTCCAGAGATCCGGTGCTGTGTAATGTAAAAGGGGTCCAGATGTGCGGTGCTGTGTAATGTAAAAGGGGTCCAGAGGTGCGGTGCTGTGTAATGTAAAAGGGGTCCAGAGATGCGGTGCTGTGTAATGTAAAAGGGGTCCAGAGATGCGGTGCTGTGTAATGTAAAAGGGGTCCAGAGATGCGGTGCTGTGTAATGTAAAAGGGGTCCAGATGTGCTGTGTAATGTAAAAGGGGTCCAGAGATGCGGTGCTGTGTAATGTAAAAGGGGTCCAGAGATGCGGTGCTGTGTAATGTAAAAGGGGTCCAGATGTGCGGTGCTGTGTAATGTAAAGGGGTCCAGATGTGCGGTGCTGTGTAATGTAAAAGGGGTCCAGATGTGCGGTGCTGTGTAATGTAAAAGGGGTCCAGATGTGCGGTGCTGTGTAATGTAAAAGGGTTCCAGAGATGTGGTGCTGTGTAATGTAAAAGGGGTCCAGAGATGCGGTGCTGTGTAATGTAAAAGAGGTCCAGATGTGCGGTGCTCTGTAGTGTAAAAGGGGTCCAGATGTGTGGTGCTGTGTAATGTAAAAGGGGTCCAGAGATCCGGTGCTGTGTAATGTAAAAGGGGTCCAGAGATGCGGTGCTGTGTAATGTAAAAGGGGTCTAGAGATGCGGTGCTGTGTAATGTAAAAGGGGTCCAGATGTGCGGTGCTGTGTAATGTAAAAGGGGTCCAGAGATGCGGTGCTGTGTAATGTAAAAGGGGTCCAGAGATGCGGTGCTGTGTAATGTAAAAGGGGTCCAGATGTGCGGTGCTCTGTAATGTAAAAGGGGTCCAGAGGTGCGGTGCTGTGTAATGTAAAAGGGGTCCAGAGATGCGGTGCTGTGTAATGTAAAAGGGGTCCAGATGTGCGGTGCTGTGTAATGTAAAAGGGGTCCAGATGTGCGGTGCTCTGTAATGTAAAAGGGGTCCAGAGATCCGGTGCTGTGTAATGTAAAAGGGGTCCAGATGTGCGGTGCTGTGTAATGTAAAAGGGGTCCAGATGTGCGGTGCTCTGTAATGTAAAAGGGGTCCAGATGTGCGGTGCTGTGTAATGTAAAAGGGGTCCAGATGTGCGGTGCTCTGTAATGTAAAAGGGGTCCAGAGGTGCGGTGCTGTGTAATGTAAAAGGGGTCCAGAGATGCGGTGCTGTGTAATGTAAAAGAGGTCCAGATGTGCGGTGCTCTGTAGTGTAAAAGGGGTCCAGATGTGTGGTGCTGTGTAATGTAAAAGGGGTCCAGAGATCCGGTGCTGTGTAATGTAAAAGGGGTCCAGATGTGCGGTGCTGTGTAATGTAAAAGGGGTCCAGAGGTGCGGTGCTGTGTAATGTAAAAGGGGTCCAGAGATGCGGTGCTGTGTAATGTAAAAGGGGTCCAGATGTGCGGTGCTGTGTAATGTAAAAGGGGTCCAGAGATGCGGTGCTGTGTAATGTAAAAGGGGTCCAGAGATGCGGTGCTGTGTAATGTAAAAGGGGTCCAGAGATGCGGTGCTGTGTAATGTAAAAGGGGTCCAGAGATGCGGTGCTGTGTAATGTAAAAGGGGTCCAGAGATGCGGTGCTGTGTAATGTAAAAGGGGTCCAGATGTGCGGTGCTCTGTAATGTAAAAGGGGTCCAGAGGTGCGGTGCTGTGTAATGTAAAAGGGGTCCAGAGATGCGGTGCTGTGTAATGTAAAAGGGGTCCAGATGTGCGGTGCTCTGTAATGTAAAAGGGGTCCAGAGGTGCGGTGCTGTGTAATGTAAAAGGGGTCCAGAGATGCGGTGCTGTGTAATGTAAAAGGGGTCCAGAGATGCGGTGCTGTGTAATGTAAAAGGGGTCCAGAGATGCGGTGCTGTGTAATGTAAAAGGGGTCCAGATGTGCGGTGCTGTGTAATGTAAAAGGGGTCCAGATGTGCAGTGCAAATTTTTAAGTTGATCATTTTGTATGGCCCTCGAATGATGTTTCAAAAATCCAAATGGCCCTTGGCAGAAAAAAGGTTCCCCACCCCTGAAGAGAGGCTCCTCTCTTCTTTTTTATACTGTGACATGACGCTACTCTTATATCAAGACATCACTTGTATATCAAGGCAAAATTTATTAAAACATTTTGCTTGTCAATGCTCTCAAACCAAGTTACTCTCAAACCAAGGTTTTAATGTACTTTTAAAGTTGTCTAAATAAATTGCGATATAAACTTTTGTGAACTGAGATATGAGCTACACTATAGGATTGATTTACTATAGCAACATTTTACAAGGAATTTTCCCCAGAACTTGGGCAAGGAAAATTTAAAAAAAAAACAGCATTTTTCCTTGCACGTAATTTATAGGCGTGCGCACAGGGTGTGCCAGGTGTGCCCAGGCACACCCTAATCACCCTGAGCAGTACAGATTCCCCCTACTGCCCTGGCTTCCATCTTACCCCCCCCCCCCCCCAGCGCTTCCAGCTTCCCTCCTCTCCTATCGGCTGATGCTACTGGGATAATTTACCGGCCCCCTCCCTTCCTTTCTGAATGAACATTGTGAGTGATCAGTAGGGTGTGTTTGGGCTCTGGGGTGCACACCCTAATTCACTAGGCTGCGCACACCTATGACGTAATTGGATAATGGATGTTAGCAGAGCATCATCTCATTCACTAAACTATGGGGGAAATTTCCTTGTAGGGTACAACTTTGCTTGTACAGTAAACGCCAATATATGGCCAAAAGAATGTGGATTCACCTCCAGATGAGTTCAGGTGTTTCCAGTGAGGGATAATGTTAATACTACGGCATACAACGACATATTGTGCCCTTCCAACCTTGTGGCAATTATTTGGGGAAGACCCTTTTTTCTTCCAGCATGAGTCCCTGTGTACAAAGCCAACTCCATAAAGACATGGTTTGATGAGGTTGGTGTGGAGGACCTCAAGTGTCCTACACAGAGCCCTGACCTCAACCCTACTGAACACCTTGGAGATATATTGAAATGCAGATCCGCTCATCACAAATTAGTACCTGACCTCAGAAATGCCCTTTTGAATGAGTGGGCACAAATTCCCACAGACACCCTCTAAAATCTAGTGGAAGGCCTTCCCAAAAGAGTGGAGGCTGTTAAAGCCATAAAGGGAGGCCGACTCCATATTAATTGCCAAGGTATTGAAATGGAATGTCTCACAAGCTCATATGGGTGTGATGGTCGGGTCTCTACAAACTTTTGGGCACATAGGGAATGTAAAGCCTGGTACACACGATCAGATTTTCCACAGACAAAGCGTAGGACGTTTGTTCGAAGGGCGTTGGCCAGGAACTTGTCTTGCATACAAAAGGCAAAGAATTGTCGGCCGACATACACAAAACGACGTGGTTTTTAGCGCTTTAGCACCACCCTTTGGGCAACTTCTGCTAATGTTGTGTTATGGCTAGCATTGCTTCTGAGCATGCGTGTTTGTATTTTTGGAGTTTTGTCCGAAGGACTTGTGTACACACGATTGGATATTACGACAAGAAATATAACATTTTAAAGCATGCTATCCAACAATTGTTGGCGGAAAATCCGACAGCGATTTTCTGATGGAGCATACAGACGGTCTGATTTTCCGACAACATCCTGCCATCACACAATTCCCGTCGGAAAATCCGTTTATGTGTATGGGACTTAAGACGCTGCATCACGAGTACGACAGCCGGATGAATGTAAAATACAGCTTTGTGAATTATGTTTACTGTATGAATAAGTTTATAGGAGACGACTACTTCTACTTATGGTAAAAATGTGTAATCTATATGTGGGGAAGACCCGTCTGGATTTGCCACCTATAGACACACGCCTACCATGCCCAATGGTAAATCCGGCTCTCAAGGCAACAACATGTGTAGCGATAGTGCACACTGCCACAAGTTCTAGAAATCTCCCATTCAATGTCACTTCCATAAGCATGCAGGATATTTTCCAGACACAAGCACTCAAGGAAAGAGTTTAATTAAAAATAATATATTTTCTCAAGTCTATACATCACACCCACATTGTAAACACAGAAAACTGCGTGACTTCACACTCGCTACCAATGATGCCAAACTCCATCCAATGAGGGGAAACTTTCACATTTCTGTCAAGTTGTAATCTCAATAACAGATCATATTAAACCAGCCATCCTTCACACGTGAAAGTAGAAAAGAGACGTTATACATTTGGGAACACTTCCGGTTAGCATACAGTCAACTGCAAATGAAGATAAAAACGTAAAGTTGGACTCCAGCCTTTGCCTGCATTGCATAAAAATGGTCAATAAGACCCCACATATCTCCTCCCGGCTTACAAGCATGAAATTGGTGAAAAAAAATCACTGATCTCACGCTGACAGCCGCGATTGCCGCTTTGTTTATTTCCGGGTACCGGGCGTGACGTCATAACGACGAGTCCGGGCCTCCGACGGTCATAGAGCTGACTGGTGACCATCTAGTCACCAGTCAGCTCTATGCTTCCCCAGCGAGCGCCGGCCAATTTGTTATCCGGGTCCCCGATGGCACGGGAGAGCCTGGAGAAGCATCGGATGGCGGCGGGAGGGGGGGGGGGGGGACGTCCCCTCCCACTGCCTATAAGAACGATCAAGCGGCGGAGCTGCCACTTTGATCTTTCTTATTGTGCACAGAATCGCCGGCTGAAGACGGTGATATCTGAATGATGCCTGTAGCTGCACCCATCATTCAGATATCACCGCACAAACCCGAGGACGTCTTTTGATGTCCAGCGGTTGTAAAGTGCTTAACAAACTTTGTTGCAGATTTCTACCTTTTGTTATTCTGAAGAAATCCCTGTATGTGCCCGTGTGATTGGGTAAGTCTAGTGGGAGTGGTCTCATAATTATCAACCAGCTGCTGCAGAATCAGGCCTCTAATGAGGAATACTGCAGGACGCGATTTCCAATTGGGAGTATCAGTGGGCCAAGCAGGAAATGATGTTTATGGGGGGAGTTCTGGATACATTCTGCATACGGAACACCTCCAGGTTGCCATATTGCATTGCACTTTACAGAAAATTGCAGAGCTGCAGATTGAAAAGGAAAGGTCATTTCAATTACATCATGTCGCAATTGTATACGCCATATCAGGGATGTATTCTGGCCTAGGCCAACAAGGCCCAGGCCTAGGGCGGCACTTTGTGGGGGGCGGCATTCTGTCCTCTTCCCACGGCGTCCCTCTGTCCTTCTCTCTCCCAGGGCATCCCTCTGTCCTTCTCTCTCCCAGGGCGTCCCTCTGTCCTTCTCTCTCAGGGCGTCCCTCTGTCCTTCTCTCTCCCAGGGCGTCCCTCTGTCCTTCTCTCTCCCAGGGCGTCCCTCTGTCCTTCTCTCTCTCAGGGCGTCCCTCTGTCCTTCTCTCTCCCAGGGCGTCCCTCTGTCCTTCTCTCTCTCAGGGCGTCCCTCTGTCCTTCTCTCTCCCAGGGCGTCCCTCTGTCCTTCTCTCTCAGGGCGTCCCTCTGTCCTTCTCTCTCCCAGGGCGTCCCTCTGTCCTTCTCTCTCCCAGGGCGTCCCTCTGTCCTTCTCTCTCTCAGGGCGTCCCTCTGTCCTTCTCTCTCCCAGGGCGTCCCTCTGTCCTTCTCTCTCCCAGGGCGTCCCTCTGTCCTTCTCTCTCCCAGGGCGTCCCTCGGTCCTTCTCTCTCCCAGGGCGTCCCTCTGTCCTTCTCTCTCCCAGGGCGTCCCTCTGTCCTTCTCTCTCCCAGGGCGTCCCTCTGTCCTTCTCTCTCCCAGGGCGTCCCTCTGTCCTTCTCTCTCCCAGTGCGTCCCTCGGTCCTTCTCTCTCCCAGGGCGTCCCTCTGTCCTTCTCTCTCCCAGGGCGTCCCTCTGTCCTTCTCTCTCCCAGGGCGTCCCTCGGTCCTTCTCTCTCCCAGGGCGTCCCTCTGTCCTTCTCTCTCCCAGGGCGTCCCTCTGTCCTTCTCTCTCCCAGGGCATCCCTCGGTCCTTCTCTCTCCCAGGGCGTCCCTCTGTCCTTCTCTCTCCCAGGGCGTCCCTCTGTCCTTCTCTCTCTCAGGGCGTCCCTCTGTCCTTCTCTCTCCCAGGGCGTCCCTCTGTCCTTCTCTCTCCCAGGGCGTCCCTCTGTCCTTCTCTCTCCCAGGGCGTCCCTCTGTCCTTCTCTCTCCCAGGGCGTCCCTCTGTCCTTCTCTCTCCCAGGGCGTCCCTCTGTCCTTCTCTCTCCCAGGGCGTCCCTCTGTCCTTCTCTCTCCCAGGGCGTCCCTCTGTCCTTCTCTCTCCCAGGGCGTCCCTCTGTCCTTCTCTCTCCCAGGGCGTCCCTCTGTCCTTCTCTCTCCCAGGGCGTCCCTCGGTCCTTCTCTCTCCCAGGGCGTCCCTCGGTCCTTCTCTCTCCCAGGGCGTCCCTCTGTCCTTCTCTCTCTCAGGGCGTCCCTCTGTCCTTCTCTCTCCCAGGGCGTCCCTCTGTCCTTCTCTCTCCCAGGGCGTCCCTCTGTCCTTCTCTCTCCCAGGGCGTCCCTCTGTCCTTCTCTCTCCCAGGGCGTCCCTCTGTCCTTCTCTCTCCCAGGGCGTCCCTCTGTCCTTCTCTCTCCCAGGGCGTCCCTCTGTCCTTCTCTCTCCCAGGGCGTCCCTCTGTCCTTCTCTCTCTCAGGGCGTCCCTCTGTCCTTCTCTCTCCCAGGGCGTCCCTCTGTCCTTCTCTCTCCCAGGGCGTCCCTCTGTCCTTCTCTCTCCCAGGGCGTCCCTCTGTCCTTCTCTCTCCCAGGGCGTCCCTCTGTCCTTCTCTCTCCCAGGGCGTCCCTCTGTCCTTCTCTCTCCCAGGGCGTCCCTCTGTCCTTCTCTCTCCCAGGGCGTCCCTCTGTCCTTCTCTCTCCCAGGGCGTCCCTCTGTCCTTCTCTCTCCCAGGGCGTCCCTCTGTCCTTCTCTCTCCCAGGGCGTCCCTCTGTCCTCTTTCCATGAATATGACAGGGATGTGGCTTTGACAGGAAGGGGTGGGTCATATTTAAATTAGGGGGTGCACAAGTTTAGTCAGGCCTAGGGCAGCACAAAACCTAAATACACCTCTGCGCCATATTATTCTTTTTTTATTTGCATTTTTTTCCCCAATGAAAGTGGCGTTAACCTTTAAGTCATTTCTATCTTCTGCCTTTCAATGGTAATCTCTGTTTCTAAACGCAATTTTCTACAGTTCTTTCATTCTGCTCTAGCCACAAGAATATGACATAATTCCTTCTAAATTATTTTGGTTTACCACGTCTTGATTAGGCAAAATTTTCGTTTCATATTATGCCTTGCCAATTTTCTCTGGATCATAAGCTCTGTTGACTTGATAAAAAGAAATACAATTAGCCTCTTACAAAAACACAGGAAGGGATTCCCTCTGGATGTACTATGCGCCCATTGCGTGCCAAGATCCAGACTTCACAAACTTCATACAATGTACTTCTTTGAAATTCCCGGGATCGAAGATATTGTTTAAGCTGCATTACTGAGTCAGACTTTTGCCAGACTCCCACAGAAAGGATATGGTGACCCTTCTCCCTCTCCAACCTCTATGAAAATCAGTTAAAAAATTAATGAGGGTTTTTTTTTTTTTTTGTACAAAGCAGTTTATTGATAGGAGGCCAAAAAACAAATGTGGTGTTTTTTTCTTTCGGAAGAAATTTGTCTATCATGTCATTGTCTCTTTCATTGAAGAACATTATCAGCCCACATATCCATCACATTTTGGTTCCCAACGGGAGAGTCATTCTATAAATAGGCATTGAAAGAATAGCTTAGTGTTGGTTTTGCAATAGATAACGTTTTTTTTTTTTTTTTTTTACAGCAATATTTAATATCCTTCTATTTTCCATTTTGCTTTTAAATGTCCTGATTTCTTCTGAGAAATCCTCACTTCCTGTTCTTCTGTCTGTAACTCCACATAGTAATGCAAGGCTTTTTCCCTGGTGTGGAAAAAACCTCTTGAAGGGGGAGATGGCAAGCAGGCAAGTCAGGACACTCTCTACTTTGCAGATAGAGAAAAAAGGTGTGTGTTAGTGGGCGTCCTGACACTCCGGCTCGCCCCCTCAAGAGGCTTTCTCCACATCAGGAAGAAAGCCTCGCATTACGGTGTTGAGTTACAGACAGAAGAACAGGAAGTGAGGATTTCTCAGAAGAAATTAGGACATTTAAAAGCAAAATCGAAGGATGAGGTAAGTGAAGGAGGACTGCACCGCTGGCAACAAAAGTGAGTATACCCCTAAGTGAAAATGTCCAAATTGGGCCCAAAGTGTCAATATTTTGTGTGGCCACCATTATTTTCCAGCACTGCCTTAACCCTCTTGGGCATGGAGTTCACCAGAGCTTCACAGGTTGCCACTGGAGTCCTCTTCCACTCCTCCATGATGACATCACAGAGCTGGTGGATGGTAGAGACCTTGGGCTCCTCCACCTTCCATTTGAGGATTCCCCACAGATGCTTAATAGGGTTTAGGTCTAGAGACATACTTGGCAAGTCCATCACTTTTACTCTCAGCTTCTTTAGCAAGGCAGTGATCTTTTTTCAGGTGTGTTTTGGGTCGTTATCATGTTGGAATACTGCCCTGCGGCCCAGTCCCTGAAGGGAGGGGATCATGCTCTGCTTCAGTATGTCACAGTACATGTTGACATTCATGGTTCCCTCAATGAACTGTATCTCCCCAGTGCCGGCAGCACTCTTTCAGCCCCAGACCATTATATTCCCACCACCAGTGTGCATTATGCATAAAAGAATGCAGCAGGGGCAAAAGTTTGGGATATTCAGTTGCAAAAATGTGCTGCTATTGTGGAGCCCTCTGGAAGTGAACCATTTACACCACCTTCAAGTCCAGTAAAGTAGAATTGGGTGTTCCAGACTAGACACCAATGGTTAGAACCTCCTTAGGGAGTATATGGTGGTGGAACATGTCTTACTTAAATCTCAGACATCTAGGGTCTGGCGTTCTCTTTGAAATGTGTTGTGCCATCATGCCAAGATTAAAATAGCTCTTTAAAGTGATCGTAAACCCTCACATATACCCATTGAAGTGAACAGCCTCAGATGATAAACAGAGATGAAACAAATCCTCCTTTATAAGATTTACTTGTATGTCGGCTGTCTTCCCCTTTCTACACCCTTTCAAAAGTGCAGATCATTTTAAAAATCTTTCTCCATCTTTTAGCAGTACATAGGGGTGGGAAGAGAGACTGGACTTACACTGTGTAAGAGCTGACTGGAAGAAAGGGACACATTCCTCCCTCCACATAGGCAGACAAACGAAGAAACGAGCAGAGTGTATTCTGAATAGACAAGCTCCATGCTTATCTCCCCGACACAAATTTTTAGCTCATGTGTCGGAGAACTTGTCAGAAATGACTCCTGCTGATAACAGAGAAATGGAGCACCAGAGAGAAACGGCACTTATGCCTTCTACACGCGACGAACCGGTCGTGTGTATGCTCCACAGCACTTTTCCCGACGAGAAAACTGCCCGCAAAAAAATTTGAACCTGCTCTATTTTTTCCCGTCAGTCTTTTTCTTGCCGCAGAAATCGCTCATGTGTATGCTTTTACGAGTGAAAAAAAAATGCGCATGCTCAGAATCAAGTATGAGACGGGAGCGCTCGTTATGGTGAAGCTAGCGTTCGGAAAGGAGATAGCACATTTGTCGTGCTGTAATGAACTGAAAAGCACGAAAACTAAAAATAGCGAATCGTCTCACACCAAACTTTTACTAACACGAGGATCAGCAAAAGCAGCCCAAAGGTGGCGCCATTTAAATGGAACTTCCCCTTTATAGTCTCATCGTACGTGTTGGACGTCACCTCGCTTTTTTACTGAATATGTGTATGCAAGGAATCACGTTGGGAAAAAGTTGGATTTTGGCATGTCAGGAAAACCGGTGGTGTGTACAGGGCATTAGAGCTTTGGAGAGGGATAAGTAAACACTACAGATATATGTGCTTAGTTAAGATTTCATGAACGGGGTTTAATACCATTTTAAGGCACTCAGAAAAAAGTTGCCTATAAGTCTGGCAAGAGGTTTAAATTGTTAATCCAAGAGCTGACCATTATATGCTAAAATAAGTCTCCAAGAACCCCAAACTCCATTGTGGGATCTTTCGGTAACCCTTGCAACAGCTGGTGTAAACATGGATGCATCTACAATTAGTGGAGAGATTGAACTAATTCAGCCTGCATGAACATTAGACCAAGACTAGTTTGCCATGGAGCATATAGGCAAAGACTAGGCCTTCTGGAACAATGTGCTAAAGACCGAACGACAAAGATATAGCTCTGTTTTATCTGTTTTATCAGTCCAAACCGATCGTGTGTGGGCCCCATCGGTCAGTTATCCTTCGGTCAAAAAAAATAGAACTTGCTTTAAAATGTAACCAATGGACGCCTAACCGATAGGTCAAAAATGATCGTTAGTACGCACGACCATCAGTTAAAAATCCACACATTCTCAAAATCAAGTCGATGCATGCTTGGAAGCACTGAACTTCATTTTTTTCAGCACGTCGTTGTGTTTTACGTCACCGCGTTCTGACCCGATCGTTTTTTTAACTGATGGTGTGTAGGCACATCAGACCGATCAGTCAGCTTCATTGGTTAACCGATGAAAACGGTCCTTCGGACCATTCTCATCAGATGGACTGATCGTGTGTATGTGGCCTAACAGTACGCGTTTACTATAAACCAAGATTTCAGGTGAAAAACCTCATACCAATAATGACATGCTGGTGGAAATAGCATGGCATATTAAGTTTACTTGCTGCTACGTGGAACCAGGCAGCTCATAGTCATTGAGTCAACTATGCCTTTTGCATAATCCAAATCTGTATCTAAATCTGCTAGTACACAGGTGTCAAACACAAGGCCCGCGGGCCGAATCCGGCCCTCCAGATCATTTCATGTGGCCCTCGCACCTCTCCTGCAGCTGCCAGAGAGCTCCAGCCCTCCTCTGGTCCTCCTCCAGACCCTTACTTTCTGCTTTCCAGCTTCTTCCAAGCAGCAGCATAAGTGTGCATTGTGATGTAAGGGGAGAGTGGGGGGCTCAACTTCTGATGGTGGGGTGGCTCTTGACATCTAATGTATGGGGAGGGGATGCTCTGGACATCTAATCTTCGAGATACAACCGGCCTCTTTGAGGGCAATGATAATGCTGATGCAGCTCACGATGAAATTGAGTTTGACACCCTAGTATATCTAAAGGCCCATACACACGGTCTGACTTTTTGCCAACAAGCTATAAAATTAGCAGGTTTTCAAAATAGTCCGAACGTGTTTACATTCCACCGGACAAACTTTTTCGGGTTTCATCGGACAAAAAGTTTGGTCGGACAAACTTTATGTCAACAAGAGTCCGATGATGCCTAGTCCGACCGTGTGTACAGCAAGCAATCTGACTTTTGGACAAAGTACAAACGCACATACTTAGAAGCAAAGACCAGCCGGAAGCGTTCTGTCTAGTAAAATTAGCGTTCGGATTTGAAAGAGCACATTCGTGACGCGGCAAGTTCTGAAATCAAGAAAAGCAGCGCACATTCTCTTCTTTTTTTATAATGTGATAATACTAAAAGCTGCGTTTGCTGGTGATACTGACGGAGTAAAAACAAATGTCTTTACTTTGGATTAGTGTATTTTGGTTATATGAATCAAACATATTTCTATATTATTTTGTGGGTCAAGTTAGCACAACCACATCTGCTTGACGAACGGACGTTCAGAAACGAACAAAATTGCACGACACTGAAAATCGCAATTGCACACAGACGAAACCTCTACTAACTCTCGATTAGCAGAAGGGTGACGCCGGAGAATTGAACTTCCTCTTTTAAACTCTTGTCAGTACGTTGAAACATCTCTACATTCGTGTTTGTTGCCTAAAAAGCGTGTGTATGCTATGGGTGTGACCGGACAACTCCCTTCGGACAAAAATCCAAGGGAAAGTTTGTTTGATGTCCGATCGTGTGTATGAGGCTTTACACTTCCCTCCCTCTCCAGACTGACAATGCTGCCGTCCAAATGTGTCCTACATCCAGACTCTAAGGCCGCGTACACACGATCAAATCGATCTGCTGGAAACGGTCGGCCTGTTTCCAGCAGCATGCTTTAAAATCTGTCGCCCGATATGTCTGCTGGTTAGTACGCTAACCAGCAGACATATCTTCTCGCACACGCGCCGAATGGATTCGACGCATTCGCGGAAGTAATTCACTTCCTGGTGCGGTGACGTGGCCGCGTCAACGTCACCGCCACGTCACCGACACGTCAGCGCGCCGTCTGCCGGCGGGGATTTTGGTTTGATCGTGTCTACACGATCAAACCAATACATCCCAGCAGACAGATTTGTTCAAATCGGTCTGCTCGTGTGTACGGGGCCCATAGGCGTGCGCACAGGGTGTGCCGGATGTGCCTAGGCACACCCTAATAACCCTGTGCAGCACAGATTCTGGCTACTGCCCTGGCTCCCACCTCCTTCCCTCGGCATGCATTACCGGCTTCCCTCCTCTCCTCCCCTGGTGGCTTGTTGTTGCGGGAATGTTTTAGGATGAGTGAGGGAAGGGGCTGGTAAATATGTATTTATCAGCCCCTTTCCTTTCTGAATGAACATGGTGAGTGATCGGTAGTCTGTGTTTGAGCTTTGGGGTGCACACCCTAATGCAATAGGCTGCGCACACCTATGACGGGGCCTAATACATTGGGTCCCTTCCACTGCTCTGCTGTTTGCACAGGCTGTGGCCAGCACAGTGATGATGCCATCGCTAATTTCACAAGGTGATATTTGGGTTTGCAAAAGAATTTGTTGCACACAAACTGAATTTATATGCTTTGTTGCTATTGTGAAATATCGCCCAAAAAAACGTTTTTGTGCCCAGAGTTCAGCTTTAGGTTCTAAATAGAACTGAGTGGGTTAAAGAAGCAGCTGTTATCATCTGGTCCAAGCTCTGATCCCACGTAGGAAGTGTCTATAGCGACAGAAGCATATGTACAGTAGGAAAACATTAACTCTGTTTAAAATTAGCTGTAACCGAAGCCCTGTGATTTCATTGCCTATGGGCAGAGTTGTTAGTGTATGACTCGTGTAGTCAGATTCCGTGTAGATGGGGGACCTGCCTTCCCTTGCAATGCATTGCTGAGCTCCTCAATATCTCATTAGCATCATTTTCTACAACGTCAAAATCCATTATAATGAGCCATCCTCAGCGGCCCCTGCCAGTTTCCAAGGGGCCTGTTGGTTTTATTGGGCTTTGTACCGCTCCGAGGATTCACAGACCTCATTTTTTCCCCTCTGTTCCTGGCTGGCACTGATAGTCGGAGCTCTGTCAGTAGCGATTTCCTGTAAATTGTATCATCCTATGCACGCACAGCAAAATACATTTTCTCAAGTACTCAGGACACCCCAATATATTTAGTGCTTCAAAGTTAAAAATATTTTTGAGACTTTAAAAAAAAAAAATTCACCCAATGATGAAAATTCAGTGTTGGCTGAAGTTCAGCACGTTGGTACAGTATCTCACAAAAGTGAGTACACCCCTTACATTTTTGTAAATATTTTATTATACCTTTTAATGTGACAACACAGAAGAAATGACACTTTGCTACAATGGAAAGTAGTGAATGTACAGCCTGTATAACAGTGTCCCCTCAAAATAACTCAACACACAGCCATTCATGTCTAAACCACTGGCAACAAAAGTGAGTCCATTAAAACATACTGTACAGTATATGTCTCCACCCCGGCAAGTATTAACTATGCGTTAACTACCTACCTACCTGTATTACATGATTCTGATTTAGGCCTCTGCAGTGCAATCGACTCCTGTTGCTATGGGAGACACGCAACTGGCGGAAGGAGTGCTGACAAAATCTCCCTCGCTGCTAGAGGCCATACTACCTATAACAGGTACACACTATCGACAGGCTGCTCATTAAGCTCCCATTACTCTAGGTAACCACTTGTGTTCTTCACATTATTCTATTCTACACCAAAGTCTTTATACTCCAATGTGTATGACCCACTGTTTGACAGTGTGTGTGCTCGCTACTTACTAAACACCTCTTTAGTAACTTGAGACCAGGCATGGCAATGTTTTAATACTCTACTTAGCAAACATGCAAAAATTCACAGTCCAACAGGCAAGACATGATACTTTCCTACTCCTAATTCTCTAACTATGGCTCGAGGCTTGTGTGCTGCCCCAGCATACCTGCAAAAGCGTAATCCAGCAATTACAGTCCTTCAGAGGCATTCTCTCGTACTGGTATCTTCAAGGCAAACCCCAAGATAAAAGTCTCTATAAGCAGGCAATGACAAATGACATTCTCCTACTCGTCTCTTTGTCTGTCTCCATTCCTTACGGGCCTCACAGTCCAAGGCTGCACGTGAACACTATCAAACTCTCCAGGGTTTTCTCTTCCACACACAACTTGGAACTCCGCCCAATGGACCACTGACACGATTTATATGTCAAAGGACAAGTGGGCCGGACAAAGAGCAAAACCCGCCAAAAAGATCACAGAACTAGACAGAGTTAACTCTCACTTTCCTGACCAGGACAGCACCTAACTACTTAGTCCAACCAGTCCAGAGTGATCCAAATGCAAATGGCTTTTCAGAGAGTACTGCTAGTGTGAAAAAGCCCTTAAAGGCAAGTGGGTTTATTTATACTACCGGGGGTCAGCAAGCTGGTCGACCGATGGGGACCGACAGGTGGATCGTGAGCACGCATTGCCCCTCCCCCAGTCTTTGCCGCTTTTTTGTTAGCTGGTAAGCGGCAGCTGGATGGAAGGTGAGGGGCAGAAGCTGCTCAGTGATTGGTTGATAGCAACCAATCACCAGCTTGCTAATATGAACTCCAGCAGCTCCCTTTCCCACTATCCATCCAGCACTATGCTATCTCCTGATCTCTACCCTGATAAACACATGCTGGCAGGTACGTTTTACCTACGTAGAGTTTTGTGTAGGGGGGGGGGGGGGCAAGGTACACTGTTGGAGGGGGGACAGAGGACACTATGGGGGGACTTGATGTAAAGGAAATTAGACAGCACTGTTTTGAGGGGGGGGGGGGGGTGAAGTGAATGGGAGTAGAGGACACAGAAGAGGCAGGTATAGGACACTACAGTAAGGGGGAGATGTGAAGGGGGCAGAGGACACAGCATTGGGGGGTACATGACACTACTGTGGGGAGCAGAGGACACTACAGGGGGTGATGTGAAGGATGCAGAGGACACTGCGATGGGGGTTACAGAACACTAATGTGGGGAGAGGGGGGCAGAGGTCATTACATGTGGGAGGGGTATGATGTGAAGGGGGCAGAGGACACAGCATTGCAGTTTACAAAACACTAATGTGAGGGGAGGGGGCAGAGGACCCTACAGTGGGGGAGGAGTGATGTAAAATGGGCAGATGACACAGCATTGGTGTACAAGACAATACAAGGAGGGGCAGAGGACACTGTGTTGTGGGGGTACAGAACATTACTGTGGGGGGCAGAGGACACTAAAGTGGGTGGTGATATTAAATGGGGCAGAGGACACAGCATTGGGGGGTACAGGGCACTACTGTGATGGGAGGTGGACATAGGACACAACAGTGTGGAGAGGGGTGATGCAAAGGAGGCAGAGGACACTGAGTTGGGGGTACAGAACACAACACTACTGGAATGGTAGGTGGGCAGAGGGCACTACAGTGGGGGGGGGGTGATGTGAAGGGGGCAAGGGACACAGCACTGGGGGTACAGAACACTACTGGGGGGGGATGTGAAGGGTGCAGAGGACACAGCATTGGGGGTACAGGATACTACTGTGATGGGAGGCGGGCAGAGGGTACTACGGGGGGGGGGGGGGTGATGTGAAGGGGACTGTCAATTTTTTGTGAGCTTGGTAGTTTTCTTTTTTTAAAAGGCACTGCTTGGTAGACCCCCCAATCCCCCGGGGATCTTTGCTTTCCTCCATGTTGTCCAGGTAGATCTCAACCTCTGAAGGGTTGCCTACCCCTGCCCTATACATATATGCAATGCACAAATGTCATGCCTCATAATGCATTTCCAAAGAACACACATGCGTAGGTGTCAATGTAGCCTAAACGTAACATTTTCAGAATCCACTGAAGTTTACTTTTTATTATTAGGTGTGAACCCAGAAACAGCACAAGTAGAATGGATGAGATCATCGGGGACCTGGAATTTGTCTCGGAGACACGCACGTTACTCATGTCGGCTTATCACGTTCACAGCTCTACGAAATTCCCAACAAAGAACTCCTGAATTATTGAGTGATGTCTCACGATCCTACCTGCCAGGGAGAGGCCATTAAATTCCTGTGAAGGTCTTTACACTGTCCTAAGGGTAAGGCCACAAATGTAAACGTGTGAGACGGGAAGAGCCGAGCCTTCCAGAGCCAAGTCTGTGCAGAGTTAACCTTACGGTGCGGTCCCCGGGGCTAATCGCACAAGGCACGCCACAAGCAGATGTGATATCAGCGAGATGAAAGGCCCTCTCTACGCTGCTAGGACAGGCGCTGTTAATTAGCGTGCCTTCCTTTACATGTGCTGCTACTATATTTTTTGGCAGTGAGTAAATAATCTTGTTAACATAACATGGCTGTAAAAATTCATACATCACCTCGTGAACTGCGAGTAAATTAACGTGTTCCACTGGCAAACAACATTCCCTTTCCTCCCTCAAGACTAATAATCGCCATGTCGTATATTTTGGTGAATAAGGGAAAGCAGGGGCCCGCGGGGCGGGAGCCATGACGTAAAGTCATCGAGCGGCGGTAGATTATACGCCCATCACGAATGGCTAATGTTATGGGTCATGATCACAGGGCTGGGGTTCGGGTAACGACCAATTAGAGCGCTGACTGCCATATACAAGCCTCGGCTCTCTCATTATGAACTCCCAGAATGCCATAGCCGGGACATGGGAAAGAGGTATTTTTTAATTTTGTTCACTGTGGTAACCCATTAAGTTCCCATATTGTGAGTAAAGCTCCTGGAATACATAGCGATGCTAAGCCCTCTGGATACATAGGCTGGACTTTGTTATAAACTTGATGAATGCTCTCTGGATAGGCTGTTAAACACTATAATGACACGACATGGTGAGGTTTGCCAACTGCCCTTGCCATACAACATGGTCGCCCCTTTTTTTTTTCTCTACATACTGTATTTAAGAATATTGCACATTTTAATGGGGCAGGCTAACCGCTGGACATTTTTTTACATTACAGTTATTTTACATTATACAAATATGTAGAATACCACAAAAGTAATTTAAAAGTATAGTGCAAGGATATGAAGACGTTAGTTGCACATTGAAGAAAAAAGACGCTTCCATCGTTTTTTAGGAAGAGATTCTTTGATGTAAGGAAGGCCAAAGGAAAGAAAACCTTTTCATCTGCAGAAGCTTTAGACCAGGGATCCTCAAACTACGGCCCTCCAGCTGTGTGGGAACTACAAGTCCCATGAGGCATTGTAAAACTCTGACATTCACAGACATGACTAGGGCATGATGGGAATTGTAGTTCCTGAACAGCTGGAGGGCCGTAGTTTGAGGACCCATGCTTTAGACTGAGGCCTGGTTTACACTTGTGCTGGTGGTTCCCGCCACGGGTCCACACCCGTTACTGCAGCCGCAACCACCCTCATAGAAAAATGAAGGAAACGCACTTGAAATAGCAGCAGCCGCTTCCCACACTGGGAACTGCATTGCACTTGCAGTTTGTGTGTGGGCTGCAATTTTAAAATGGAGCAGGGACCTTTTCCCTGTGTTTTCAGGAGGCATGGCAGCAATTAAAACGAATGGGCTTTTGCAAAACAAGGTTCGCAGAGGCGCACAAGTAAAAACCAGCAGCCATGATTAAACACTAGAATTAGTGTAAAAACTCGTCGGCTGCTCCCTCCCTGGCTGTATGCTACTGTACATGGTCTTTACATTTTTATCAAAATAAAGACAACTTCTGAAGTTATTGGAGTGCGGCTGTCCATATTCTCGGGGTCGTCTTTGACACCTACATGACAATGGACGCACAAATAGGGTCAGTAGTCAGCGGATCTCACCATCTGCTGCGCCTACTACGCAGACTTATTCCATTTATTCCCAAAGAAGACGTAGCGGTCGTGGTGGGAACAATTGTGAACTCCAGACTGGACTATGTTAATGCCCTTTACCTCGGACTCCCCAAGTACCAAATCACTCGTCTGCAAGCCGTTCAAAATACGGCCGCCAGACTTGTGACTGGGAAAAAAACCCTGGGAATCAATCTCACCTTCGCTGAGATCCCTTCACTGGCTGCCAGTAAAGGACAGAATTGCTTTTAAAGCACTCTGTCTGATTCATAAGTGCATCCATGGGAAGGCTCCGCAATATCTTTGCGAAAAAATAGAAGCCCACAATCCCAATCGCGTTCTGCGATCCACCGATCAAAATTTGGTCAAGGTACCCAAAGCCAGATACAAGTCCAAAGGAGAAAGAAGGTTTGCTTTCCAAGGTCCCGGACTATGGAACGCTTTACCAACCAGCATTTGGTTGGAGGAAAACCACCTGACCTTCAGAAGACGGATTAAAACTCTACTTTTTTGATGTCAAGAGAGACAGGAACAACGAGCGCCCAGAAGCGATTCAGTTTGCATGCGTCGCGCTATATAAGTTTTTCATTCATTCATTCATATTCTCCGAAATTTTCGTACCTGCCTAGTGCATTGACGGCACCTTGGTCTCCTGGAAGGTTCCCTAAACTGTTCATGAGACCCACCTGGAGCGGTGTTTTACTTTCACAAGTAAAAACCAGGCCTTGGCCTAAAGCCTCGTATACATGATCAGATTGTCCAACAGCAAATGTGTGATGGAAGGGTTTTGTTAAGTTTACGCTTGTGCGGGTGGTTCCTGCTTTGGGTCCACACCTGTTCCTGCAACCACGGTGAAATGCAGGAGATGCGTGTGGGTGCCATTAAGGTCCCTTTCACAGGGGGGGGGGGGGGCACCGTTGTATGGAATACGCTTGCTGAGTGACCGCCGCTGATGACAGGTCTAGCTTTCCTATACGGAGAGATTGGGTAACACACCTACTGTCTGTTTTCATCCGATCATATTCGATCCACCAGATGGATGGAAAATAGGACCACCATCCGTCTGGATTTGGCTGAAAGGATGGGATCGGATAGCAGTGGGTGTCAGCGGACATGTTACCACTGACATCCGATGTTCCATAGGTAGTGAATGGAGGGGCCCATCAGGTCCGCCTGAAAAAACTGACCTGAACGGCCAGCCTGTGTGAAAGGACCCTAATCCTAAGGGCAAGCCGCATGCAATGAAAATCGCTCCCCCACTGGGAACTGCACTGCACTTGTGGTTCCTGTGTGCTGCAGGGACGATAATGTGAACCTAACCCTAGAAACAGTTCACACAAGAATCGCACAGGAATGTTGTCTGAGATCCTGTGCAACTCCTGCACATTCCTCTGCAGTGCGATTTTTTTCAGCCTATTCATTTGACAGGCAGCACCAGCTGAAAATAAAGGAGAAAAAAAGGTAATGCAGCCACCACAAGGACTGGTAAGCTGCATTATATTACATTTTTGTTTTTTGGGTTTTCGATATACTTTAAAGTGGTTCTAAATTCTGAAGGATATTTACCTTCATGTATTCTATGCATGAGGTTAAAAAAAATAACTTCTGTGTGCTTCTCCCTCCACAGCCTGAGCCCCCACTCAAGCCATCGATGTGCACTGGAGCCTCGGCTGTCCCAGGTCTTTCTCTCCTCACAGCCAGTGAGCCAATGAGGAGAAAGGAGGGGGCGGGGCTGAGCCAAAGCTCTATGTATTTTATGGATGCATAGAGCAGGGCTCAGGAGTGAGCACACACCAGTGCTCCCATGACAAGACACTGGCTATTGGGGGCACTGGTCAAGGGGGAGGAGCCAGGAGCGACGGCGGGGACCCCCAAGAAGAAGAGGATTGGGGCCACGCTGTGCAAAACCACTACACAGAGCAGATAAGCATAACTTTTTTGTTATATATAAAAAAAAAAAACTTTAATATCACTTTTAAAGTGCTACCAGAACAGGCTATTTAACCCGTTATGTAATACTCATGAACTAAAAATGAAACCTAAAAGAGCAGTGTTTTGGTTAGATATGTGCACAACAAAAAAATCTGTTTAGTTTCATTACTGATTTACTCGTTACATTTTATTTCATTATATTTGTTATGTTAGAATGATTTGTTTCACCTCTGCAGCCAAGGGTTCGGATCCCGGTCTTGGCTACATGTGAATTGAGTTTGGTGGTCTCAGCCCGGCTCCCTGTGGGTGTGCTATGCAAGGTACGCCTGTGCTTAGTACGCCCCCCCCCCCCCACAAAAACCACCACACTTGCACGCACACGAAATTGGTTTAAAAACACATGCACTTTGGCCATGCGGTCTCTTAAAATAAAGAGAGGCGAAGGACCTACGGGGCTGGCTGGGTGGGCTAGGCCCCCTCACTCCCTCATAGGGGGAGTCCCTCTGCCCCATTGGGGTCCCGTTGGGCCCCAGTTGGGCTCCCAAGAGGAGCAGGTAGGGCAGGGTGAGTGGGAGGCCCCCCTTCACACCCGCCATTGCCACCAGGGGCATGGAGAAGGATGGCGATTGCCTCCGGGGGGAGGGTCTGCCTACTCCCAACTCCTGCAGTCCGGCTCCTCTCTCTCGAGTTCACGCACAAAAATACACTTAGAAAAAAAAAAGAAAAAAAAAAGAAAAAAAAAAAAAGAATGATTTGTTTTCAGAATTTGTTTAATTTATTCAGATTTGTCTTGTATATATATTCCTTGTTCTGAATCAATTCTATTTTCAGAAGATATTTCGGAAGATTGGCTATATATGTTTTAAAATGTTAACCACTTAAGACCCGGACCATTATGCAGGTAAAGGACCTGGCAAGTTTTTCAGCACTGCGTCACTTTAACTGACAACTGCGTGGTCGTGCGATGTGGCTCCCAAACTAAATTGGCGTCCTGTGAGGGATAAGAGAGCATCTTCACGCAGGGCTGTAGTCATAGGGAGGGGGTGATCACATTCTGCTTTCCACCATGCAAAACGGCTCAGACGCTGGTGGAAAGCAAGAAGAGGAGAGACAGGAAATGGCATTTTCAAACCTGGATTACTGTATTTCGGAGGTCAAAAGGAAAAACGAGGTAAGTGATATTTAAATGCTCTAGCTTACAGCAATCAATCGATCTAATAAAAAACGAACCTTTAGTGTTCCTTTAACCACTAGGGGGCGCTTTAGGGGTTGTGTGTGACCTTATATGTGTTTCTAACTGTAGGGGGGCGGGGCTGGACGTGAGACGTCATGGTCGTCTTTCCCTATATCAGGGAACAGACGATCAGTGACATTGCCACTGTGAAGAATGGGGAAGGTGTGTTTACACACACCTCTCCCCATTCTTTAGCTCCTGTGACCAATCGCGGGACACCGGCGGCGATCGGGTCCGCGGGTGCGATCACAGATCTTCGGACCGGGATGCGGGCGCGCGCGACCGATGGCTGGGCACTTAAAGGGGACGTACAGGTACATGCCTGTGCCAATTTGCCAATGTATATGTGCAGGAGGCGGTCCTTAAGTGGTTAATTTGTTATTTTTGGGACATTACTTATGCTCTGCTAGTCCAACCAAAAAGAGAAATAAAATGAGCTCATTGGACGATAGCGACTGCATCCCAATTCATTATGTTATGATTCAAAGATTCTGATGGATCCACCTCCATCATAAGTAGGAATCATCATCTTATTTCACTTTTACAACTTACTGTATTTATTGCAACATGTTTCCATTTCATATGTAGTAAAAAAAAATTATAATAATGAAAAATGTTAATGCAAAAAGAATTGGCTGATTACCCAAGCGTTAAAGTTCACTGAGCCACTCTCATCCGAATAAAACAAGAGAATCCAAGTTAATACAGTCCCTTGAAAAAGTATTCATCCCCCTTGAAATTTTCCACACTGTGTCATGTTACAACCAAAAACGTAAATGTATTTTATTAGGATTTTATGTGATAGACCAACACAAAGTGGCACATAATTGTGAAGTGAGAGGAAAATGATGAATGGTTTTCTATGTTTTTTATAAATAAATATCTGAAAAGTGTAGTGTGCATTTGTATTCAGCCCCCTTTACTATGCTACCCCTAATTAGAATCTAGTGGAACCAATTGCCTTCAGAAGTCATCTAATTCGTAAATAGTCCACCTGTGTGTAATTTAATCGCAGTATAAATACAGCTGTTCTGTGAAGCCCTCAGAGGTTTGTTAGAGAACCTTAGTGAACAAACATCACAATGAAGGCCAAGGAATACACCAGACCGGCTAGGGATAAAGTTGTGGAGAATTTTCTTGCAGGGTTAGGTTATAAAAAATATCCCAAGTTTTGAAAATCTCTCAGAGCACTGTTTCCATCACCCGAAAATGGAGAGAGTATGGCACAAATGCAAACCTACCAAGACATGGCCGTCCACTTAAACTGACAGGCCGGGCAAGGAGAGTATTCATCAGAGAAGCAGCCAAGAGGCCCATGGTAACTCTGGAGGAGCTGCAGAGATCCACAGCTCAGGTGGGAGAATCTGTCCACAGGACAACTATTAGTCATGTACTCCACAAATCTGCCCTTTATGGAAGAGTGACAAGAAGAAAGACATTGTTGAAAGAAAATCATAAGAGGTCCTGTTTGCAGTTTACGAAAACCAATGTGGGGGACTCGACAAACATTTTGAAGAAGGTGCTCTGGTCAGATGAGACCAAAATATGAAATTGAGACTGGGGCAGAGGTTCACCTTCCAGCAGGACAACGACCCTAAACATACAGCCAGAGCTACAATGGAATGGTTTAGACCAAAGCCTATTCATGTGTTAGGCCACATACACACGATCAGTCCATTCAATGAGAACGGTCCGAAGGACCGTTTTTATCGGTTAACCGATGAAGCTGACTGATGGTCTGATGTGCCTACACACCATTGGTTAAAAAAAACGATTGTGGCAGAACGCGGTGACGTAAAACACAACGATGTGCTGAAAAAAACGAAGTTCAATGCTTCCGAGCATGCGTCGACTTGATTCTGAGCATGCACTGCTTTTTAACCGATGGTTTTCATTACTAACGATCGGTTTTGACCTATCGGTTAGGCGTCCATCTGTTAAATTTTAAAGCAAGTTCTTTTTTTTTTTTTTGACCGAAGGATAACTGACCGATAGGGCCCACATACGATCGGTTTGGATCGATGAAACGGACCTTCAGTCAGTTTTCATCAGTTTTGACCGCTCGTGTGTACGCGGCCTTAGAATAGCCCAGTCAAAGTCCGGACCTAAATCCACACATTCAAAGACGCTCTCCATCCAATCTGACAGAGCTTGAGCTATTTTGCAAAGAAGAATGAGCAAAAATATGACTTTCTATATCTGCAAAGCTGGTAGAGACATCCCCAAAAACGTGCAATGTAATTCCAGTGAAAGGAGGTTCTACAAAATATTGACTTGGTGTTTGTTTACTAAGGTTCTCTAACCAACCTCTGAGGGCTTCACAGAACACACAGATGGATTCTATTTACTAATTAGGTGACTTCTGAAGGCAATTGGTACCACTATGTTTTAGTTAGAGGTATCAGAGTAAAAAGGATGCGAAATACAAATGCACATCACATTTTTCACATATTTATTTGTAAAAAAAAAAAAATGAATTATCATTTTTCTTCCACTTCACAATTATGTGTCCCTTTGTGTTGGTCTATCACATAAAATCCCAATAAAATACATTTACATTTTTGGTTGTAACGTAACACAATGTGGAAAAATTTAGTTATGGTTACAGTAAATGTGTTCTGACTGCATTGCAGTAATAAATGAATGCAGAGAGTTCAAACAGGCTTAAACTCTATGGGCCAGATTCAGGAAAGGTTACGCTGGCGGATCGAGTGATCCGCCAGCCTAACTGTGACTTTGAGCCGGCGTTTCTGTTTTCTGTAACCAGAAAACAAGAAACGCCGGGTTGAAGTTCCGATGCGAGCAGCGTAACTGAGTTTCGCCATCGCATCGTTACTTCAACTTAAAAATGGCGCCGGGGGCGTTCCCGCCGATTTACGCTCAAAAAATATGTTAATGAGCGGAAATCGGCAATTCACGATCGAAATCCGGCGCGACGCAATGACGATACGACGTTTCCGGACGGGATACGCGGCGCATAGATATACCTACATGGGGTTGGAGTATCCTATGTTAGGTATAGGCGTCGTCATCGCGTCGGGAAAAAAAAAAAAAAACGTCGCTTGCGTAAAACGGTCATGAATGGGAATGTGACGTCATTGACGTTCATTCACAGATTTTGGAGCATGCGCACGGGGATGTTTTGACACTCGACGCATGCGCAGTACGTTGGCGGCGGGATCGCGCGTAGTTAGCATACTACACGCCCCGTACCCGCTAAATTTAAATTCCGCCGGCTCATTTGTGATGCGCTGCCGCAACTTTAGGAGCAAGTGCTTCCTGAATAACAGCACTTGCTCCTAAAATTTCGGCAGCGCAACGCAAATGAGAAGCGTTACTCCAGAGCAAAGATGCTCCCATCTACCTGAATCTGGCCCTATGCCTCACCAAAACGTTGGATAGAGTGGGGAAGGATGAGAACCCCTGTCTGGTTTTTACCACATGTTGTTTTCCTTTCTTTGACATTCATTTTCATTAACAGAATAGTGTTGATGACAACATAGGGGCTATGTGTGACCTACTTTACACGTTTTGTATCTTCCGATGTAGCTGGCCCTAATAAAGTCAGTTTGGATTGCAGATAACGCTGCATTTGCATTAAACACATGAAATTTATAACACAATACTGGGTTTAACATGAATGCCGGTCTGAACTCGATAGACATGTCTTTTTCAGCCTATTTTACCACTGCCATTCGACAATCATTATGTAAACTATAGCTGGCACATTAACTAATGCTGGCCATACACTATACGAAAATTCGGCCGAAAATCGGTCGTAAAGAAAGATCTTTCGTTTTTCGGCCAGTTAATGGGCACAAAATCGAAAATCGTTTGGACGTTTTTGAGCCGAAAAAACGAAGGACAAGTTTGGAAATTTTCTGACGAACGAACGATAAATCGGAAGGTTAATGTGTTTCCCGTCCGAACTTTCTGCACTAGGTATATGTAAAAAAAAAAAAAAAAAAAAAAAAAAAAACTTTTATTTTTATTTATTTTTTAATGTCCACTGAACGATTTATCGGCCATTACATGATGGCACTATCGTTTGCACTCACGAAAGAACTTTCGTTTTTCGAAAGTTCGTTCGGACGATTTTTCGTGGAGTGTATGGCCAGCATTAGCCCTAAGTGCCATGATTAATCTGCTGTCAGGCAAACGTATGTTCATTAACCACTGGATATGATCATAATACAATTCTATTACTCTCTATACAAAGAACAGAACACCTCCAATATGACCAACCACAGCCTATGACCATAATACAACCCTATTATGAAACTTGTATAGCGCTACATTTGCAAACTGAATCGCCTCAAGGGGCTTGGCATCCATTTTCTGTTTATCCTTCAGAATAAGTGGGTCTTAAGTTTTTTTCTGAAGGCCTGGTGATCAATTTCCAATCGGATATTAGTCGGTAATGCATTCCACAGTCGAGGTCCTTGGACTGCAAATCTTCGTTCTCCTTTGGTCTTGTAGCGGGCTTTTGGGATTTGCAGTAGTTTTTGGTTAGTAGATCGTAGGACGCGATTGGGGTTTTGGTATTTTATTTTCTCAACTAAATATTGGGGGGCCCGTCCGTGTACACATTTGTGCGTCATGCAGGGGGCTTTAAATATGACTCGGTCTTTTACGGCCAGCCAATGGAGGGATCTTAAGGAGGGAGTGATTGATTCCCAGGGTTTTTTTTTCTGTCACCAGTCGTGCCACCATGTTCTGCACGCCTTGGAGACATGCAATCTGGTATTTTGGGAGTCCGAGAGGTAGAGGGAATTTGCATAATCTAGTCTAGTTTAGACTCTTTACATAGCACAGTAAACCTCCAACGTGACCCACCACTAGACATGATCATAATATAATTCTATTACATATTTCTCCATAGAACAGTACACCTCTACATTACCCACCACTGGGCATGATCATAATAGAATTATTTTACACTCTATGGCCCAGATTCATAAAGCAATTACGCCTGTCTAACTGGTGTTAGACAGGAGTAATTTCAAATTTTGCGCGCCGTATCACTAGTTTGAATCCTCAAACCAGGATACGGCGGCTTCGGGCTTCGATCCGAGAGGCTTACGTCTTCGTAAGCCTTCGGATCTACGCCGCAATATTTTTGCGGCCGCTGGGAGGAGTTCGCGTCGTTTTCATGCGTCGGGATATGCAAATGTGTTTTTACGGCGATCCACGAAGATACGAGCGGTCTTTGCAATCGCTTACGTCTGTTTTTTTTTACGTACTGTTAGACCAGCTTTTTGCTGGTCTAACGGTGCGTAACCCATGTTAAGTATGGCCGTCGTTCCCGCGTCGAATTTCATTTTTTTTTTTTTGCGTAACTCGTTCGGGAATAGAAATGTCCGTAAACGACGCTACTCAAACAACGAATGACGTAACGACGTGATTTCGCGCAATGCACGGCGGGAAATTTGCGAACGGAGCATGCGCAGTTCGATCGCCGCGGGAACGCGCCTATTTTAAATCCTTCACGCCCCCTACTCGTCTATATGGATTGCGACGGGAGAAATACACTACGCCGCCGTCGTTTACTGGACAAAATCTACCTGGATTCCACGTAGAGCCAGGTAAGAAACGGCGGCGTAGTGTATTTCTGATACGCTACGAGAATCCAATTCTCTCTGAATCTGGGCCTATGAATAGAACATTACACCTCCAACATGATCCACCACAGGAGATTATCACAATACAACCCTATTACACTCTGTATATATATGACAGTACACATCCAACATGACCCACCACAGGACATGATCAGTATAATTCTATAACACCTATACCTGAGAGACAGATAGTGGAAAGAGTAAAAAAATAAAAAAAAATAAAAGAATATCAGAACATATTGGCCCCATAAAGGATGATAAAGGGAACTTGGTTATAAATGACAAAAAAGCAACCGCACTAAATGCTTTCTTCTTCTTAGTTTTTATACAGGAATTTTGTAAGTTCTGTATATAATTGTATTCTATTTTGTTTGTATTGCACACGGCACTAAAAATGTCTTCATTACATGTTTGCATTCTTTGATTAGAGTCCTGATTAGAATTAGCCTGCCTATGTTATGCCCCTTGATACCATAAGGGTACAATTGTAATATTAATGTCAAACGTATGTAATTGTGTGTATAAAAACCTTCAATTATGTCATAATAAAGCAGAACAGTTATTGAGTGTATCGTTTGTGTCTGTTCCCTACACCAAAGAGTCCTCAAAGAACTCAGTCAAGTTGTAGCCATTATTCCTAATTTATCTGAACAGCATACTGACAGGAATGGTACCATCTGATTGGCGAAAGCTCACATAGTACTAATATTCAAAAAAGGGCAGAGATATTTTCCTGTGAACTACAGTCTAACATCGATAGTATGTAAATTTTAGCAAGAATTTGCTGATGAGAATAGTATTAGTAGTATTTGTCATGGGTTTAAGAAAGGTCGTTCTTGTCAAACCAACCCGATAATATTCTATGAGGAAGTGAGCTGCCATCTAAATAAAAGAAGGCCTGTGGATGTGGTGTATCTGGATTTAGCAAAAGCATCTGATACAGTCCCCCATAGTTGCTTAATTTACAAACTGTAGGCATGGCCTATAGCAGGGATATGCAATTAGCGGACCTCCAGCTGTTACAAAACTACAAATCCTATCATGCCTATGCCTCTGGTTGTCATGCTTGTAGCTGTCAGAATCTTGCTATGCCTCATGGGACTTGTAGTTGTGCAACAGCTGGAGGTCCACCAATTGCATATCCCTGGCCTATAGGTTTTTTTTTTGGATAGAAAGCTTGTCCAAAGGGTTGTGATAAATAACATGTGGTCTGGAATGGTAAGTGGCTCTGTCCTGGGACCAATTCTGTTTAATTTATTCATAAAAGATACAGAGGTTGATATAAATAGCTTAATCTCAGGATTTGTTGACAATACAAAAATAAGTAGGGCAATAACTTCACAGCAGGATATGGAAACTATACCTAAAAAAATAATGGGGTGGGCAACTACATGGCAAATGAGGTTTAATGTTGAAAAATGCACAGTAATGCACTTGGGGCTAAAAATACAAAAGTTACTTGCTAGGGGGTGAACCTCTGTATAGAGCAGGGGTGGGCAACTTCGGCCCTCCAGCTGTGGTGAAACTACAAGTCCCATGAGACATTGCAGGACCCTGACAATCACAGACATGACTCCTAAAAGCAGAGGCATGATGGGATTTGTAGTTTCATCACAGCTGGAGGGCCGAGGTTGCCCACCCCTGGTATAGAGTCTAGAGAAAGGCAACAAAATTAATAATTTCCTTGTTTTCTTGTCTTTATGTGTTTAGGTAGACAGTACTAATGTTAGATAGGCAGACAATGTGAGTACCTGTACTAGTTGAGTTTTTGGGCCATGTTGGCCTGTTACCGACCCAGTGTTGGGATGGGTTGGCTGCTGTTTTTTTTGTTTTAATGTATATTTTGTTAAAAATCAATAAAAAGAAAAAAAAAAAGGATGTGGAACTCCCTTCCGCAATTGGTGGTATCAGCAGGAAGTATTGATAGTTTAAAAAACTTGGGGTGTGCATCTTAGTGAACACAGTATACAGGGATATGGGAAATAATTATCACCATGAACACGCACACACCCATGGAGGTTGAACTGGATAGACTGGTGTCTTTATTCAAACTTACTGACTATGTAACAATGTAACCTAGAACACACCAACACAACCAACAAATAAACATGATCATAATAAAATTGTGTAACATTCTGTTAATATGACACTACACCCACAACATGACTGACCAATAGAGATGATCATAATATAATCCTATTACACACTGTATATATCATGTTACACTCTTAACATGATTGACTGCCAGCAGGCTTGGACTGGCCATAGGGACTACAGGGAGTTTCCCGGTGGGCCGATGGCTCAGTGGGCCGGTTTCAGTGACAGCCTATCAAAGTAATGGCTGCGCAGCTCGCCCTTCACTTCATGCAGTGATGTGAGAAGGATGAGAAAAATACGGAGGAGATTAAGTGAAATAATAAAAGAGGTGAGGACTCCTTATGTTATGCTACTTATAGTTTATATACTGTTTTTGTGCTTGTTAGCAAACTTAAAGTGGGCCGGTCTGGATGAAGTCCAGGGCCGAATTTTGGTCTCAGTCCAGCCCTGACTGCCAGACAAGAATGTAATGCAATCTTATGACTGTTATACAGACAGAAAGACCCCCATTATGACCAGATCACTGACAGATGTACTGTGGGCTACCTCACTCATGTTGCCCAAACACATAATGATAAAGGATCGGCTGATCATACATTTGATGTTTTTAGATCTTTGGTTCAAAAGTAGTATAGGTGGTATGAGAGTCATTGAGGTCATTTATTTACATGCTTTGTAATATGTGTTTACATTGTTTTTAACTTTATCCGATTACAATTTAACTTTTTTTTTTGATAAAATCTAACTGGATTCACGTAGAGCGGCGTATATTTATGCCGGCGTAGCGCATCTCATATACGCTACGCCGACGTAACATATAGAGGCAAGTACAGTATTCACAAAGCACTTGCTCCGTAAGTTGCAGCGGCGTAGCGTAAATTGGCAGGCGTAAGCCTGCCTAATTCAAAGTAGGAAGGAGGTGGGCGTGATCTATTTAAATTAAGCGTGACCCCATGCAAATGAATGGCCGATCGAACAGTGAATGCTCAGAATCACGTTGCATATACTCCCTAATATACGACGGCTCAATGCATACGACGTGAACGTAACCTACGCACAGCCCTATTCACGTAGTACTACGTAAACGGCGTACGCGACGTAAAATTCGACGGCGTCGTTCCCTGGCCCATACCTTTGCATTACCTGCTCCTGCTATATGAGGGGTAACTTTACGCCGGATGTAAGCCTTACGCTATATCGCGTATATAAAGTGGCCGGGCGCATCTACTGTTCGTGAATCGGCGTATCTTACTCATTTGCATATTTAAAATGGGAACGCCGAATGCGTCCAGCATAACTATGCGCCCGCGATATGCCGGCGTAGGCAAGTTACGAAGGGCGGCTGAAGCCTTGTTTTACGGTGTATCTAGCTTCACGAACAATACGACGGCGCGCATTTGTACTTGCGACGGCGTATCTATAGCTACGCCGGCATAAAACGTTTGTGAATCCGGACCTATGTGTGTGCCTATGAAGTCCAAAAAATTATAAGTTAAAGCCACAAGTTTTTTTTTTTACCATTACTACGCAATTTAGAGATTGGATGAAAGGTTTAGCACTGGGAAACACTATTTGAAAGATAAAAAGTTGTTGTTTTATATACAACTATATAGATCAGACCAAAATGAGGGACAAATGAGGAGGAAAGAGGGACAGAGGGACATTGCTCCAAATCAGGGACAGTTGGAAGATATGCTAATGACTGATGGAATCAACAGTTGATTTCTATAAAATAAAGTTTAATCAGAGGGTCACAGGTAGGTTATAGAAATCATTAGAAAGGTATTACTGTTTTACCTTCACTCTAATACCAACCTGCAGAGCTAGATATAGGGCCAGATTCAGCAAGACTTGCGCTGGAGTATTTCGATATGCGCCGCGTAACTGTGAATATGCGCCGTCGTTTCTATGCGGCCGTACCCACCAAACTAGATGCGACAGAAAACGGGCCATTTCCGATCGGCTTAACTTTCCGACGCCGGAGTCTCGTCAGCGCATAATTTCGCTTGGCGCATCAGTCGCACCTATTGATTTCCCCTGCAAATATGCAAATGAGGGAGATTTCCCGATTGGCGAACGGATTAGCACCATACGCTGGCTACATGCGCCGCGCGTATCTCGTCCGTCCGGCGCAAAGTTATTTCTACAAAAGGCTGCTTTATCTTTACTCCAGACGGCCTCAGGTCAGCAGGAGAGCAGCTACAGCAGCAGCGTTACTGACGATAAGAGCTAGCTGAGCACCCCCACTTGCAGGACAACACCTCTGTCCATGCTTGTCTGTCATACAGCCATGGAGGAAGACATCATAGGTCTCCATAGCCGAGATGACGGCTGACAGCTCCTGGCCTTTAGAGTTCAGCTTTCTCCTGTGTGTTTGCGGGGAACGGGAGCAGCCATCTCAGAACAAAAGTAACATCACTGCGGGGAGGGGGAACAGGAAATACTTTAGTGCCGGAATGGCGCTTCTACGGGCGCATTTAAACGCCCAACGGAACGCATTGCGCTGACGTTTCCCGTGAAGTGGTGCCGACGGAAGTTGTGAGCATGCGCACAAGGGGGCCGAGTAAAGCCTCACTTACTGCGCATGCTCCGTGGATGATGCGCTGAACGTAAGCCTCTGCGCTGGGCTCCGCCCATCATTTACATATGATCACACCCACTTCCCCTTGCGTCGGGTTAGGCCAGCGCATTATCGTTACTCTGGCGCAAGTTTACGCGCAACTGCTATGTGAATAACAGTACTTGCGCCGAAAGTGTCGGCGGAGTAACGTAAATGAGAAACGTTACTCCAAAGTGAAGAAGCGCCCATCTACCTGAATCTTGCCCATAGTCCTTTAAGGGGGGGGGGGGGGGGGGGGGTAACATAAAAAAAATGCACATTTTAGCATAGTGGGTGAAAAGAAAATGGTAAAATTGGTCCCGCAGCGAAATTGGTCCCGCAGTCTTACTTTTTTATTCCCCGTATGTAATAATTTTTCCCTATAAATATAAAATCCATCTGTCAAACTATTTAGATTACTTGTGAACTTGACAACACCTTCCAATGAAGTATTACATTGATATTAGTTTGTATAATGTTACAAATCATTTCCACATATGTAAGTCTATGGAAACAGCCTCAGAGGATAAACAAACCCTCACAGAGAATGTCAAAGCCAAAACGCCAACCACCCTAAATCATGGAAATAGGGTCACTAGCCCATGGAAAAAAACATGCATCGGTTCAAATCTTATTAAAATATTTTTTTCTCGGTGGAATGCCTCATCCAGGGGGGGTTTACAAGGTCGCTGTAATATGCTGGATAGTTGTGGTTTAATGAGTGACTTAACACAAAGTGGGAGCTGATCTGACATGTAAAACTATTCAGAAACACTGACAGCAAATACAACCACTTCCACTTTACAGCAAAAATTCAATGACAAATGTTTTTCTTCCTTTATTTTGTAGTTTTTATCTACAAACTCTGACCCCCCCCCCCCCCCCCCAGACTGCCCCTTAACCACTTGCTTACTGGCCACTTATACCCCCCTCCTGCCCAGGTGATATTTCAGCTTGCGGCGCTGCGTCGCTTTAACTGACAATTGCGCGGTCGTGCGACGTGGCTCCCAAACAAAATTGACGACCTTTTTTCCCCACAAGTAGAGCTTTCTTTTGGTGGTATTTGATCACCTCTGCGGTTTTTATTTTTTGCGCTATAAACAAAAAAGTGCGACAATTTTGAAAAAAAAATACAATATTTTTTACTTGTTGCTATAATAAATATTATAAAATTGCATTTTTCCCGTCATGAAAAATGGTCGTGTGTACACAGCATAAGTCCGTAGGGTTCAATATTGAATTGGCCCACCCTTTTGCAGCTATAACAGCTTCAACTCTTCTGGGAAGGCCGTCCACAAGGTTTATGGGAATGTTTAACCATTCTTCCAGCAGCGGTCAGGACTCTGTGCAGGCCAGTCAAGTTTCCCCACCCCAGACTCGCTCATCCATGTCTTGGTGCGCAGTCATGTTGGAACAGGAATGGGTCATCCCCAAACTGTTCCACAAGGTTGGGAGCATGATACTGAAAAATGTCTTGGTATGCTGACGCCTTGAGAGTTCCCTTCATTGGAACTAAGGGGCCAAGTCTAACCAATGAAAAACAATCCCCCACACCATAATTCCCCCTCCACTAAATGATTTGGACAAGTGCACAAAGCAAGGTCAATAAAGACATGGATGAGCAAGTTTGGGGTGGAGGAACTTGACTGGTCTGCACAGAGTCCTGACCTCAACCTGACGGGATGAATTAGAGTGGAGACTGTGAGGCAGGCCTTCTCTTCCACATCAGTGCCTGACCTCACAAATGTGATTCTGGAAGGATGGTCAAACATTCCCATAGACACACTCCTAAACCTTGTGGACGGCCTTCCCAGAAGAGTTGAAGCTGTTATAGGTGCAAAGGGCGGGCCAACCCAATATTGAACCCTACGGACTAAGACTGGGATGCCATGCGTGTAAAGGCAATACAGTGCCTTGAAAAAGTATTCAAACACCTAGAAATGTTCCACATTTTTCAACGTTACAACCAAAAACGTAAAAAAATGTGGGGGGATTTTATGTGATAGACCAACAGAAAGTGGCACATATTGTAATTGAAGTGGAAGGAAAATGATAAATGGTTTTCATTTTTTTTACAAATAAATATGTGAAAAGTGTGGCGTGCATTTGTATTCAGCCCCCCTTTTTCTCTGACACCCCTAACTAAAATCTAGTGGAACCAATTGCCTTCAGAAGTCGCCTAATTAGTATATAGAGTCCACCTGTGTGTGATTTAATCTCAGTATAAATACAACTGTTCTGTGAAGCCCTCAGAGGTTTGTTAAAGAACCTTAGTAAACAAACAGCATCATGAAGGCCAAGGAACACACCAGACAGGTCAGGGATAAATATTGTTAGAGCAGGGTTAGGTTATAAACAATATATTCCAAGCTTTGAACATCTCATGGAGCTTCTGTTCAATCCATCATCGGAAAATGGAGAAAGTATGGCACACCTGCAAACCTACCAAGACACGGCCCTCCACCTAAACTGACAGGCCGGGCAAGGAGAGTATTCATCAGAGAAGCAGCCAAGGGGCCCATGGTAACTCTGTAGGAGCTGCAGAGATCCACAGCTCAGGTGGGAGAATCTGTCCACAGGACAACTATTAGTTGTGCACTCCACAAATCTGCCCTTTATGGAAGAGTGACAAGAAGAAAGACACTGCTGAAAGGAAGTCATAAGAGGTCCCTTTTGCAGTTTGCGGGAAGCCATGTGGGGGACACAGCAAACATGTGGAAGAAGGTGCTCTGGTCAGATGAGACCAAAATTGAATTTTTTGGCCTAAAAGCAAAACTCTAGCAGAAAACTAACACTGCACATCACCCTGAACACACCATCCCCACCGTGAAACATGGCGGTGGCAACATCTGACAGAGCTTGAGCTATTTTGCAAAGAAGAATGGGCAACAATTTCCCTCTCTAGATGTGCAAAGCTGGTAGAGACATCCCCAAAATGACTCGTAGCTGTAATTGCAGTGAAAGGAGGTTCTACAAAGTATTGACTCAGGGGGGCGCCATACAAATGTACACCACACTTTTCACATATTTATTTGTAAAAAAAAAAATAATTAAAACCATTTATTATTTCACAATTATGTGGCACTTTGTGTTGGTCTATCACATAAAATCCCAATAAATTACATTTACGTTTTTGGTTGCAACATGACAAAATGTGGAAAATTGCAAGGGGTATGAATACTTTTTTCAAGGAACTGTATAGTGTACTTGTAAATTGTACATTTGCATTGAAAGATTATCACGAGAGATCCACTGCGCTCAATATCACCTGCTTGTCTCTGTCCATTTAGGGCCCTTTCACACGTCCGTTCAGTTCGTCCGTTTTTTGGACGTCCGTTAACGGACCTCAATGCTTCCCTATGGGTTAGCGTCCGTTAGCGGATGAGCATCCGCTAACGTCCGTTAACATCCGTCTCCGTTAAGCTCCGTTTTTTTGGACGGAAGAAAACCCTATTTTTCTTCCGTCAAAAAAACGGAACGGACGAAAAACGGACGTTAGCGGATGATCCGTTTACCATCCGATCCGCTAACGTCAGTTTTTCATCAAAATATGTAAAAAAAAAAAAGTTCTAAAAAAAAAAAAAAAAACGGATGAAAAACTGATGAAAAACGGAACGAAAACGGATGTAAACGGACGGAAAACTGACGAAAAACTGATGAAAAAACGGATCAACTGAAGGGGGAAAAAACTGATCCAAAAAACTGAACGGACGTGTGAAAGAGCCCTTAGTGTAAATGGTGGTTTTCAAATGCAAGAAGTTTAAAGTAAAAATCCCAATAATTGTATATTAATTGGTTAGTATGGTAATATGGTATACATTATATACAGGGATTTACACAGTTATGATACTATACTAGAAATGGCCATGATCGGTGACTTATAGTGGGACTGTGATAGTGTGACCAGGGCCATTTGAAGGAATTTGTGGGTCCCAAGCAAGAAGTGGGGGAGGGGGTGTTGCTGAGTTTCAAGTTGAGAAGAGGGGGGGGGGGTAAGTTGAAACGTGTAAAAAAATATTCTGCTATAAACCAGATAAGCAGGGGGGAGGGGCCTCCGGCTGCCGAACGTCGGCTAGTACTACTTCTGACTGCCTCCCCCCATGTTCTTTTTTTTTTTTTTTTTAAGTGTATTTTTGTGCGTGAACTCGAGAGAGAGGAGCCGGACTGCAGGAGTTGGGAGTAGGCAGACCCCCCGGAGGCAATCGCCATCCTTCTCCATGCCCCTGGTGGCAATGGTGGGTGTGAAGGGGGGCCTCCCACTCACTTCGCCCTACCTGCTCCTCTTGGGAGCCCAACTGGGGCCCAACGGGACCCCAATGGGGCAGAGGGACTCCCCCTATGAGGGAGTGAGTGGGCCTAGCCCACCCAGCCAGCCCCGTAGGTCCTTCGCCTCTCTTTATTTTAGGAGACCGCATGGCCAAAGTGCGTGTGTTTTAAACCAATTTTGTGTGCGTGCAAGTGTGGTGGTTATTTGGGTGGGGGGGGGGGGGGGCATACTAAGCACAGGCTTACCTTGCATAGCACACCCACCGGAAGCCGGGCTGAGACCACCAAACTCAATTCAAATGTTGCCGAGACCGGGACTCGAACCCTTGGCTGCAGAGGTGAACGGCTTGTCAGCGCAGTGCCAATCACGTTGAGCCACCACAGCTCCCCATGTTCTTTTTAACCCCCCCTCCCCTCCCTACCGCATACCACTGCATACAGCTGCTGCCCCCCTCCCTACCGCATACCGCCGCATACAGCTGCTGCTGCCGAACGTCGGCTAGTACTTCTTCTGACTGCCTCCCCGGCTCCCCCATGTTCTTTTTACCCCCCTTACCGCATACCGCGCTGCAGAAGATTCAGTTTGCTGATCCCGGCCGGACTGAAAGGAAGTGAGCACTGAGGGTGTGCACTTCCTGTGAGTCCAGCCGGGACCAGGAAACTGAATCTCCTGTACCACGCGGTTACGGTACCCAGCCGTACTGCAGGAGGAATTAGGAAAGGAGCTCAGCCACTCTACAGGCTGCAGCATTTATAGGAAGCGGCGGCGCGGTGGCGGCGGCGCTCTGCTGGGGCCCCAGGCCAGCTCGGGGCCCCCAGTTGCTTGTTTTGCCTGTCTTGTTCCGATGGGCCTGAGTGTGACGGCAATCTGGTACTAGCTGACGCTGGCTGGGAGGGTCACTGACATCAATAGTGACACTAAAACAGTCATCAGTGCTAATACTGTACACGGTCACTTGCTGGGAAATTAACTGGTTAATTGTGTGCCTAACAATGTGTAATGTGTGTGATATCTGCGGCTTCTACTAATCAATGTGACTGATTTTTTTCCTGCTTTGCAAGGAGCAAAAAAACAGCCACATCGCTGCTCTCTGTACAGAGCACTGTGTTGTTAGTAAACACAGGGTACTGTGCTTTACTAAACCAATCAGCAGGTCCTAGTCAATGATTTATGGCCAGGACCTGTTGATTAGCTGAGCAAATCACAGCACAGAGCCCTGATGACCGGCTTGTGCTGTACTGAATGACAGCATGCATTGGCGCAGCGGGCGTGAGCGTGCCCTTAACCCAGAGACAGTGAATCACATACATGTAGGTGATCTGGTTGCAGTAAAAAGGCAGTGGGTAGTCCGCTGTTAAAGTTAAACTATTGCCACAAAGTACAATTGACTATGTTTTCTTAATAACAGCATTTCCTATAATAATTGCATTTAATCTGCTTTTTTGTGGATGGGCATGCGCTAAGTCTTGGCAGCTAAGCACTGCCGAGAAGGAAATTACTCTGACAAGGAAAAGTTATTGTCACGTACTCTCACAAAAACTGGACTCCCAGTCATGTGACTCCTTCCATGCTGAAACGAATCCCCTATACAGGATACACATACACAGTTATTGACGTCAGCTGTATGCAAGCTCCCTATTCCCTGAAAACGGCTACAAGTATTGAACTTGGCACCAGCATCCAGGTACGAGGAGCTAAGAACTGAGATTGGTTTGTGGGGATGATATATGCCATAGGAGAACTTTGACTTAAAGCTGAGTTCCACTCAAAAGTGGAAGACCTGCTATTTTGCTCCCCCCCCTCTCCACATTTTGAGGGGGGGTGAATGGGTACCGGTTCTTGACAGGTACCCGTCCCCACTTCGGGAAGACCTGGCTGCAGTGAGATACAGTACGGTCCCCCAAAAATTTGGTCCCCTCCTCTAGGCCAGTTAGAAAGCACAGCGTGCTTCGTGCATGCCTAGTAGGGACCCCTTGTCACGAATGGCGGCGGCTGCAACCGAGAGTCGGTCCGAAAATCGTCTGGGGTGCCGACATCGCAAGATCCATAGACAGGTAAGTGTCCCAATATTAAAAGTCAGCAGCTAATTTTTTGGGGGTAGAGGGACTGGAACTCCGCTTTAAAGTGGAATTAAACCCTCCTATCATTTTCAGGAGGCTGCCCTCTTATGCCGGAAATTCTGACCGTGTGTAGGCCCAATCGTACATTTTCTGTCGGAATTTCCGACAGCAAAAATTTGAGAGCTGGTTCTCAAATTTTCAGATGGGAAAAGTTCTTGTCGGAAATTCCGGCGCATTTTTTTTTTAGATTATATTTTTCACTTGATTCTCCCATCATTGATTAGAAAATAAATTGTTTTTCAAAAATTTCCAACATGCACCATCACTTAAATTGGATGGCCACACGAAAATCGGCCATTGCTACGCCCACTAATGGTTCGAAACTCGAAACAAAAATTTGTAGAAAATTATTTCAGAAATGTTTTTTTAAACTGGTAAATCGATGTGTTTAGTTACACTTTGATTGATTAACAGTTTTGTGAAAAAATAGAGAATTTCCCTTCCTAGGGGTAGATTTTCTCTCACTTCCTGTTGTCTCCCTCTGTTTGTAAGTAGGAGTCATTTGTAAGTCGGGTGTTTGGAAGTAGGGGACCGCCTGTACCTGAATAAGACCTACTTTTTAATTATCAAAAATGTCAACAGGTGTACTGTGGAAAAAATAAGTATACCCATGGCATCAAAAGCTAATATAGCCCCTGTAGCAAAAATAACTGCCCACCAGTCTTTGGCTTGTCAAACCCTCCATGCAAACGATCAACTGCAAAGGTCTGTATTGATAAGTCCAAATTGAAATGGTGGTGCCAGGAAAGGGTGACAGCAGAAAGCACCTCAGGTGGTCCCCAGCTCCTCACCTCAAGGCTATAGCTCGGATAGCCTGCAACAGCACCTCCCGGTGGAGGACAGTGATCCCTCGGCAGGGCAAGCAGCAGAGGCACTCCTCAGCGGTAAAGGTAAAGCAAAAAAGAAGAAAGCAAGTGAGTGACAATAAAAGACGTCTGGTAGGCAACTAGTGTCACTCGTACATCCACTCACCACGGGGTGATGGATGATGGGCCTATCTCCCACGAACAGCGAGTTCGTACTTCTAATGGCAGATATCCTCTTCTAAGCTGGCCAGATGGTCACTCACAACAAGGGATCTCTCAGATGGCATACATGATAAAAGAAACAGACCATAGCGCAATCCCGCAAGGTAAAAAACACATTTAATAAAAAAATAAAACTCACATTTAAAACGATCCAAAAGGCACAAAACAAACAGACGTCAGGAACACACTGCGTCAGGTGTGTGGACTCTGTGGCTCCTAGGATCCCTACGCGTCTCGTCACACCTCGTGACTTCCTTAGGGGATAATGCTGGTGAGACTTCCTAATCTTATCTGCTGCTTGCCCTGCCGAGGGATCACTGTCCTCCACCGGGAGGTGCTGTTGCAGGCTATCCGAGCTATAGCCTTGAGGTGAGGAGCTGGGGACCACCTGAGGTGCTTTCTGCTGTCACCCTTTCCTGGCACCACCATTTCAATTTGGACTTATCTGGACTCTTGGGTTTTTTCACTAGAGACTTTATTTATTTCACATTTTTTCCATCCAGATGCATTTCCTCATGGAATTTTCTCTGGTCTTATAGTTTGGATTTAGGATTGTTTTTCACTGGTTTCACATTACACTGGCTAGTGTGTTGGGTTTTTCCTTATTGTAATAATAATTTTTGTATTTATTGGTATCACCCTTATGTGTATATTCATTCACATCATTGTTTCGATTATGTTGGTTATCATGTTGTCCTAAACCCACCTGCATCCACCCATCCAGCCACCCGTCCCATCCATTCACCCCTATCACCCACACCCCCCCTCCTCCCCCCCTGTTCACTTTCAGCGCAGACAACACCCCCTTCTTTTACATATACATTTTTCTCTCTGCCCAGGACAGAGTGTCAGGAGTCTGCTGCAGAATCCCCAGTCCACCTTCCAGCCCAATTCCACTCCCACCCATCCCCCTTGGTAGCGCAGGAGTCTTTCCATATATCAAAGGTCTGTATGTTTTCTTTAGGGCCTGTTTCCAAACCCCCAACAAAATGGAAATCAAATAAGGACTTTGACTAAGCCAGTTCATAAACCTCTATTCTTTTTTGAACCAAACCCCGGTGGGTTTAAAAGTGTGTTTCAGATCATTATGATTTTAAAAGACTCCTTTCCAGTTCAACATTTGGCTTCGCATTCTCATCAAGCACGCTTTGATACGATGCAGAATTGATAACCATGAGTTGCCCATACCTTAAAGCAGCAAAGCAGCCCAAACCATAACATTTTCACCACCACATTTCACAGTTATGAGGTTCTTCTCCTGAAATACTGTCTTCAATTTGTAGCAAACGTGTCTCCTGTGATTGTGACCAAACAACTTTATCTCTGATTGATCAATCTTCAGCACATTGTTTCAGAAGCCTTCGTCTCTGTCTGTATGTTCAACGGCAAATTGTAACCTTGCTTTAATGTTCTTTTTGGACAGCAAAGGCCTTTATTGAGAACTTTGACCTGCAAGAGTTACCTGAAACGAAATTGGGGTTCTTGGAGAATTCTTTTAGAATGAAAAAATCAGCTCTTGGTTTGAATTTGCTGGACGGACAGTCCTGGATAAAGCAGCAGTCATTTGAAATTTACGCTAATTGTAGACAATTTTCCTTACGGTGAAATCATTGATTTCAAATCATTAGGCAATCCCTTGCCAGACTCAAAGACAGCCACAACCTTCTCTGTGAGGACCTAATGATCTTGGCACGATGACACCATACATGTCAATGGCAAAGAGAACACCAGGGCCCTAGGTGTTTGATTTTATATAAGACAGGCTCCACTTGCACAATCCCTAAGGAGAATCTAATCATTGATATCTAATATGGAACTCCAGATTTTAATTTCATGGATTTGAAGTGGTGTTAAATGTATGGGTGTACTTAATGCTTCCATATGACAAATCAGCATTTTTATATATTTAGATAATAAAAAAAATGAATACTCATATTAATTATTTTGTGTCATGTGTATATCACCTTTATCTGTAGGCATGATTTGAATCACAACCTAATTGGGGTTGCCAGTACATGTGTTTTATAGCTTGGGTAGTCTGATACCTTTGGCTGATATCTTAAAGGTATTACACTCATTTTTGCTTATCTTCCTCCCTTCACTCTATTTTACAGAGTTAACGTTTTTTTTACTTAGTCTGGGTTGCCATTCTTTCCCCTCCTGTGTGTCCCTCCCACAGGCCAAATGGGGGGACCTGGTGGGTACAGCAATGTGTATCCTGCCTGGCTTGGCCCATTATATGTGTCTTGGCTTTACTACATTGTCAGGTGGGGGTTATGTCATTTTATGTTTTTTTTTTTTTAAACTCAGACATTTAGTGAGAGGAAATTAATACCTGGAAGTGTTATACTTATGTAGCACCCTCCTAGAATAGGTTGCTAGAGAAGTTCTGTCAAATTTCATCGTTTTGGCTCCTCTGTAAACATTAGAGCAGTGTGTGATTATTTTTGGCTGTAGGCTCAACTACTTCTCCCTGTCTTCTAGTAGGTTCTAAAATGTAGTGGGCTGGGCCTGAATGTTTGTGCTATCTCAGCTTAATCCCTGTCAACAGAAGTGCCCAGTAGGTGGCTGAGAAAGAGATAAACAGTTTGAGGCAGCAGGGTTCTTGTCCAGGAGGGGAAGATTCCAGCTTGAATGGCTGCTGCCTTTCTGGGCAAGGTTGCTGGAGCCTGCAGCAAGTTCATCTAAATCTCAGCTCAGTGGGAGCTGGAGAGCCTATTGTAGAGAGTTAATCGAGGTCCCAGCTCAGTGGGAGCTATTTTCTTGGAAGCAGTTGGAACCGTTAAAGGGTGGTGGGGTGGGGGCGCGACACTGAGGATTTGGCCTGGAGGTTCACAGGAGAAGTGTCTAGCCAACACTGGACAGGAGGTGTTGCGGGATTTTTCTGCTTTCCTATTAAAAACAGACCACACTAGGCATGAGAGAACAGTGTGGTCAGTTTTCTAGCTGTGTTGGAACTCAGCCTTCTCTACTCCAATGGCCAGACTTGTGCTGAGATCCCCACCCCCTCTGCACAGACATTCACTGTGAAGACCTGTGTCCTGCTGTTTCTTCTCCCCTAGCTCTCTGGCCTCCTTATGCAGATGAGAAAAGAAGGTATGTGATCACTTATAAAAATAAAAAAGGAATATATATATATATATATATATATATATATATATATAAACACACACACACACACACACACAGAGAGAATACTGTTAGAGACTTCTTCTGGGTTGCAAGGGACTGTTAAAGACCACTTCTAAATGACGAAGACCAAAAAAAATCTGTGAGGTTGCAAGAATCTGCAAATGACTACCGTTTAAAAATAATGCTGAGCCTTGTTGCCATTGCACAAGATCCTCAAGAGACCCACAGACTCTAACCTACCTAATCATGTTACCTAACGTGGACACAGGGCAAGTTGTAATGGAATTGAACATGTTGAAGAAGAAATAATACCCAAACCGGCTAATAGTGGTACTGTACAACCCAACCCATAACCCCAAAAAATCGTATGCAATGGAGTGAGATGGACGCCACTCTCCCAGCCAGCCCATGTGAGATGAAGGTAAGGAACGACCTTAGCCTACGCTTCGCCACAAACCACGTCCCCTGATGCATGGGCTCACACATAAAGGTCTATTACTAAGCCTCAGTCGGCGAGGGCGAAACACATCAGGGGCCGTGGTTTGAGAAGAAGTAGACTGAGGCTGTTCCTTACCCTTATTTTACATGGGCTGGATGAGAGAGCAGCGTCCATCTCACTCCACTGCACCAATATTTTTTTTCAGCTTTTGGCTGAAAATCAATGAAAGGAATTCATGGACAGCCGCACACCAAAATAAACCTAAAAAAGTAGCCTTTATTGGTGTAAAAAGGATAAAAAGCACTACAAATCACAGCACAGCAAGCAATGGGGTAAAAAAGCTGACGAGTTTCGCACAAACAATCAGTGCTTAGTCAGAGCTTTTGGCTAGGTATACCGGCTGTGTGTATGCTCCATTACAGTTTTCCCGTTTTTTTTTTATTTTCGCCCGCCGGACTTCCCGGTGGACTTTTTCCTGTCGCATGTATGGGTTTTTCCGAGGAGAAAAAAAACATGCATGCTCAGAATCAAGTACGAGACGGAAGCACTCGTTCTGGTTAAACTAGCGTTCATGGATGGAGATGGAGTCACACTGTAACGGCACGAATACCGAAAAGTGAAAATCGTCTCTCACCAAACTTTTACTAACACAAGGATCAGCAAAAGCAGCCCAAAGCATGGCACCATTTGAATAGAGCTTTCCCTTTATAGTCCTGCTATATGTGCTGTATGTCACTGCGCTTTGGACGGCCGGTATTTGGCCTGAACGTCTGTATGCAAGGCAGGCTTGAGAGGAATCCTGTCTAAAAAAACGGTCGCGTGTACAGGGCATCAGAGTAACCATAAAATGTACATAACTAATTGGCTTCTGAAAACCATTTCTATACACTGATGCAGCCGTTTGTTTTGGGCTGAACCGCTATTAATGAATTTCGGAGCAGTTTCACAACTCCCAAAATTTCCACAAGCAAAAACAAGAATGTGATAATCCGCTTAACTAAGTCCATATGTCAATGCTTTGCCACTTCACCCCTAGGAGGGCTTAAAAATAAAATGAGTCGAGATTGATGCCAGTCGTTATGCCAGTGGTCTACCACGACCCAAACAATGGTACAGAAACACTTATGAAGCCCAGTAAGTGGCTCTGCAGTGACCACAAAATAAAGTCATCCATAGAGATTTCCTAACCACATCATTTTACTTTTTCAGAGGGCAGAAGGCTTAGAACATTAAAATGTGTATACAGGCATAGAGTGATGCTACACAAAGACCCATCATAAAACTTACACGAATCAACAGGACAAATGTCACCTTCACCATCTTGACCAAATCCGGGCCAAATTACCTTCAGAGGTTTCAAGGAAACCTAACTGTTCTCTCCTCAGGAGCACCTCATTCTTAGGCTAGGTTTACACTTACAGTTGGAGGGGAGGAATAAAAACAGACAGTTGAGCCGCGCTTTTACCAAACCAAACTGCCCCCTCCCCCTTAAAGTTATTGTAAACCCTTTTTTTTTTACAAACAGGTTTATACTTACCTGCTCTGTGCAATTGTTTTGCACAGAGAAGCCCCAATCTTCCCTCCTCTTCTTGGTTCCCCCACTGGTGCTCCTGGCTCCTCCTCTTCTTGGTGTGAAGAATTGGAAGCCGCTTCCTATTGTTGCACACCAGCGGTCTCGATCCTGAGCTGTGCTGTCTGCGTCTATAGACACAAACAATCTGACTCTGCCATGACCCCCGCTCCATCGTCCCAGGATTTGATTGACAGGAGAAGGAGCTGATGATTTATTGATTCAAACAGGTGTAGAGAAATGAGAAACTAAGAAGATATTTTCATAAGGTTAGGAATCACAGCTCCTGTGCATCTTTCATGACTCCTTCTCCTCAAAGAATATCCCAAAAAGCTACAAAATTTGAGACTAGCTGAATTTTAAATAGCTGGGACACATCTTCAAAAGCTGGCAATTATGAGATCCCTGATTGACATTTATTGGTTGCATAGTTTACGTGACCTACAAGAATGAGCATGTACATATATATACCAAGCCCTCAAAATTTTCACTCGCCTACTAGCATTTGGCGTATGGATTTAAGCTGGGGGCGAGTGATGACAGGGATGCATGACCAATCTCCCTCCAATCTGTGCCTACACCTAGAGTCTCAATGAGATTACTGGCCGAAGAGGAAAGGTGCATGCTCAGGAAAAGTAGTCTGGTGAGCCGCGCACAGGCAGAGCAGTACACAGGTACTCTCCTTACAATTCTCATTAAGCCATGGGACCTAACAGTATGACCTCTCTGAGCCTGCCCCTCCTCCCAACCAATGTAGCTGAAGAGCAGAGAGCAGGAAGCAGGAAGTAATGAGTGAGGTGGAGGATTGCGAAAATTACCACTCTGGTGCAGCGCTCACTGAAAGTTGCCCTGAAATGAGAGCGGCAGCCTTCCAGTTTTCTTCTCCTTGTGCTCTATGTAAGTGTCCAACAGTACAGCCTGAGCACTGCAAACAGACTGGTCTCAATGTGTGCTGTGCGGTGTCAGTGTGCGCTGTGCTATGGTGTCAATAGCTGTGCAGTTGTGTGGACCTCAGCGCTGGATTGTACTCTCTCCCTCTGTGCTGCAGCTCCTCTCCTCACTGCCAGCCTGAAAAAGGGGGAAGTGGGGACATGCAAGCGTGGAGCCACACACACACAGGCTCCTGATGATGAGATGAATAGGAGAGAGAGAGAGAGAGAGAGAGGATGGATGGGAGTTGCAGAGGAGACAGCAAGAGAATGGGAAAGAGACCCAGTTCTAGTGCCCTGTCCCTCTGGGCTGCCCCCAGTGCCCTGTCCCTCTGGTCTGCCCCCAGTGCCCTGTCCCTCTGGTCTGCCCCCAGTGCCCTGTTCCATTTTGTTAAAGTTGTTGTTGGTAATATTTAATTGTGTAACTTGATTCTGCATAAAACATTTAACAGTGTCATTCCATGAGATAATCTACGAGGGCGTGTTTACGGGTGCAATTAGGCGCAGGGCAGTGTATGAATTAGGTAGGGCAACTGGTGGCGAGTAACGCTTGAGGCCTGGCTAGTAGCTCAGGACTTGAAATTTTGAGCCCTGATATACCTTATGCTTCAAACTGTTCAAAGTGGCTCAGAGGTTGGTTAGTAATCTTGTGTTGCATTGCTGAGGATCTAGATTCAGTACTTTCCAATGATACATGGAGTCTCCATGTTCCCTATGGTTTTCCTAACGTCCTGCAAGCGCACTGCCCCAGTGTGAAAAGTCACACTGAAATTAATGGAAGGCGGTTTTCTGGGCGCTTTACAGGTGCTATTTCTAGTGCTAAAGCACCTGAAGACCCCTTTTCACATTGGAGGCATTTTTCAGGCTCTTTAGCACTAAAAATAGCACCTGTAAAGCGCCTGAAAAAAGCCTTATCTGCAAAACCAGTGTGAAAGCCTGAATGCTTTCACACTGGGACGCTGCCCTGGCAGGGCGTCAAAAAAAGTCCGGCCAGCAGCTTCTTTGCAACACTTTAGCTAAATCGCCCTTGCCCATTGAAATCAATGAGCGGCGCTGGCAAATCGCCAACAAAGCATCGCTGCAGCAGCGCTTTTAGGCTGGGTTCACACCTATGAGAATTGGTTGCGGCTTAAACCGCATCTAATTTGCATAACATTATAAAACACATTGATTTCAATGAGGCCGGTTCACATATGCGCGAAGCATTCGCACTGCGCATTGCCGAAAAAACGTGGACGTTTTCTAGGCATTGTGGTGCTCAGGTGCGAATTCAGGCCCATTATCTTCTATGGGTACGCAGCTGATTCGCAGATGTGTTAATTTCTCTTGAGGATTTCTCTCAATCACCTCAATACACTTCCCCCCTCCCCCTCCCCTCTCCCAGGTCTCCAAATTCGCAGCTAAAACAGAGATGATCTGCTGAACAGTTCTCTAATCTCTCTGCAGAGATAACAGAGCTGAAATTCGCACTGCACAAGTGTGAATCCGGCCTAAACCCTTTTTCGGCTGCTAGTGGGGGTTAAAAGGGCCCCACTATCGGCAGAAAAGTGCCACAAAAGCGACTTTAAATCGTCGCTAAAAATAGTGCCGTTTTACTGCCGACGCCCGATGAAAGGGGCTACAAGAGTTTACAACCACTTTAAGGTTATCTGATAAAACCTGCCTTTCATTTTTTTTTTTTTTTCATTTTTTGGACTGTGAACAAAATCTTGACACAACTTTTATTAGTGTTACCTCTCCGACATCATAAATCCAAATCCGGCCTTCGGAATCCCCAACCGCCACCTCTCGGCCGCTCTGAGCCCAGCGCACGCGATTCAGCGCAGACGATCCTTCCACGGTTGTGCTTGCAGTGGGAACCTTTCATTTTACAGGACAAAAAAAGAACATAAATATTGTTACTAGGATTGCTGAAGTCCCAGTCAGGCCATAATTCCAAGAAGTTTGTTCATATTAAATATCTTTTTTTTTTCTGTTGAGATACAGTATACCCACTTAGATAAGTTCACCACCCCCTGCAGACAGCTCCTTGTAACATAGATCGCTTTGAGATGGCAAAACAAGGATTTATTGTTCTGTAATCGCATTCCCCACTGCGCTTCGGGAGGAGGAAAAAAAAAAAATTCAACAACGTATATTTTCCGTAGTAAAAGGGCAATGAATGTAAGCCATGAGCATTTTTTCCATGTTATGTGCAAGAAATATGCAAGGAAAACCACAACAGCTCCCATCTCATATACAGGTATGGCAGCTATTATCTGGAATGACGGGGAATTGGAGGTTTCCGGGTGGGGGTTCTTTCCATAATAAAAAGACGGAGCCAATAAGAGCAACCAAATAATCATTTTCCTTCATTATTCTGGTGGCCCCAAGCTAGATTACTGAGCTGTGCTAATCAATACGGTCCTTCAATAAATAAGACAAAGGGAATAAAAAAGCTGAATACCAGGTAGGTACGTGTATAAAACACACACATTAATGCAGCTTTGTAATCATTAACACATCATTAAAGAGTTTTAAAGGCTCAAAGCTTTTTATGCATGAAGGTAAAAAACTTTCTGTTTGCAGTAGCCCCCGCCCAAATACTTACCTGAGCCCCAACTCGATCCAGCGATGTGCACTAGAGCAGCGGCTCTCCTGGGCCTTTTCGTTCTCATTGGCTGAGACACCAGCAGGAGCAATTGGCTCCCGCTACTGTCAACCACAGCCAGTGAGCCAATCTGGAGAGAGACACTTGCGTCTTATGGATGCATAGAGTGGGGTTTGGGAGTGAGCATGCAACAGTGCCCCCATAGCATGTGGCTAGCTACTGGAAGCACTGGCTTAGGATGAGGAGCCAGGAGCACTGGGGGACCCGAAAAGAGCAGGATCAGGGCTGCTCTGTGCAAAACTACTTCACAGAGCAGGTAGGTATAACATATTTGTTTTTTAAATGAACCTTCATGCGATATTAAAGCCTTGTTGTTTTTTAAATAACAAATGTTATACTTGCATGCCCTGTGTAATGGTTTTGCACAGAGCAGCCCTTCTTCGTGGGTCTCACGCCCACCCTCCTGGCCACTCCCTTCTCCGGGTGCCCCCACAGCAAGCAGCTTGCTGTGGGGGCACCCAAAAAGGTGCGCTCCCTAGCTGCAGCTCTTTGTGTGGCTCGGCCCCGCTCCCTTCTGAATGGTTTACTGGCTGTGATTGACAGAGGCAAGGCTCTGGTGGACATCACTGGTTTGGTTTGAGAGGGGGCGAGCATACTGCGGGGAGAGGGGGCGAGCATGCTGACTAATCCCCAGCCAGAACGGCTTGGATGATGGGGCAAGCTTACTGAGGAGGAACAGGAAGTGAGAAATTCAGAGAAAGAAAAAAAAATTAGAAGGGAAATTCAAAGGAAAAGGTAAGTGAACCAATAATGCACTAGCTTAAAGGAACATATTTAGAAAATAAAAATAAAACCTTTACAACCCCTTTAATTGAACAGGGTGAAGTTAAAAGTTGATTGGCTACCATGCACAGCTCCACCAGTCTCTGAGAGCTCCAGTTTTAGTAAATCTCCCCCTTTGGGTTCAACTGACAATCTGGAACTAATCAGAGTAGTTTCCCCCGATCAGAGATGACATAGTGATCACATACAGGCAGAAGGCTTCAATTAAAAAAAAAAGATTTCAGCTTGCAGATGAACACTGTCACCTTCAGGCTGCAATGACTTCTGCAGTGCCATCAGTTTTATAATGATGGCGCTGCAGTACAAAAAAAAATAATAATTGAAGTGTACATTTTTTTTTTTTAAATTGCTTTGCGTTTGTCAGCATATAATAAAAAGCAGGTTTTTTTTTTAAACCGTGTACTAAACAAAAGCCGTAATTGTCCTTAAATATAATTAATAATTAAATAATTTAAATATATAAAAATAATTTCAGTGTGAAAATTAGCTAAAGAGATACTGTGCGTTTGTTAGCATATAATAAAAAGGAGGGGGTTGATTTAAACAGAGTACTGTATACAACCTTTAATTGTCCTTAAATATAATTAGTAATTAAAATACATAAAAATTTATTAAAAATGTGAAAATTTGTTATTGTTCATTTGTCAGCATATAATAAAAAGTGGGGGGAGGGGTTACTTAAACAGTCTACCAAATACAGGCCTTATTTGTCTTTAAATATAATTAAAGTGAATGTAAAGTCTTGTTTTTTTTTTTATTATATATCAAATGTTATAATTAATGTTATGTTATACTTACCTCCTCTATGCAGATGGTTTTGCACAGAGCAGCCCAGATCCTCCTCCTCCCTCCTGGCCCCTGTTTCCTTTCGAATGCCCCCACAGCAAGCAGCTTGCTATGGGGGCACCTGAGCTGAGTCACAGCTTTGTGTGTCCATTCAGACACAGGGCCCCAACCCAGTACCGCCCTCTCTCTCTTCTGATTGACTAGCTGAATTTGATCGACAGCTGCGGGAGCCAATGGTGCCGCTGCTGTGTCTCAGCTAATGATGGGGTTCAGGTAAGTAATTAGGGGGGTGCTGGGGTGGCTGCTACACACAGAAGATTTTTTATCTTAATGTATTAAGATAGAAATGCTTCTGCCTTTAAAACTCCTTTAATAATTAAAATATATAAAAATAATTTAAGTGGGAAAATTTGTTAAAGAGATATTATGCGTTTGTCTGCATAAAATAAAAATCAGGGCGGGGTTTACTTAAACAGTGTACTAAATAAAAGCGTTAATTGTCCTTAAATATAAATAATAATTAAAATCTATAAAAATAATTTAGGTGTGAAAATGTGTTAAAGGGATGTTGTTCGTTTTGTCAGCATATAATAAAAGGCAGGGGGTTTACTTAAACAGTGTACTAAATAAAAGCCTTAAATATAATTAATAATTAAAGAATTAAAAAAATATATATATATATATATAAATAATTCAAGTGTGAAAATTAGTTAAAGAGATATTATGCGTTTGTCTGCATAAAATAAAAATCAGGGCGGGGTTTACTTAAACAGTGTACTAAATAAAAGCGTTAATTGTCCTTAAATATAAATAATAATTAAAATCTATAAAAATAATTTAAGTGTGAAAATGTGTTAAAGGGATGTTGTTCGTTTTGTCAGCATATAATAAAAGGCAGGGGGTTTACTTAAACAGTGTACTAAATAAAAGCCTTAAATATAATTAATAATTAAAGAATAAAAAAAAAAATATATATATATATATATATATATATATATATATATATAATTCAAGTGTGAAAATGAGTTAAACAGATATTGTCCTTTGGCCTAGGCATTTAGGCATGACAGGGTTAATAAAACTTTTAAAAAACCCAAACATATTTCTGTAACTCTAACGCTGGCCAAGCACTAGGTAATGTTTCAGTAAAGCTTGCAATAATTAGTCATGTACGAAAAAAAATAAAAATGAAAGATTGCCAAGCGGAAACATTCTTGGATCATTTTTGGACGGCCCATTATAAAAAACAGGCCTTGGTAATAAAATCGGTCAAGTCAAAAGATGAACTACTGTGTAAATAAAGTCACAAACTGATCAAATGTCTGTGTGAACCAAGCTTTTAAATTTACAATATTTTGTGATAAATACGAAAATAAATATGTAATAATAATCATTAAATGTAAATAGTTGCAGAATAAGATGTTGAACGTATTTTGCTCTACAACTATTTTTTTCCACCGCTACCCATGCTAACATTTAATAAAATGTTTTCTGTTTAAAAAAAAAAAAAAAAAATGAACAATTAAAGTTAATAAAAAGACACCAACTAGTTTTATATATTAGACAGTAGAAAATCACTCCATAAAAATAAAACAAAGAACTCTTCCACATTGCACAATGATATTGCTTATAGTCGGCGCTTTTATTTTCAAAATAATGCAAAATTGCAGCCAAAATATATGGCTGGACCGGAAAAATATGGAAGAATTTAGAAAAAAGTAAGATGGATAAATGGGCCTTTTATGTGCGATTGAATAAAAGTTTGAAAAGAAAATGGCAAAGTGAGCTGGGCATGAGTGGCATTGCAGGGTTGCCAGCTGTGCGGTGCGCCACCACTCAAAACAGGAAAATGTAGCGCTAAATACAGTGGGGGGTTTTGTGTGACACGTTAATATTGGGATTCTTGCAGCTTCTTTTTGTCACAGCCCGTTCGGCTGAGCCCGTGCAACTGAATCTTTGATGTCCAGGACAATGCTCTCAGCATGCCCAGCCATACATTCTACAGAAGACTGACGAACAAGTACTCTACAATTCACCATGTGAGTTAAACTACTGTACTGACACGGGCCTTTAGCAATTGTTTGAGGTAGCAATTGGAAGGGGATGAGAGTACTATTTTATTTAATACAAATACTATTGTACTGTACTGTATTCAACTGGTTGCAGAGTGCCTTCATTTCTTCATGCCAGGTTTTTATAACATGTTATTTCATGGTGGAAGTGATTTAAGCCCCCGACGATAAAGTGTATTTATGTAAATGCCATGTACCAAGCTGTTCGCTGGGTCACGCAGCCAGAACAAAGACCAAAATAAAAGGGGATCAGTTAACCCCAGCAGTACGCTACCAAACGAGCCCTAATCGGAAGAATATGAACAAATATAAACTGTTAATATGATTGACCTAGTAAAAAAAACAACAAATATTTGCAGCAAGCACTACAAATGATAGGCGATTACTTAACCGCAAGTGCCTCATTCTCAGATCAGCCACAATATTTGTAAATAAATTCTATATTATTATTATTATTTTTTTCTATTTGCAATAAGAACACAAGATAAATGTTTCACTTAATGATACAAAATCATCTCCATATGACAAAACCTTCAGATTTGCTTGAAAAATATATAAAATTCTCTTTTTATTTAAATAAAATATTTTTCATCTTACTTAAACACAGCATATATTTTTTTAAGCTCATTTTTTTCCTCAATAAAACATAATATATATATTTTCCTTTATATTCTTTTTTTAAGCTTAGTTTTGTTATCTTACTAATACACGGCACATATTTTTTTAAAGCACATTTTTTTTCTTCACAAAACACAGAGGCCTAGATTCACAAAGCGATTACGCCTGTGTAAATGTTGTTAGACTGGAGTAATTTCGACTTACGGGCGTTTTTACGCTAGTCGAAATCCTCAAACCATGAAAAGACACCTGCGGGCTTCATTTCGACTGTATTACGTGTTAGTACGCCTTCAGATCTACGCTGCCAGAAAATTGCGGCCACTGGGCGGACTTCCTGTTGTTTTTCACCGTCAGGGTATGCTAATGAGCTTTTGCCTGCAATCCACAAAATTTCGCACTTTCAACGCAATCTCTTACGGCACCTTTAGTCATCTTTTTTTTCCGTTTCACTATACCTGCTTTTTGCTGGTCTAATATTAGACAGCCCATGTTAAGTATGGCCGTCGTTCCCGCGTCGAATTTCAACGTTTTCCGATGTCTTTTATTATTTTTAACGTAAGTCGTCCGGGAATAGGAATGTTCGTAAACGCCGCTACTCAAACAACGAATACGTCACGACGTGATTTCGCGCAATGCACGGCGGGAAATTCCTGAACAGAGCATGCGCAGTTCGATCGTCGCGGGGACGCGCTTAATTTAAATGCTTCACGCCCCCTAATCACGTATTTCGATTGCGCGGCGGAAAAAAAATACGACACAATAGCGTACGCGCAAAAAAACTACCTGAATTCGGTGTAGAGTCTGGTGAAATACGGCAGCGTACCGTATTTCGATTACGCAGCGGAATATTACGTCTTTGTGAATCTGCCCCAGTATACATATATGTATATAATTTATTTAAGCTCATTTTTTTTTTACTAATAGACAGCACATATTTTTTTAAAGCGAATTGTTTTTTTTAACAAAAAAAAAATATATATATATACTATGTTAAGAATTGTTTTTCTTAATAAAACATAGCATATACTTTATATATATATATATATATATATATATATATATATATATATATATATATATATATATATATATATATATATATATATATTTTAAGCTCAGTTTTTTTTCTTACAACACATCAGGTTGATTGGCTAAAATAACCATGTGACAAACCATCCAGTACAGATAGGGGGTTCAGTAACAACATATCTTCAATCACATTTGCAAGACATCGTTTTAAGCTTTTTAAACTCAACCACGTTAAAGATTAACTGAAAATAAAAAAAATAATTGAATAGTGTTATTTGCTTTCAGTTGCCTATTATATATATATACTTTTTTTTTATAAGAAACAAAACATGGTGGGGTTGTTTTACTATAACTGGATTGTGAAAAATCCAGTGCAGCTCTGCACAGCTGCCAATCGGCTCCTAACTTCAGCTTGTTCAATTAAGCTTTGACAATAAACCCTGAAAGCTGATTGGCTTCTGTGCAGAGCTGCACCAGATTTTGCACGATCCAGTTATAGTAAAACAACCCCACCATTTTTTTTTATATAAATAATATATATATAAAGCAACTGAAAGCAAGTAACACTATTCAATTTTTTTTTTCAGTTCGTCTTTAGTGGCGTGGTTGAGTTTAAAAAGCTTGAAAATGTGATTGAAGATATTTTGTTACTGAACCCTCTATTTGTACTGGATGGGTTGTCACATGGTTATTTTAGCCAATTACGTAAATAAATAAATAAATATGTTTCGCTGGCAATACTTTTTGATTATTTGCCTGCCTCTCCATCATAAGACCATAATCAGTTACCATAAAACCTCAGAAAATTACATTATCTGAAACCTTATTATTTAGAAAATTTAGACATACAGTAGTAATTTAATAACTTAAAACATGTCATGTAAACTATGGAGTCTATGAAGAACAGTCTGGTTTTTTTTAGTGTGCAAGAAATGAAATTCAACTCGCCTTTATATTAATTCTGTTTTGAAATTCATGCAGATTTACAATGCCCTTAAAAAGTATTTAATAGGTATACGTGTCCTTTGTTTAGAAGCACACATACAGTACTTATCTGTAAACTTAGTGAATCTTAGTGAAGACTCGAAAAAACAAGAAACTCCCAAGTATAAGCCCCAGACCTTAAAGTTTTTAGGGTCATACATTTTAAACAAAATTAACAAATTTTTATAAACAATCATTTCCAATACTTTTGCAAACATATCTAACTCAAAATACTAATAATTTATTAACCTTTACCTTTAGTAATATATTTATTTAAATGACTACCATAAAATTTGTCATTAAAATGGTGATAAAAATTAATATATCCTGTGTTTAATAGCTATAATCCAAACAAGTTTTCCTCTCATTGATCATTAATATTTATTTGAAAAATTCCATGGTTTAAAGCTGTATATTACACCAATTTCCCCATATATTAGGTGTGCGTTTATTTTTTTTTCTAAATCTGCAAATCCTTTTCGGTATTAAAAATTAGATATAAAATTTTAGAAAGTATTTTTTTTTGCCAGCACACAAACTACTTTGAGTCTAATGATATACCTAACGGACAAGGTTAGCTTCATGAAGAAAAAAAAAAGAAGTCAGTTGCCTTTCCACATATCCTCCAGCTGTAGTCTCCCTAATTAAGAAGGCTGCTGTACTTCCTGCTTAAAACACTTCAAACAGTGTCTCATTTAAGATACATAACTGTCTTCTTACCTGTCGCTCCTGAAGAAAAAAAAACACAAAGTTGTAAAACCTTACAGAAGTTATATTAAAGTAAATTGTTTGTATTTTAACCTTTGTTTAAAGTATCCGTAAAGATTTTAAAAAATGCTGACAGATTAGTCAGAGTTTCAGAGTGTGCCAACAATTTATACAAGTATCTGTAATTTTGTCAAAATAATTCTGTTCATAAATAACATTCAAATGTAAGTCAACATTCACTTTTAAAATGGCCATGAAAGAATAATATTTAAAAACAAGCCTATTAATCAAATTTTAGCTGTTAGCAAAAATAGAAATATTAATAAATTTGCACCAATACAGCTTTTAAAAATACAGAAAAAATATTTTAACTATATAATGATTAAATATATAATTTCAACATCCTAGTCTAAAATTGGTTACTACAACATAAAATATTTTAATGTTGTTGTCCAAAAAGTAGTAACTAGAAAACTATTTTAAAATATTTTTCCCCCTCTTAAGACTAGCGCTTAACTTAACTTAGCCTAAATCTTAAACGTAATCAGATGTTTTATTCTCTTGTACCTTCTTCCTCATACAGGTAAGAGATGTCTGGGTTACATAATCATTATCAATTAGCTTTTGAACACTTGAACGATGGCAGATATTTCCTTAATTATAAAATCACATATAACAAAAACATATATTATAGTCTTCAGTAAAAGCACAAGCAGCACAAACGTTAAAGGAAATACAGCTTTTTGTAATCTTTTAAAAAAAAAAAAAATAATGTTAAAAACGAGTGGTGTGTTAGCAAAAAATAGAAATATATAAGACAAACGAATAAATCACCGTAAGATATTGTCAACAACAACAAAACAAAAAAAATATTAAATTATACACACACACATATATATATATATATATATATATATATATATATATATATATATATATATATATATATATATATATATATATATATATACACACATATATTGTCCATACACATAGCAGTGGACATAAATGGGAAATGGGTTAAGTGATCCCTGGGAGTGAACAGGAAGCTACATCACTATGCAGGCCTCAGCCTTCTCCACCTCAGTTCTGTCCTATGAGAGGAAATAATTTGTTTTTTTTCTCTTATGCTCCTCTCTACTGGTATTTCCAAGGCAGGCCAGGCCTTTTGCCTCTTCAGAGCCATAATAAAGCAATATCTCAAAGCAGATGGGTTCTCCCACTCCTGGTCCCACATCCCAGGACTGTAGGGCACAGCAACTGGCAACTTTCTTTAGTCAAAATGGGCACACCCAAGGCTCTCTTCAGCAGGCTACACATTTCACATTTTTTTTGTATTTACATTAGACAATGTAGTGCAAGGGCCTGTTTGATTGCATACAACCTGAAGGTGTTTAGGGTTGACCTCATATCATATGGATTAGGTAAATCTAAAGAATAATTGTATAATGTATGGCCAGCCTTCTCCTGTAAATAAGAAGGTTGCTGGAGTAATGCCAAGTGGAATCACAAAGCCACATCGGGGGTTCATTTACTAAAACTGGAGAGTGCAAAATCTGGTGCAGCTCTGCATGGTAGCCAATCAGCTTCTGACTTTAGCTTGTTCAATTAGGCTTTGACCAAAACAAAAATGGAAGCCGGTTTCTATAGAGAGTTGTTCCAGATATTGCACCCTCCAGTTTTGGTAAATCAACCCCACAGTGATCTTGTAACAGTGATCAGTACATGTGATAATTTTTCGACTTTATGCACTTCTTTACATTGTGTGCAAATAAATAAATAAATAAAATAAAGCATCCTTATTTCTATGGGCAATGACGCCATCTCTAGATTATTGGCTCCATTTCTAACATACCAGGCTACTGTGAGTAGGACTGTCCAAATACTTTGTTGGAATCCCTAGGTGTCTTCATTTACTAAGGCACCTGTTATAAAAAATGCAGTTTTGACAAAATGGGACAGTTACTCAAGTCCAAGAAAGACACATTCCAAACCAAGCAGAAGAAGATCTTTCATTGGTGTATGACCCTGAGATCCTTTGTTCTCAATGTCCAAAATGGCGAACATGTTTCTTAACAGTAGACATTGGCTTTCTTTTTAAAATACTTTTTGGTAGATATGACAGTTGCTGGGGTATGAGATGCAAGTTAAAGTTGTTATTAACTAAGAAAGCAGTTTTGAAGGTAAGCGATGAAGACAGTTTAAGGAGGAGATCCAGACTCCTTCTATAAAAATGTAAAGTCAGCAGCTGCAAATACTGTAGCTGCTGACTTTTAATATTAGGATGCTTACCGGTTCACAAACCCAGCAGTGTCGCACCCGAGCCAATTTTTTAAATCGCCTCTCAGGTGCTGCCACTGAGAACTCAGGTAAGGGAAACCGGCAGTGGCCTCACAGCGGGTTCCCTACTGCAAACGTGGGAAGCGTGTTGTGTTGTATGAATGGCCCGGTGGAGGGGGAAGGAGGGGGGCAGAACTTCTGGATTAGTTCACGGCAGTAAAGTCAGTCGGAAGTGGGAGTGGATACCTGTCAAAAACAGGTACTCGCTTCCCCCTCCTCCGAAAGGTGCCATATGTGGCGATGGGGGGGCAAATAAGTGGAGTATCCCCTTTTGGATGGAGCTACGCTTTAAAGTAGAACTATAGAAAAAACTCTATTTTTTGATTTTGGATAAAGTAAGGGAGGGTCCTGTCAGTTTACTTTTTGTTTGCCATCTGTGTACCATTGGGGAGATTTCCCTTCACTTCCTGTCACATAGCCAAAACAAGTGAGAATCCATTGGGGACCCCCAGATCACCAGAACTAGTGTCCCATTGGAAGATTTCCCTTTTATTACTTTTCTGGGGATAAACCAACATTTGGGATTTTCTTTCACTTTCAATGATAATGGTAAACAGCACAAATAGAGAGGGAAAATCTCAATAACGGGGACACAGACTGCAATAAAAATTGACAGGTATTCTAATCCCTCTCTTTTCCATCCAAAACGAAAAAAACAAGTTGCGCCTTTAGTTATACTTTAAGTGACAAATAATGGTGTTGGAGACATCCTACAGACTCTCTATGAGGTCGAACTCAATCATATCATATAGAAGTTAATTAACTAAAACTGGAGAGTGCAAAATCTGGTGCAGCTGCGCATGGAAACCAATCGGCTTCAAGGTTGTTCAATTAAGCTTTGAAAAAACCATGGAAGCTGATTGGCTACCATGCACAGCTGCACCATTATTTGCACTCTCCAGTTTTAGTAAATCAACCCCATAGAGCCACGAAGCAGCTTGGTTAAAATGCTAGCTAAAGGAATACCTGCTCACAGGTCTTCTTATTGAATGTGAAAAATACTTTTAGAACTGTACCCAAACTATGGCTCTTTCTGTGGCTGAGGTGGATGCCATTTCTAAACATGTACCTACTGCTGTTCAGAGGTGAGCTCTAAATTGGGCCTAATACTAATACAATTCACATTCAAAAACAAAAGGAGGGACAAACATAAATCTATACTCAGTCATAAAAATTTAACAAAAATGGCCAGACTCGATGGAAAATTTGGTATTTTTCTGTTGTCACTTTTCTATGTTTCTATAAGCAAATACAGTCCAAGGGACCAAGCCAATTCTGAGGTGCATCTAAAGATGGAAGGCAAGTATAAAAGCCCATACACACGATCGGACTTTCCGACAACAACAGTCCGATGGACGTGTTTAATTGGACAATCCAACCATCTGTACGCTCCATCGGACAATTGTTGTCGCAATTTCCACGGACAAATGTTGGCTGTGCATGTTTTTAAACTTTTTGACAACAAATGTGTTACGTCAGATCATCCGATCGTGTGTACACAAGTCAAATCAGACTAAAATCCAAAGTACAAACACGCATGCTCAGAACCAATGCTAAACATCAGACAACAATAGCAGAAGTTGCCCAAAGGGTGGCGGTAAAGAGCTGAGAAACTACGTGATTTGGTAAATGTTGGCTGAAAATTTTCTGCCGTCTGTATGCAGAACAAGCTCACGGCCAACGCCCCTTCGGACAAATATCCACGGAAAAGTCAGATGGAAGTGCGATCGTGTGTATGAGGCTTAAGACTATATGTAGGTCAATTCACAGACAGTAGAAGACTGAGGAATGTTTGAACCAGTAGACTCCTACCAACTAGGAGTTGGGTTTTGAACATGAAAAGTATTGCTGTTTCCCTTAGGCTCGGTTCACACTGCCGCGACCTACGGTGCGACTATGCCAGGTGACTTCATGGCAACTTGAGTACTACTTTAAAAAAAAGTATAGAATAGAAGTCAGATAGAAGTCGCCTTGAAGTAGTACAGAAACCTTTTCTGAAGTCGGAGCGACCTCGGTAGTGCTAATTTAAGACAGCTCTTATTGACTAACATGGGATTTTACATGTCATGTGACATGGAGGTCTCGGAAGTCGGATCCCAAGTTGCGGCAGTGTGAGCTGAGCCTAAGACTATCTCTCTTCCCTTCCAACCTGCCTACTAGAGATAGGATGCTGGAGACTGTAAGGCAGCGTACACACGACCGAGGTTCTCGCTGGAAACCAGCGAGAACCTCGCTGGAAGCTGCATTCCAGCGAGGACCTCGGCCGTGTGTACACAGAGCGCTCGCCCCGCCCGTCGGGAATCCCGTCGAGCGAAAAGAGAGCACGCTCTCTTTTTGCTCGACGGCCCGCCTGGATGAATGGCTGGTTGCCATTCCCGACGGGCGGGTCGCCGATTTCGACGGCCGGCAGAGAACCTTGACGGGCGGAACGATGTGTTCTGCCCGTCGAGGTTCTCTGCTGTGTGTACACGGCCTCAGAGAGTGCCCCAGGGCTAACAATAACAAATAAGAACCTTGGAGAACTTAGTAGAAATTAGGGGGCAAGTTGTGTGAACTGTAAGATAAGAGTCTCAGGGCTGCCAAGAACAAGAAACTTGTAGAACTCTACAGAACCAAATCACCTCCATTCACCATTATAATTAGGTTTTGAGCACCTAACTAAGCCAACAGCTTTTTAAGATCTTCTGTCCTTTTCTTCAGCAGTAAGTACATTTGTATCACATTTCCAATAATGGGTTATTGTCTTCTCATGTCCCATTCATGTCCACTTCCATTTTGGATGCTCAGGAAAACAGAAAATTATTATTCCATTCCCATTTTGGATCATGGCAGTGGTCATGACATTCCCTCCCATCTTGGTTTTTGTTGGCCTGGACTGAGAAAAAAGGGTAGGGGGGCGGGGACTTTTTAGAGTTTCCTAAGTTCTTGTCCAATCCCAGGAAAGACAATTTTGAACCCTTTTTGATGTTCTGAAACAGGAAAGGAAAATGATTTATAGTGTGATAAATGATAAGGTATAATAGATATTATGTTGCACATAATGAAGAAAAAAAAATAATAATAATAATAATAATAATAGTATATATATATATATATATATATATATATATTTAAAATATAATATATTAATATTAAGCATATATGATAATATAATAATATACATTGTTATGAAAATAACAATATATAAAATATATATATAAAAAAAAAATATTTGTGTAATAATAAAAATAATATATAAATAGTAGAAACAATATAAAAAAATAACACAATACCTAGGATTTTAAATATACCAGAGCACTTAATACTAGCACAGGAATTGTACAAAATAACAACATTCATTATTAATTGTAATTATGTTTAAAAACTGCCCTGAGTTATCCAATTATGCTAAAAAAAAAAAAAAATCTTATATGTAAAAATTAACATTTTATTATAACCTTTTTTATTTTCTGGGTACCAGAAAAATACAAAATAATTACATAACATTCAACTGCTCCATCCAATGGTTATGCACACCCATTGCAATGTAAGATAAAAGATTATAAATATAATATAGCATGTAGCGTTAATGAGAAAAATGTATTCATGCATTGTGACTGTTACAAAATAATAATAATGTAAAAATATTAATAATAATAATACAAATATTAGAGGATACGTCCCCCCCAAAGGTGCAATCTTTGCACGAAGGGGGCCCAGTGGGGCAGGTCCCCTGGGGCGGTCACAAAGGGTTAATAAGAGGCAGTAGCTCACCTCGGTGTCATTATTCAGGTTCCAGAGATCCAAGCGCCCCATCCCATCCACACAGGCGAACAGTGCGGGGTGCAGAGGTGACCACATGACGTCGTAGACATAGTCTGCATTGTCTTCAAAGGAGTAGAGCGGCTTGTTGTGCTGTAAAAGCAGAGAGAGCATCGACTTAGTGGCGCTACTGCTGCCTCCGGCTGTCTGGAGCCTAATTAAAAACTTTGCACGTTAAAAAAAAAAAAAAGTCATAAAACTGCAAAGATGAAAGTCCAAGAAGAGTGTACAGTGACTTTAATATCACAACAACTGTCCACTGCTTGCACTGGCAATGGAGAGATGTGAAGGGGGTCAGGCTGGGCAGTGGGTTGTGGGGGTGGGGGGCTCCTCATTCTGGGATATGTTCAGGTAGACAAGGTTGCCAGTGAGGTGCAATGTGTGCAGGGGCAGAATGCAGACTCTTTGCACGAATGGATCAACTTGGAAGTGATAACCAGTCTGTCTCTGCACCAGCAGCCAGCAGCCAGCACAGACAGCTTAATGGCAGGGTTCTACCTGCTGAAGGCTTGGAGCGCCATCTAGTGCCCAATGTTACAAGTGCGCTGCGACTCCTAAGTGATTTCTACTTCTTCAGAACTTTATTTAGAAGATTGCGTGAGAAGAGAACTGTATGGGGTTAATTGACTAAAGCTGAAGAGTGCAAAAATCAGGTTTGCAAACCAATCCGCTTCCAGTGTTTTTTTTTGTCAAAGCTCAATTGAACAAGATGAAATTAGAAGCCGATTGGCTACCATGCACAACTCCACCAGATTTTTCACTTCAGTAAATCAACCCTAATGTGTTTCTCACAGCAACCAATCAGGTGCTGGCTTTGATTCTCAGACCTGCACTGCAAGCATGAAGAGATCAGTTATCTTTCCAGACTCAAAACTGAGGCCGCGTACACACGGCAGAGAACCTCGACGGGCAGAACACATCGTTCCGCCCGTCGAGGCTCTCTGCCGGCCGTCGAAATCGGCGACCCGCCCGTCGGGAATGGCAACCAGCCATTCATCCAGGCGGGCCGTCGAGGAAATAGAGAGCGTGCTCTCTATTTCTGCTCGACGGGCTTCCTGACGGGAAGCTCGCCGAGACCGTACACACGGCCGAGGTCCTCGCTGGAATGTGCATTCGTGTGTACGCGGCCTGAGCCCTTAAAATTAAAGCGGTATTAAAGGGTCACTAAAGGAAAACATTTTTATTTTGCTGAAATGACTGTTTACAGGGTATAGAGACATAAAAGTTAACAGATTCCTTTTAAAAATGATTAAAAATAGATAAAAATCAATCATGTAATGTGCCTGCAGTTTAGTTTCATTTTTAAACTGGTTTCATGTTTCTGTGAAGTAAAGAGACACACAGAACAAAAACAAACGAATACAGGGCAGTGTTTTGTTTTTAAAATGAATCTGATTGGTTCTGGGAAGTTTTAGACACACAGTAATGACAGCTTGGACCACAGTGAAAAGCTGCTATGAGATTTTTCATAAGGAGCTAGACAAGCAGGAAGTGTGGAGATCAGAGCAGAATTACAGCAACTTCATAGCAAAAACGAAACAATGAGGACATGGAACCAGGACTGCAGTAAGGTAAAGGAAGCTATTTAGCTAAAAAAAATAAAATCCTTTAGTGATCCTTTAAGCTCAAAAGCAAACATTTATTATATTGCTGAGTCTTAGATATGGCATTAGTTTTATTTTTTTGTCTTTCTTTCCCTTATTTTTACCTGGTGATCTGGCCAGTAGGTCTGTTATTTTTTAACTGAACAAGCTCTTTTGCCAATGTAGCAGTTAGAAGGTTGAGACAGATCATTCAACCACTGACAGGGATGCTTACAATGATCAGCTTTTATTTATGCAAGACATTTATTCCAAAAGGAAAAAAAAATGTTTTCTGTAACTGCTTGTAAAATATTAGATGGAATTTGGCTTCAATTTAATTAGTACAGTGACAGTGTATATTATTAACACTGATCACTGTACAGTCATACCCCACTTTTAAGTACACAATGGGACCAGAGCATATGAAACGAAAATGTACTTAAAGTGAAGCAATACCTTGTTTCACTTCTCAATGCATTTCTATTGGAAGTCTTGGTCAGCTTGACATGGCACTGCTCCCGAACAATAAGTGACAGGGACCACAAACTTGGGGAGCATGTTAAGGGGACCCCAGATTATAACATAGTAGATTATCTAGGCAAGCTGTCCCAGGTCCCCTCTCGGTGCTCCCCAAGTTTTGTGTCTCTGTCACTTATGGTTCAGGAGCAGTGCCATGTCAAGCTGACCAAGATTCAACATAGAAGCCAATGGTAAAAACCAAGAACAAGGGAGCTGTGGTGGCTCAACGTGATTTGCACTGCGCTGACAAGCCATTCACCTCTGCAGCCAAGGGTTCGGATCCCGGTCTCGGCTACATGTGAATTGAGTTTGGTGGTCTCAGCCCGGCTCCCGGTGGGTGTGCTTTGCAAGGTACGCCTGTGCTTAGTACGCCCCCCCCCCCCACAAAAACCACACACTTGCACGCACACAAAATTGGTTTAAAACACACGCACTTTAGCCATGCGGTCTCCTAAAATAAAGAGAGGCGAAGGACCTACGGGGCTGGCTGGGTGGGCTAGGCCCCCTCACTCCCTCATAGGGGTCCCTCTGCGCCATTGGGGTCCCGTTGGGCCCCAGTTGGGCTCCCAAGAGGAGCAGGTAGGGCGGGGTGAGTGGGAGGCCCCCCTTCACACCCGCCATTGCCACCAGGGGCATGGAGAAGGATGGCGATTGCCTCCGGGGGGAGGGTCTGCCTACTCCCAACTCCTGCAGTCCGGCTCCTCTCTCTCGAGTTCACGCACAAAATACACTTTAAAAAAAAAAAAAAAAAAAAGAAAAAAAAAAACAAGAACAGTCCCATGTCAAGCTGACCAAGATTCAACATAGAAGCCAATGGTAAAAAACAAGAACAGTCCCATGTCAAGCTAATCAAGATTCAACATAGAAGCCAATGGTAAAAAACAAGAACAGTCCCATGTCAAGCTAATCAAGATTCAACATAGAAGCCAATGGTAAAAAACAAGAACAGTCCCATGCCAAGCTAATCAAGATTCAACATAGACGCCAATGGTAAAAAACGAGAACAGTGGAAGATCCGGCCCTGGCGGGGCTGTCTTTCTGGCAAAGGGTACAGCAACTATATTAGATCACTGCCCCACCCAGTGTCCTTTGGGAGACAACTGACCTCTTTTGAATTACTATGCTTAGACCAATCCCCGCTGAGACACGCGATCTCGCTAACTTACCAACTACTGGTGTCTCCACCCTCGGAACATCGACCTTTTATCTCCAGGTGGGAGCGCGATTTGGGCCTTCAACTTACGGAAAAACAACTTGATCGGATCATCCTTTTCACTCATAAGACCTCTATTTGTGCAAGGCTCCAAGAGACGGGATATAAGGTCCTATCCCGGTGGTATTATACGCCGGAAAAGATCCACAAGATGTTCCCCCAGAGCTCTGACTTATGTTGGAGATGCGGGGAGGAGGTTGGAACGCTCCTTCACGTCTTCTGGTCGTGTCGCCTCCTTCAGCCCTTCTGGACATGGGTCCATCGGATCACGCAGAAGTTCACAGATCGGGTGTTGCCCTTTTCCCCTGGATTCTTCCTTCTGCATCACCACAAGATCCCGGTTAAGGCCTACAGAGGATCCATACTGCCATTCCTGCTCACAGCAGCAAAAGGCTGCATTCCCCTAAATTGGAAGCAGACCGAGCCTCCGTCGGTGGCCGGTTGGTTGAGAAGAGTAGCGGATATCCATGCAATGGAGGACTTGGTAGCCACGGAAAAAGGCCTGAATGAAAATGTTTCCAAAACCTGGTTCCACTGGCACAAATTCATCTACTCAGAGGAATACGGGCAATTGAGGGCACGGACCCCCTGAAAGGGGTGTACTCTAAATGCTCCCCGGCTGGGGTGGTTGCGACTGGATGGTGGTAGTACCCCCTACCCCCCTTTTTTTTTTCTCTCTTTCCTTCTTCCCTCTTTCCCTATCTCTCTTCCTCTTTTCTCCCTCTGGCTTTCGTTCTCCACTCAGAACTCCCTTCTCGTTGCTATGTCAGTGTGTTAGAGCCGGTTTTTCACCGGACTCTCATTCAATTTCTCTCTCTAATAAAAAAAGGCAGAAGCCGCAAAACTGGCCATACGGAGTACAGATGGCTCCCGCTCTTTTGAAAACCGTTGTGAGCTCCCTCGTTTAGCTTATTCTTACTATATAATGTTTCATGCATATATGACAGTTGGGGGATTGCAACACTCGCTGTAATGTAATTCAGATATGTCTCTGTACTTCTGTATGTTCCTCCTTTCTAAATAAAGAATTTACAACAAAAAAACGAGAACAGTTCCATGTCAAGCTGACGAAGATTTAATATAGACACCAAAGTTTCCGTACATGCGAGGCACTTTACGTATACCGCGGATATGTCTGTACTCGTACGTAAAGCGGGGTATGCCCGTATTAGTGTCACTGGTGATGTCAGTGTCAGTTAGTTCCCATAAAGTGTCAGTTATTGTCAGATTGTCTACCACACTATAACAGTCCCACTTTATTGGCCCGTACACATGATCCCAAAATTGTTCAGACAAAAACAGTTTTTGACACGATCATACGATAATCGGATCGTTAGTAGAGAGCTTTCGAGAGCCGATCAGGACAGTTCATCCGATATTATCCGATGGGACAAGCACATTACATCACTTTCGTATTTTTATTCTGTCGTACGAGAATTTTCATAACTTTAGTAACCTCTTCAATTACTACTTGCGATTAACAAGCGAAAAAAGTCAGGCAATCTGTCGTCCGATTTTCGTATAGTGTGTACGGGGCAAAAGTCACGGATCACCGCCATTACTAGCATAAAAAATAAATTCCAGTACAAATGCCATACTTTGTAGATGTTATAACTTTGACGCAAACCAATTAATATACGCTTATTTTGATTTTTTTCAACAAAGATGTAGTAGAATACATATTGGCCAAAATTTATGAAGAAATTAGATTTTTTAAAATGTTTTATTTGATATGTTTTATAACAGAAAGTAAAAAATATTGTTTGTTTTCTTTCCAAATTTTCGGTCTTTTTTCATTCATATAATAAAAAATAAAAATTCAGTGGAGATCAAATACCATCAATAAAATGCGTCACCACCGGTGCCCCTCGCAGGCGTATTCTCACCTGGATCAGTGTGATCACTACAGCCAAGTAGGATCAGAAAACGAACAATTGAATACTTACCTTTCTGTTATTTTTTTACTTTCCTGGTGCCTATCCATGGCAGGTATCCCATTGGTTGGTTTGCTGTCATAGAGGCGCCATAGGTATGCTGGCATGGAGGCCCCATAGCATTCCTCCCAACTTCCTGAGATGGGAATGAGGGACACCTATCTGCAAAAGTATGCAGGCATAGGACACACCCCTTGCCACACCCCCTTAAAGGAGAACTGTACAACAAATAAAACCCACATGTGCTTTTTTATCACCACTATTCCTTTATATTGGCTTTTGGAATTTACAAATGCAGCAATTTAGAAATCAGATGAAAAGTTTACCACTGGGAAACACTTTTTGATAGATAAAAAGTACATTTTATATAAAACTATATAGATCAGACAAAAATGAGGGACAAATTAGGGGAATGAGGGACAGGGGGACATTGCTCAAAATCAGGGACAGTCCCTTGAAATCAGGGACAGTTGGGAACTATGCCCATAGGTATGCTGGCATGGAGGCACCCCATGGCACCATACTCCCTTCCTTTGATAATCCTCAGTTTTTGAAGACTAGTTACAAGAATGTCTTGATGGGGGGGGGGGGGGGGAGGGGGTTACAGCTCTTTATTTTTATAGAATTAAAGTGGTTCTGCTGTGCAACCAACAATAGGTATGCTGCCATGGAGGCACCAGGAAACAGCTTTCTAGCCTCACCATGGGCTATAATAAGACAACTCCAAAGCTCCTCTCCATTCCTTGCTCCCAGGTGGCCAGTGATTGCCAATGATAGATAGTAGAGTAAATAAAAATGGTAGTGCTTATATCGTTAAGTAGGGAAGTGTGATGGTTGTCACCGGTGCAAAATAATTAGTTATGTTGACCTGCTGCAGTACTGTGTAAGCCTTTAGGAAGGCCTAGATAGTAGAGCGGAAAAATATTGTTACTGCGATGGTCTGAATAGGCGATGACACAAAATAATCTTAGTTAATAAAGTGCTGAATTCAGTGCAGTACTGTGCGTGATAAACCACAATAGGTGATTATCTGACTAAATGACAATGTCCAGCTCTTTCGAGCATGTGCAATTGCGTACTACTATGTGCGACTACTGTGCCAACAAACAAAATATATATATATATGAGTGACAGTGTTCAGCTCTCTCGAGCATATACAATTTTTTTTTGAATATCTATATACCAATGTCCTACTCTCTCGAGTGTGTGATACTAAGTGCAACTATTATACCAACAACCAAATATAAATAAATAAATGTGCATATCAATATCATAAACCATATGTGCAAAAAAGTTCATAAATGTTCATAACACATCCCGGTTGACGTGGAAGTCACAACTTCACAGTTAGAGTCCAATAAGGGAATAAATATGATAATTAATCCTGGTGTTGTGTTTCTACTTCTTCCACCCGACAGAAATAAGTGCTACCACCACCAACTGCTGAAATGCGCATTTACCAGACTCCAGCTGGTAATGGGCCCCAAACTTATTCCGTTCCTGTCAGTGGATATGTGCTCCTTGCTCCTCTCACACAGTGTTCCTTAGTGCCTCAAAAAACAAGGGGCTAATCATGGTGTAGTACGTAAAAAAGGTTTTGTTTATTTAAAAAGATAAAATCAGACTACTCACAAGGGAGGTGCTTTGAACCAGGACCTAGTATCTTTGGCAGTATCGGGCATGAACAGCCGCTCACCAGCTTGTTTTGGAGCACTGGCGCGTCTTCTTCATAGTTACGATTTGATAGATGTATGGAGAGACGCCCATCCTACCGATAGGGACTTTACGCATTACTCTCACGTGCACAGGACGTATTCGCGCATAGACCATGTGTTCACGTTCTCTCCCCTGCTGTCATTCGTCTCGTCTGCAACGATACTCCCGATGGCATGGTCTGATCATTCCTCGGTTCAAGTAGTATTAACTGATCTTTGGGCTAAATCAAGCCCACCGTCGTGGCGTATGAACGAGTCATTGCTTAACGACCCTATCTTTGAGGGAGAAATTGAGCGGGCAATACAAGACTATTTTAGGGACAATTCCTCTTCGGTCTCCTCCCCGGTGACGCTATGGGCGGCCCATAAGGCTACGATTCGTGGCACGTTTATACAACTTGCCTCTAAAGTTAAGAGGGAGCGTGAACGCATGATCTTTCAACAGGATGAAGAGTTACGACGTATCTTGCGTGAGCAGAAAGCTAATCCACACCTTGATTTTAGATCTCAAATTGATGAAGCGCGTACGGCTCTGAATTTGAGTCTTACTACAAAGGCGGAGAAATATCTGAGGTGGTCACGCCATAGATTTTATTCTCTGGGGGACAAGCAGAATAAATTGCTGGCGAGAAAACTAACTCCTAGGCCGTTTAATCCCGCTCTCCCTAAATTGCGTTTGAGGACTGGTCAACTCACCCAGAATCCCCATAAGATTCTTCAGGAATTTTCCTCATTTTTCTCCCAGCTATATAAATCATCGGGTGACTTTAATAAGAATCGGGCAGAGGCATTTTTGCGCGATGTACCCATCCCCAAGTTAACTAAAGACCATGTAGATTTCATGGAGGCAGAATTCACTACAGAGGAAACTGTGGCGGCCATTAAGTCCCTAAACCCATCCAAATCGCCGGGCCCGGATGGGTTTTCTGGACACTACTACCGTAAGTATACTGAAATTTTAGCTCCACGTCTATGTGCTTTTTTAATGGGTTGCGAAAAGGGCTCCCTCTCCCATCGCAGGAGAATAGGGCGTTTATACACGTCACCCCTAAGCCTAATAAGGATCATAGTGATTGCGCAAACTACCACCCAATTTCGCTGATCAATGTTGACCTTAAATTACTGACAAAAATACTGGCCACCCGTGTGAACTCGTTTCTAGCTCAATATATTCATCCTGACCAGGTGGGATTTGTACCCCACAGACAGGCCCCGGATCAGACTAGAAGAATTATTGACATCATATCTGCGTTAAATTCGGGTTGGGATGGCGGAGGACAGAGGGGAGCTTTGTTGCTCTCGTTAGATCTGCAAAAAGCATTCGATTCCCTGTCCTGGGACTACCTTTTTTTATACTAGAAAGATATGGGTTTGGCACTAGTTTTATGACAACACTCCAAATGATATATAGCGCCCCTATCGCAAACTTGCTGGTCAAGGGCTATAAGTCTTGGGATATTTGCATAAATAGGGGTACTCGACAAGGCTGCCCTTTATCTCCTTTGTTGTTCATCCTGGCTTTGGAGCCCTTGGCGATCAAGATTAGATTACATCCTGATATTTTGGGGGTCCATTGTGGGGGGCGGGAGCACAAATGTGCGTTGTTTGCGGACGACATACTGATGCTCCTCTCCTCGCCGGTCACCTCACTACCTACTCTAAATGTAGTACTGGGACATTTTGCGGCATTTACAGGTCTGCGGGTCAATCACTCCAAATCTCAGGCTCTTGGCATTTCCCTACAACCCCACATAGTTCGGGCTCTGCGTGGACAATATTCCTTTAGTTGGCAGGAGGAGGCACTTCCCTATCTAGGCATTTACTTAACTCCCACCCTTACTACATTATATCAGAAGAACTATCCCCCATTGTTTCGAAAGTTGCTGAAAGACCTTTATAGGTGGTCAAGCAGGCCCCCGTCGTGGTTCGGCAGGCTGTATTCGGTCAAGATGACCATTTTACCAAGGGTGTTATACCTTTTCAGGACCCTCCCAATAGCCATAGCTGGTGCGGATCTCAAGAGGTTCCAAGCTAAATTACTTGACTATATATGGGACCATAAGAGGCCTAGGGTGAACAGGAAGACGCTATACTCTCCAAAATTGGGCGGAGGTCTGGGCATGCCAGACCTTCTTAAATATTTCCATTCAGCTCAACTGGCCCAGTTGATCAGGTTCCATACAGGCCGATCCAGGCCGCTCTGGATGGGGTTAGAATCCTCTCTGAACCCAGACAGGGAGATCAGTCACCTAATGTGGCTGAGGGGACGAGATAGACCATCTGTACTATGCCCGTCTTTGTCGTTCTCCCTGAGCCTCTGGGATCGCTTGTCAAAAACGTACAGATTCAAATCGCCACACACTCCGATGGCGCCCTTATTCCACAATCCCCTGTTCACCCCGGGTCTCCGCCCCCAGGACTTCTCTTGGTGGACCAATAAGGGTCTACTGAGGATAGCAGATCTTTGCGATCATAAGGGAGCTTTGTCAAAAACGGTTCTGCAGGAGAAATATGGCCTTCCGAACTCTGAATATTTTAGATATGCACAAATTGCGCATTTTTTAGAGACTTTGAATCGCACTTCGGATCTTTCTACAGCTACGGCTATGGAACGACTTTGCAGAACCTTTGACAAACACTCAGGTCACATATCATTGATTTATGGACTATTGTCTTCCAATACCCAAAAGATGGCCTATATGACTAAGTGGGAACAAGATATTGGCACGGAACTGGACATGGCTGACTGGAGTAAGCTGGTACAAAGAGCTTCTAAGTCATACATTAACACCTCTTTAATCGAGGCTAATTACAAAGTACTAATGCGTTGGTATATGGTCCCTGCGCGTATTGCTAGCTTTGTCCCGGGGGCATCTCCGCGGTGCTTCAGAGGATGCAATGTGGACGGTACTATGTACCACATCTGGTGGACGTGCCAAAGGGTAAGACGATTTTGGATACGCACTTATAACTTTATCTACTCTTTAACTCAGGGGAATCTTATTAAGTCACCTCTGCATGCACTGCTGGGACGCCCGGTGGAGGGAACATCAAAATACGCGAGAAAACTGATAGCTTTTATATTTGTGGCAGCCAGAATCTCCATTGCCAAGTCTTGGAGGTCCCCCACTGTTCCCTTTTATCTGCTGAAGTCTAAACTGTCGTGGATTATGGTGAACGAGAGGATGTCGGCCATTTTGAATGATAGGGTGGCGGTTTTTGACGGGGTGTGGGACCCTTGGATCACCTATCTCACGACTGTACATTGATTTATGTCAACGAAAGGGCTTTTCATACTCTGATATCCCCCTCTTATCGACCGGGGGAGGGATGCACCATCCCCCTTTTTCCTTCCTAATCTGTATCTGTGTTAGTCCTCCAAATGGTGGCTATGATCGTTTTTCACCCTCTCCCCCCCTTTTTTTCTTCTTCCTGTATACCCTTTATTTTGTATTTTGAAAACTTAATAAAAATATTGGAAACGAAAAAATTGACTTTCTAGGCACCAATCATTAACAAGAAATAGGTTTTTTATTGATGCAACCCCAAAACAGTTTTGGTGTTAGAATCAACATAACAGTACAAAGGCATAAAATTACATTAAAAGACATAGTTGATCACAGAGTATTAGATAAATGAGCAAAAGAAAACAAATTGTTAAAACTACAATTGGTCCAATGTAGACATCAACATTAGTTGGTGGCTACTGTGGATATGGATAGCAGTGAACATAAGCTCTACATGTTTCGCAATTTATGCTTCTTCAGGAGCTATAGGTTTTCGTCCACAATAGTGGATATCGATAAGGTAAGGAAAACCGTAATGTGTACTGAATATAGCACTGGAGTGGTTTGGATATCTGGTAGACGGTCCGAAAAAGCCTGGTAAGGATGGTAGCTCAATCTGGTAGAGAAGATGAGAATAAAGCCAAAACCTCAATGGCCAGGTATATGCACCGCAGCATATAGGAGGCTGGTCAAGGTAGTATGGTAATACAATAAGACAGCTGAATGTGCAAGGAGGAGGAAGTGATCCCAAATACTAGGATCGTAGATTCCAAACAGTGTGGAAGACCAGAGGTTAATTAGAAGCTGTGGTGTCAGAGAGCCATGTCAGGGTATTCCAGCCAGACCGTTGGATTGGGTTTCCTGTGAGAGGAAAGGAGCCTCTAAGACCTCTGGTCTTCCACACTGTTTGGAATCTACGTTCCTAGTATTTGGGATCACTCCCTCCTCTTTGCACATTCAGCTGTCTTATTGTATTACCATACTACCTTGACCAGCCTCCTATATGCTGCGGTGCATATACCTGGCCATTGAGGTTTTGGCTTTATTCTTATCTTCTCTACCAGATTGAGCTACTATCCTTACCGGGCTTTTTCGGACCGTCTACCAGATATCCGAACCACTCCAGTGATAGCACTGGAGTGGTTCGGATATCTGGTAGACGGTCCGAAAAAGCCCGTTACGGTTTTCCTTACCTTATCGATATCCACTATTGTGGACGAAAACCTATAGCTCCTGAAGAAGCATAAATTGCGAAACATGTAGAGCTTATGTTCACTGCTATCCATATCCACAGTAGCCACCAACTAATGTTGATGTCTACATTGGACCAATTGTGGTTTTAACAATTCATTTTCTTTTGTTCATTTATCTAATACTCTGTGATCAACTATGTCTTTTAATGTAATTTTATGACCTTGTACTGTTATGTTGATTCTAACACCAAAATTGTTTTGGGGTTGCATCAATAAAAAAACTATTTCTTGTTAATGATTGGTGCCTAGAAAGTCCATTTTTTCCAAACAACAAATATTTCTACCCAGCTCCTATGATCGCTGGATGTGTAAGAAATTGTCTCAATGGCCACACATCTATGCAATCCAATGGATCGATGGATAGTGGCAACCTCAGCCTGGACTTCAGCCAGGCTACGCTCCCAACATGTTTCGATGTGCCCCTCTAAGCTCAATCATGGGGATGGCGATCCCAAGCATAAGGGGGAGTGTTTATGCATCATCGGCTGTCACATTAAAATGGAAAAAGGATTGCCAGTTATGTGTGCGGGTCTGTTATGAAGTTATATGAAAAATATGGTAAGTATATTATCCATGTAATCAGACCAAAAAACCTATTCGATTTGAAACACTGGCAGAACTAGCAAAAGAAAATAATTCAGATAATTAGTGCATTACTGCAGGTCTAGTCTAGCTTGAAGGAAATCAACCCCTGAATATTCACTGGAAGGACAGATCTTGAAGCTGAAACTCAAATACTTTGGCCACCTAATGCAAAGAGAGGACTCATTGGAAAAGACCATGGGCCAGATTCATGAAAGGTTACGCTGGCGGATCGAGTGATCCGCCAGCGTAACAGTGGCTTTGAGCCGGCGTTTCTGTTTTCTGTAACCAGAAAACAAGAAACGCCGGGTTGAAGTTCCGATGCGATGAGCGTAACTGAGTTTCGCCATCGCATCGTTACTTCAACTTAAAAATGGCGCCGGGGGCGTTCCCGCCGATTTACGCTCAAAAAATATGTTAATGAGCGGAAATCGGCAATTCACGATCGAATTCCGGCGCGACGCAATGACGGTACGACGTTTCCGGACGGGATACGCGGCGCATAGATATACCTACATGGGGCTGGAGTATCCTATGTTAGGTATAGGCGTCGTCATCGCGTCGGGAAAAAAAAAAAAAAACGTCGCTTGCGTAAAACGGTCATGAATGGGAATGTGACGTCATTGACGTTCATTCACAGATTTTGGAGCATGCGCACGGGGATGTTTTGACACTCGACGCATGCGCAGTACGTCGGCGGCGGGATCGCGCGTAGTTAGCATACTACACGCCCCGTACCCGCGACATTTGAATTCCGCCGGCTCATTTGCGATGCGCTGCCGCAACTTTAGGAGCAAGTGCTTCGTGAATGACAGCACTTGCTCCTAAAAATTCGGCAGCGCAACGCAAATGAGAAGCGTTACTCCAGAGCAAAGATGCTCTGGAATACGTGAATCTGGCCCCATGATGTTGAGAAACATGGACGGAAAAAGGAGGATGACAGAAAACAAGCTGGATAGATAGCATAGAAACAATGAACATGAAGATAAGCAAGCTCCGGGAGGCAGTGGAGGACAGAAAAGCCTGCCACGCGATGGTCCATGAGGTCACGAAGAGACACAACTAAGAGACTGAACAACAACAACAGGTCCAAGTGCTCACATCTTGAAAGAAGATTCCATGGGTGTTGGTTAGGTAAGCCACCTGACTGCCTCTTGTATCTCTAGGGTTCAGAAAGGTGCCCATTATGAGGGGCTCTTACGATCTCTGTTGGCTTTTTATGTAGTTTATATTATAGGAAAATGATCAGAAGAAGCTGGAACACAGAACTGTGGGTGGAAACCCCCAGGTGGATACAAACACAGTTGGAAATTGTGCTCGGAAAATCTTGCTATTGAAAGTGACAGAAGAAGCCAGGGTCTGATTCAGCCCAAAAGACACCAAGTATGAGTGAAATGACAATTTTGGGTTTAGTGAGTCACTTAAAAAACAGGGTCTAGATTTGTACTGTTACGTTTATATATATATATATATATATATATATATATATATATATATATATATACCACTAGAATGCTGCTGAGGTTGTCTCTTTCTAATCTTCATACCAGAGCTTTTAGAAGCAATTGCATTAAACATCACCAAACAGGTTATACAACATAAAGAAATTAGAATGGCCAGCCATGATATATACAGTATATAGGCGTCTAAGAGGATAATAAGCAAGATGAAGCAGCATGCTTTTATTTAAAAATGAGGTTCTGGAAATGTTTCCAGGTATATACATCACATCAAAAGCTTGCAGCAAGTACATGCAGTACAAGCAGATGATGACAGAGACTTTCGGCTGGAGTCAGGATTCACAATTAAAACCGAATGACTCAGTCCAAGAAGGATTAACCCTTCCAACAGTGAATGCCTGCCCTGAGTACTATCAGGGTTGTCATCAGCGGCCGGATAATATATGGTACTGTGTGATTACCAGTAATCCTTAAAATACTTTAAAACAATGATGATTTCCATACAATGACAGCAAAAAAAAATGAATTTGTAAGGCTGAAGTTAATCAAGCTGTAGAACATTATAAAGCTGTTCCTGTTAATGATGTAGCTGAGAAGAAGGATGAGCTGTCACTTGACAAGCTTGGCTCCGCAATAGAAAACAAAATCCAACAAACAGCTGTATGATATATCCGAGTTCTGATGTCTGTATAAAGTTTATTTCAGATTTTGATTGGCAAAAGATGGCTGTATCTGTTTTCTTGTAGCTTGGTAATGGAAATGGACCGGCATGGCTGTATCTGTTTTCTTGTAGTTTGTTATTGGAAATGGACCGGCATGGCTGTATCTGTTTTCTTGTAGCTTGGTATTGGAAATGGACCGGCATGGCTGTATCTGTTTTCTTGTAGCTTGGTAATGGAAATGGACCGGCATGGCTGTATCTGTTTTCTTGTATCTGTTTTCTTGTAGCTTGGTAATGGAAATGGACCGGCATGGCTGTATCTGTTTTCTTGTAGCTTGGTATTGGAAATGGACCGGCATGGCTGTATCTGTTTTCTTGTAGTTTGTTATTGGAAATGGACCGGCATGGCTGTATCTGTTTTCTTGTCTGTTTTGGACCGGCTTGTAGCTTGGTATTGGAAATGGACCGGCATGGCTGTATCTGTTTTCTTGTAGCTTGGTATTGGAAATGGACCGGCATGGCTGTATCTGTTTTCTTGTAGCTTGGTAATGGAAATGGACCGGCATGGCTTGTAGTTTGGTAATGTATCTGTTTTCTTGTAGTTTGGTTGTAGCTTGGTAATGGAAATGGACCGGCATGGCTGTATCTGTTTTCTTGTAGCTTGGTAATGGAAATTGGTATCTGTTTTCTTGTATGGAAATGGACCGGCATGGCTGTATCTGTTTTCTTGTAGTTTGGTAATGGAAATGGACTGGCATGGCTGTATCTGTTTTCTTGTAGTTTGGTAATGGAAATGGACCGGCATGGCTGTATCTGTTTTCTTGTAGCTTGGTAATGGAAATGGACCGGCATGGCTTGGTAATGGAAATGTATCTGTTTTCTTGTAGCTTGGTAATGGAAATGGACCGGCATGGCTGTATCTGTTTTCTTGTAGCTTGGTAATGGAAATGGACTGGCATGGCTGTATCTGTTTTCTTGTAGCTTGGTAATGGAAATGGACTGGCATGGCTGTATCTGTTTTCTTGTAGCTTGGTAATGGAAATGGACCGGCATGGCTGTATCTGTTTTCTTGTAGCTTGGTAATGGAAATGGACTGGCATGGCTGTATCTGTTTTCTTGTAGCTTGGTAATGGAAATGGACTGGTATTGGAAATGGACTGGCATGGCTGTATCTGTTTTCTTGTAGCTTGGTAATGGAAATGGACCTGGTAATGGAAATGGACCGGCATGGCTGTATCTGTTTTGGACCGGCTTGTAGCTTGGTAATGGAAATGGATCTGTTTTCTGTAGTGTAGTTTGGTAATGGAAATGGCATGGCTGTATCTGTTTTCTGTTTTGGACCGGCTTGTAGTTTTCTTGTTGGTAATGGAAATGGACCGGCATGGCTTGGTAATGTATGGCTGTGTCTGTTTTCTGTTTTCTTGTAGCTTGGTAATGGAAATGGATGGCTGTATGTTTTCTTGTATCTGTTTTCTTGTAGTTGGTAATGGAAATGGACCGGCATGGCTGTATCTGTTTTCTTGTAGTTTGGTAATGGAAATGGACCGGCATGGCTGTATCTGTTTTCTTGTAGTTTGGTAATGGAAATGGACCGGCATGGCTGTATCTGTTTGGAAATGGACCGGCTTGTATCTGCTGTATGTCTGGTATGGAAATGGAAATGGACTTGGTAATGGAAATGGCATGGCTGTATCTGTTTTCTTGTAGTTTGGTAATGGAAATGGACCGGCATGGCTGTATCTGTTTTCTTGTAGCTTGGTAATGGAAATGGACCGGCATGGCTGTATCTGTTTTCTTGTAGTTTGGTAATGGAAATGGACCGGCATGGCTGTATCTGTTTTCTTGTAGCTTGGTAATGGAAATGGACCGGCATGGCTGTATCTGTTTTCTTGTAGTTTGGTAATGGAAATGGACCGGCATGGCTGTATCTGTTTTCTTGTAGCTTGGTAATGGAAATGGACCGGCATGGCTGTATCTGTTTTCTTGTAGCTTGGTAATGGAAATGGACCGGCATGGCTGTATCTGTTTTCTTGTAGTTTGGTATTGGAAATGGACCGGCATGGCTGTATCTGTTTTCTTGTAGTTTGGTAATGGAAATGGACCGGCATGGCTGTATCTGTTTTCTTGTAGCATGGTAATGGAAATGGACCGGCATGGCTGTATCTGTTTTCTTGTAGCCTGGTAATGGAAATGGACCGGCATGGCTGTATCTGTTTTCTTGTAGTTTGGTAATGGAAATGGACCGGCATGGCTGTATCTGTTTTCTTGTAGCCTGGTAATGGAAATGGACCGGCATGGCTGTATCTGTTTTCTTGTAGCTTGTAGTTTGGTAATGGAAATGGACCGGCATGGCTGTATCTGTTTTCTTGTAGCTTGGTAATGGAAATGGACCGGCATGGCTGTATCTGTTTTCTTGTAGTTTGGTAATTGGAAATGGACCGGCATGGCTGTATCTGTTTTCTTGTAGCTTGGTAATGGAAATGGACCGGCATGGCTGTATCTGTTTTCTTGTAGTTTGGTATTGGAAATGGACTGGCATGGCTGTATCTGTTTTCTTGTAGCTTGGTAATGGAAATGGACCGGCATGGCTGTATCTGTTTTCGTGTAGTTTGGTAATGGAAATGGACCGGCATGGCTGTATCTGTTTTCTTGTAGCTTGGTATTGGAAATGGACCGGCATGGCTGTATCTGTTTTCTTGTAGCTTGGTATTGGAAATGGACCGGCATGGCTGTATCTGTTTTCTTGTAGCTTGGTAATGGAAATGGACCGGCATGGCTGTATCTGTTTTCTTGTAGCTTGGTAATGGAAATGGACCGGCATGGCTGTATCTGTTTTCTTGTAGCTTGGTAATGGAAATGGACCGGCATGGCTGTATCTGTTTTCTTGTAGTTTGGTAATGGAAATGGACCGGCATGGCTGTATCTGTTTTCTTGTAGCCTGGTAATGGAAATGGACCGGCATGGCTGTATCTGTTTTCTTGTAGCTTGGTATTGGAAATGGACCGGCATGGCTGTATCTGTTTTCTTGTAGCTTGGTAATGGAAATGGACCGGCATGGCTGTATCTGTTTTCTTGTAGTTTGTTATTGGAAATGGACCGGCATGGCTGTATCTGTTTTCTTGTAGTTTGGTAATGGAAATGGACCGGCATGGCTGTATCTGTTTTCTTGTAGTTTGGTAATGGAAATGGACCGGCATGGCTGTATCTGTTTTCTTGTAGCTTGGTAATGGAAATGGACCGGCATGGCTGTATCTGTTTTCTTGTAGCTTGGTAATGGAAATGGACCGGCATGGCTGTATCTGTTTTCTTGTAGCTTGGTAATGGAAATGGACCGGCATGGCTGTATCTGTTTTCTTGTAGCTTGGTATTGGAAATGGACCGGCATGGCTGTATCTGTTTTCTTGTAGTTTGTTATTGGAAATGGACCGGCATGGCTGTATCTGTTTTCTTGTAGCTTGGTATTGGAAATGGACCGGCATGGCTGTATCTGTTTTCTTGTAGTTTGGTAATGGAAATGGACCGGCATGGCTGTATCTGTTTTCTTGTAGTTTGGTAATGGAAATGGACCGGCATGGCTGTATCTGTTTTCTTGTAGTTTGGTAATGGAAATGGACCGGCATGGCTGTATCTGTTTTCTTGTAGTTTGGTAATGGAAATGGACCGGCATGGCTGTATCTGTTTTCTTGTAGTTTGGTAATGGAAATGGACCGGCATGGCTGTATCTGTTTTCTTGTAGCTTGGTAATGGAAATGGACCGGCATGGCTGTATCTGTTTTCTTGTAGCTTGGTAATGGAAATGGACTGGCATGGCTGTATCTGTTTTCTTGTAGCTTGGTAATGGAAATGGACCGGCATGGCTGTATCTGTTTTCTTGTAGCCTGGTATTGGAAATGGACTGGCATGGCTGTATCTGTTTTCTTGTAGCCTGGTAATGGAAATGGACCGGCATGGCTGTATCTGTTTTCTTGTAGCCTGGTAATGGAAATGGACCGGCATGGCTGTATCTGTTTTCTTGTAGTTTGGTAATGGAAATGGACCGGCATGGCTGTATCTGTTTTCTTGTAGCTTGGTAATGGAAATGGACCGGCATGGCTGTATCTGTTTTCTTGTAGTTTGGTAATGGAAATGGACCGGCATGGCTGTATCTGTTTTCTTGTAGTTTGGTAATGGAAATGGACCGGCATGGCTGTATCTGTTTTCTTGTAGCATGGTAATGGAAATGGACCGGCATGGCTGTATCTGTTTTCTTGTAGTTTGGTAATGGAAATGGACCGGCATGGCTGTATCTGTTTTCTTGTAGTTTGGTAATGGAAATGGACCGGCATGGCTGTATCTGTTTTCTTGTAGCCTGGTAATGGAAATGGACCGGCATGGCTGTATCTGTTTTCTTGTAGTTTGGTAATGGAAATGGACCGGCATGGCTGTATCTGTTTTCTTGTAGTGGTAATGGAAATGGACCGGCATGGCTGTATCTGTTTTCTTGTAGTTTGGTAATGGAAATGGACCGGCATGGCTGTATCTGTTTTCTTGTAGCTTGGTAATGGAAATGGACCGGCATGGCTGTATCTGTTTTCTTGTAGTTTGGTAATGGAAATGGACCGGCATGGCTGTATCTGTTTTCTTGTAGCTTGGTAATGGAAATGGACCGGCATGGCTGTATCTGTTTTCTTGTAGCTTGGTATTGGAAATGGACCGGCATGGCTGTATCTGTTTTCTTGTAGCTTGGTATTGGAAATGGACCGGCATGGCTGTATCTGTTTTCTTGTAGCCTGGTAATGGAAATGGACCGGCATGCTGTATCTGTTTTCTTGTAGCTTGGTAATGGAAATGGACCGGCATGGCTGTATCTGTTTTCTTGTAGCTTGGTAATGGAAATGGTGGCATGGCTGTATCTGTTTTCTTGTATGGGAAATGGACCGGCATGGCTGTATCTGTTTTCTTGTAGCTTGGTAATGGAAATGGACCGGCATGGCTGTATCTGTTTTCTTGTAGCCTGGTAATTGGAAATGGACCGGCATGGCTGTATCTGTTTTCTTGTAGCTTGGTAATGGAAATGGACCGGCATGGCTGTATCTGTTTTCTTGTAGCTTGGTAATGGAAATGGACCGGCATGGCTGTATCTGTTTTCTTGTAGTTTGGTTTGGAAATGGACCGGCATGGCTGTATCTGTTTTCTTGTAGTTTGGTAATGGAAATGGACCGGCATGGCTGTATCTGTCTTTCTTGTAGCTGTATTGGTAATGGAAATGGACCGGCATGGCTGTATCTGTTTTCTTGTAGTGGTTTCTTGTAGTTTGGTAATGGAAATGGACCGGCATGGCTGTATCTGTTTTCTTGTAGCTTGGTAATGGAAATGGACCGGCATGGCTGTATCTGTTTTCTTGGAAATGGACCGGCATGGCTGTATTGGTATTGGAAATGGACCGGCATGGCTGTATCTGTTTTCTTGTAGCTTGGTATTGGAAATGGACCGGCATGGCTGTACCGGCATGGCTGTATCTGTTTTCTTGTAGCCTGGTATTGGAAATGGACCGGCATGGCTGTATCTGTTTTCTTGTAGCTTGGTATTGGAAATGGACCGGCATGGCTGTATCTGTTTTCTTGTAGCTTGGTATTGGAAATGGACCGGCATGGCTGTGTCTGTTTTCTTGTAGTTTGGTATTGGAAATGGACCGGCATGGCTGTATCTGTTTTCTTGTAGCTTGGTATTGGAAATGGACCGGCATGGCTGTGTCTGTTTTCTTGTAGTTTGGTATTGGAAATGGACCGGCATGGCTGTATCTGTTTTCTTGTAGTTTGGTAATGGAAATGGACCGGCATGGCTGTATCTGTTTTCTTGTAGCATGGTAATGGAAATGGACCGGCATGGCTGTATCTGTTTTCTTGTAGCCTGGTAATGGAAATGGACCGGCATGGCTGTATCTGTTTTCTTGTAGTTTGGTAATGGAAATGGACCGGCATGGCTGTATCTGTTTTCTTGTAGCCTGGTAATGGAAATGGACCGGCATGGCTGTATCTGTTTTCTTGTAGCTTGGTAATGGAAATGGACCGGCATGGCTGTATCTGTTTTCTTGTAGCTTGGTAATGGAAATGGACCGGCATGGCTGTATCTGTTTTCTTGTAGCTTGGTAATGGAAATGGACCGGCATGGCTGTATCTGTTTTCTTGTAGCTTGGTAATGGAAATGGACCGGCATGGCTGTATCTGTTTTCTTGTAGCTTGGTATTGGAAATGGACCGGCATGGCTGTATCTGTTTTCTTGTAGCTTGGTAATGGAAATGGACCGGCATGGCTGTATCTGTTTTCTTGTAGCTTGGTAATGGAAATGGACCGGCATGGCTGTATCTGTTTTCTTGTAGCTTGGTATTGGAAATGGACCGGCATGGCTGTATCTGTTTTCTTGTAGCTTGGTAATTGGAAATGGACCGGCATGGCTGTATCTGTTTTCTTGTAGCATTGGTATTGGAAATGGACCGGCATGGCTGTATCTGTTTTCTTGTAGCTTGGTAATGGAAATGGACCGGCATGGCTGTATCTGTTTTCTTGTAGCTTGGTATTGGAAATGGACCGGCATGGCTGTATCTGTTTTCGTGTAGCTTGGTAATGGAAATGGACCGGCATGGCTGTATCTGTTTTCTTGTAGTTTGGTATTGGAAATGGACCGGCATGGCTGTATCTGTTTTCTTGTAGCTTGGTATTGGAAATGGACCGGCATGGCTGTATCTGTTTTCTTGTAGCTTGGTATTGGAAATGGACCGGCATGGCTGTATCTGTTTTTTTCTTGGTATTGAAATGGACCGGCAGCTGTATCTGTTTTCTTGTAGCTTGGTATGGAAATGGACCGGCTGTATCTGTTTTCTTGGCTGGTAATGTGGACCGGCATCTGTATCTTTTCTTGTAGCTCGGTAATGGAAATGGACCGGCATGGCTGTATCTGTTTTCTTGTAGCCTGGTAATGGAAATGGACCGGCATGGCTGTATCTGTTTTCTTGTAGCTTGGTAATGGAAATGGACCGGCATGGCTGTATCTGTTTTCTTGTAGCTTGGTATTGGAAATGGACCGGCATGGCTGTATCTGTTTTCTTGTAGCTTGGTATTGGAAATGGACCGGCATGGCTGTATCTGTTTTCTTGTAGCATGGTAATGGAAATGGACCGGCATGGCTGTATCTGTTTTCTTGTAGCTTGGTATTGGAAATGGACCGGCATGGCTGTATCTGTTTTCTTGCAGCCTGGTATTGGAAATGGACCGGCATGGCTGTATCTGTTTTCTTGTAGCCTGGTAATGGAAATGGACCGGCATGGCTGTATCTGTTTTCTTGTAGCCTGGTAATGGAAATGGACCGGCATGGCTGTATCTGTTTTCTTGTAGCTCGGTAATGGAAATGAAGCAGGGTAGATTACTAATAAAAATCTGGAGTGGGTGACTGGGGAGAAATAGAAGGCAAATTTATAAATCACCTTATTCAGCTCTGTGTATACAAAGAGGCATGGTGGAGCTCATGTCCATAATGAGAATGGTATTGGCACCACCCCAAATCATCCACAATGGCTCAAATATGATATGGTCCAGAAATATTTAGAATAAAGGTGGATAAAGCACCTGGACCAGATGGCTCCACCCACAGATTCTAAACGAATTGAGAAATGTCATTTTAAAGCCATTGTTTAATTTTTTTTTAAAAAGGGATCCAAGTCTTTACCAAGCAACTATAGACCGGTTAGTTCAACTTCTTTAGTCGGGAAGATACTGGAGAGTTTAATAAGCGACCACATAGATGAAATCTTGCTGGAATAAAGTATTTTAAGCAGCAAACAGCATGGATTCATGAAGGACAGAAGTTCTTGTTATGAGGAGGTAAGTAAAACCTGGGACACACGGGTGGCTGTGGATGTGGTAAACTTTCATTTTGCAAAAGCGTTTGGAACAGTTCACCACAATACTGTAGCTGCTGACTTTGAATAGGACGACACTTACCTGTCCAGGGATCCAGCAAGATCCTCACCCGAACCGATTCTTCAATCGGATTTGGGTGCAGGAGCTGGCATTGCAAGAAAGGGAAAAGGTTTCCTACTGCACATGTACGACTTGTGCTGTGCTTCGTGAATGGTTCCATAGTCTTCTGGGACCTGTGATGTGTCCCAGAAGTCTTCAGTGGAAGGGGAGGGAACTTCCAACTCAGAATGCGGTGGTGCAACTGACTGTAAGAGGTATCCCCTCCCCCCCAAAAAGTGCCAAATGTGACAGTGAGGGTGTGGGGGGGGGGGGGACGGAGGGTGAAAACAATCGGAATTGACCCTTTTGAGTGAAGTTCCACTGTATGTATTCTTTACTCAAAAAAGTTCCTTCTTTTGTTCTCCTCCAAATCTCCAACTTCCATTTTCTTTTTGCTGCTGTGATCTGACTCCCTGTTAAAGGGTGGCCATGTTTGTTCTTCACGGTCCCACTGTATGTAGGAACATAGCCACCATCTCTTGCTTGTCTTGAGATAGACTATGGGAAAGTGTACATCATCATTAATAGAGCCATTAACCATTTCAGCCCCGGACCATTTAGCTGGCCAAAGACCAGAGCACTTTTTGCGATTCGGCACTGCGTCGCTTTAACTGACAATTGTGCGGTGGTGCGACGTGGCTCCCAAACAAAATTGACGTCCTGTTTTCCCCAGAAATATAAATGTGATCAAAGAGTTGTTTATCGAATAATAATATACAACATATTTATTTGAGGATTGTCGAATGTCACAATTAACCACTTCCCACCCGGCCAATAGCAGATTTACGGCCGGGAAGTGGTTATGAAATCGTGACTAGCCGTTCTCAAACGTCTAGCACGATTTCAATGGCGTGCGGGCGCGCAGCGCGGCGATCAGTGATGGGGGGTGTCAGTCTGACACCCTGCACCTCCGATCTCGGTAACGAGTCTCCGGCGGAGCCTCGTTACCATGTGATCAGCCGTGTCCAATCACGATGTAAACAGGAAGAGCCGCCGACGGCTCTTCCTCACTCGCGTCTGACAGACGCGAGTACAGGAGAGCCGATCAGCGGCTCTCCTGACAGGGGAGGTTCGCGCTGATTGTTTATCAGCGCAGCCCCCCCTCGGATCGCCACACGGACCACCAGGGAGTGCCCACACTAGACCACCAGGGTACTTAAAAAAATAAATAAAAAAAGGACAAAAAAAAAAGGGGCAGTAAAAAAAAAATGATGCCAATCAGTGCCCACACATGGGCACTGATTGGCAACATTGATCCATCAGTGCCACCCCTCAGTGATCATCAGTGCCACCCCAGTGTCTGTCAGTGCCAATCCATGCCCAGTGCCCACCTATCAGTGCCCACCTGTGCCACCTATCAGTGCCCACCTGTGCCACCTATGAGTGCCCACCTGTGCCACCTATCAGTGACCACCTGTGCCACCTATGAGTGCCCACCTGTGCTGCCTATGAGTGCCCACCTGTGCCGCCTATGAGTGCCCAGTGCCGCCCATGAGTGCCCATCAGTGCCGCCTATGAGTGCCCATCAGTGCCGCCCATGAGTGCCCATCAGTGCCCCATACCAGCGCCGCCTATCAGTGCCCATCAGTGCTACCTAATCGGTGCCCATCAGAACTACCTCATCGGTGCCCATCAGTGGTGCCCATCAGTGCCACCATATCAGTGCCCGTAATTGAAAGAGAAAACATACTCATTTACAAAAAAATTAACAGAAAAAAATAAAAACTTTATTTTTTTTTCAAAATCTTCGCTCTATTTTTAGTTGTTGCGCAAAAAAAAAACCGCAGAGGTGATCAAATACCACCAAAAGAAAGCTCTATTTGTGGGGAAAAAAGGACGCCAATTTTGTTTGGGTGCAGTGTAGCATGACCGCGCAATTGTCATTCAAATTGCGACAGTGCTGAAAGCTGAAAATTGGCTTGGGCGGGAAGGTGCGTAAGTGCCTGGTATGGAAGTGGTTAAGTGACAATAAATGGAACATGTAAAGCGGTCTGGCAATCCGGAAGATCGTGTCATCGCCCACCACCCCCCCCATACAAGGGGAAGGAGCCTGACCTGGTCTCACCAGTGTGGCTTCTTGTAAGCCCACAGGGTCGGGCTCCTTCCCCTTGTATTGGGGGGGGGGGGGGGGGGAGATGACACGATCCTCCGGATTGCTCCACGGTTTCCTGACATTCCTGGCCACGCAACCGTCTACTTCATTTTTAAGCGGTAACTATATCGCCATGCCATACTTGTATTGTAATGTATGATTATATGTTTTGAATATTGAAGTTATTTTATATGTCTCTTAGGCCGCGTACACACGATCAGTCCATCCGATTAGAACGGTCCGAAGGAGCTGAGTGATGGTCTGATGTGCCTACACACTATTGGTTAAATAACCGATCGGGTCAGAACGCGGTGACATAAAACACAACGACGTGCTGAAAAAAAAATGAAGTTCAATGCTTCCAAGCATGCGTCGACTTGATTCTGAGCATGCGTGGATTTTTAACCGATGCTCGTGCGTACTAACGATCGGTTTTGACCTATTGGTCAGGAGTCCATCGGTTAAATTTTAAAGCAAGTTCTATTTTTTTAGACCGAAGGATAACTGACCGATGGGGCCCACACATGATCGGTCTGGACCGATGAAACGGACCTTCAGTCCGTTTTTATCGGTTTTGACCAATCGTGTGTACGCGGCCTTAGGCCATGTACACACTATCAAATCTATCTGCTGGAAACGGTCTGCCAGACCGTCCCAGCAGACAGATTTGATCGTGTGTACAGGCGAGCCGACGGATTTGGCCAGCCGACAGATTTTAAAGCATGCTTACCAATCTGTCGGCTGGGAATCCGTCCGCCCGACATGTCTGCTGTTTAGTACGCTAACCAGCAGACATATCTTCTCGCACATGCGTTGAATGGATTCGACGCATGCACAGAAGTAATTTACTTCCTGGTGCGGTGACGTGGCGGCGTCAACGTCACCGCCACGTCACCGCGCTGTCTGCTGGCGGGGATTTTAGTTTGATCGTGTGTACAGCGATCAAACCAAAACGGCCTGCAGACAGATTTGTTCAAATCGGTCGGCCTTAGGCCTCGTACACACGAGGCAATCTATTTGTTCAAATCGGTCGGACCGACCGATTTGAACAAATCTGTTTGTTAGGATTTTGGTTTGCTCGCGTGTACACACGAGCAAACCAAAATCCCCGCCAGCAGACGGCGCGCTGACGTGTCGGTGACGTGGCGGTGACGTTGACGCCGCCACGTCACCGCACCAGGAAGTAAAACACTTCCGCGCATGCGCCGAATCCATTCGGCGGCGGTGCGAGACGACATGTCTGCTGGTAAGTGTACTAACCAGCAGACATGTCGGGCGGACGGATTCCCACCCGATAGATTTCAAAGCATGCTTTGAAATCTGTCGGGTGGCCAAATCCGTCGGCTCGGCTGTACACACGATCGAATCTGTCTGCTGGGACGGTCTAGCAGACCGTTTCCAGCAGACAGATTTGATCGTGTGTACAAGGCCTTAGAGTCAACGATCCCCCTGAAGATGACCACTCTATGGCTGAAACGCGTCAGGGTTTTACACCTACATTAATTGCTATGCAATCTTGTTTTAGATTGTGCAGGATTATATCTGGCCAGACCGTTTTACATGTTCTATTTATTGTAACTTAATTGTGACATTCGACAATCCTCAAATAAATATGTTGTGTACTATTATTCGATAAACAACTCTTCGATCACATTAATATTGCTGTCCAAAGCCCCACTGGGGAAAACCGTTCTTTTTTCAATGCACCCACAGCTGCCCACTCATCCTCTTACACCTTCACTGTGAAGAACATTTGTCAGAAGATGGACAGACGCACAGAATAAGTAAATAAATGAATACAATTTTGCGAAACACCTTCGACAAAAATCATATCATTGAATATGGGTCAGGGACGTTGCATGCGTCTGGTAAATCTCCAAATACAAATTAAGGGGGTTGCTATGGTAACTCTACATCCATCCTTGCATACTGAAGTGGGACCCACACAGGGCTCGCCACGTACTGCCACATTTCTATGGAAATAATCCCACAATCGGCGCCACACATAGAGGAGAAAATGCGATGTTAGTCTGCAGAAAGGAACATTTTGACATTTTGTTAGACTGGGAACATGCCGCCTGCCAATGGGTATAAGTAGAGTACTTAGAACGTCTCTGAAACCAGCCCCTTATTCTCTCATAATATCTGAAAAATGTCACAAGGTTACAACCATGACTTTTCCCACAATTATTTAAAACCTTTTATATTACATTTAAGAGTACAGCAAATTTACAGCAGCAAGGCTAAGATTTCCATTAAACCTATATAGAGTAATTATCAGGTTATGTGTATTTGGAGTGTGAGCTCCAGTAGTACCAACACTTAGGGGTCTGGGTATAAAAAAAAAAACATTAGCACAAAGTCATAAATAATACCTAGAATGTTTTTATCTACGTCAATACCGGGCACTTTCACCCCCTTCCTGCCCAGGCCAATTTTCAGCTTTGAAAGCTGTCACACTTTGAATGACAATTGCGCAGTCATGCAACACTACACTCAAATAACATTCTTATCAACTTTATTTTTACAGAAATAGAACTTTCTTTTGGTGGTATTTAATCACCACTGGATTTTTTTTATTGTTTTGCTAAATAAACGAAAAAATACATTTTGGGAAAAGAACGCTCTTTTCTTAGTTTCTTTTACAAAATTTTGCATATTAACCACTTGTCCTCCGCCCACCGTCAAATGACGGCGGGCGGAGGACTCCATTGTTCTGACATCACGTCATATGACGTGATGTCTTTTTAAAGCCGCGGGCGGGCGCACGCGCGCGCACCCGCCGCTCTGCGGGGATCCTGTTGCGAGTGCCCGGCGGCAACGATCGCCGCCGGGCACACGCGATTGCTCAGTAACTGAGCGGGGACGTGGAGCTCTGTATGTAAACACAGAGCTCCACGTCCTGTCAGGGAGAGGAGACCGGTGCTGTGTCCCTTGTACATAGGGACACAATCGGTCACCTCCCCCAGTCACCCCCCCCTCCCCCTACAGTTAGAACACTCAAAGGACACACATTTAACCCCTTCCCCGCCCCCTAGTGGTTAACCCCTTCACTGCCAGTCACATTTATACAGTAATCAATGCATATTTATAGCATTGTTCACTGTATAAATGTAAATGGTCCCAAAAATGTCAGAAAAGTGTCCGAAGTGTCCGCCATAACGTCGCAGTCCCAATAAAAAAATCGCAGATCGCCGCCATTAATAGTAAAAAAAAAAAAATGCCATAAACTATCCTCTATTTTGTAAACACTATGGGGCAGATTCACAGAGAATTAGATTCTCGTAGAGTATCAGAAATACACTACGCCGCCGTTTTTTACCTGGCTCTACGTGGAATCCCGGTAGATTTTGTGCAGTAAACGACGGCGGCGTAGTGTATTTCTCCCATCGCAATCCATCTGCGCGAGTAGGGGGCGTGAAGCATTTAAAATAGGCGCGTTCCCGCGGCGATCAAACTGCACATGCTCCGTTCACAAATTTCCCACCGTGCATTGCGCGAAATCACGTCGTAGTAGCGTCGTTTACGTACATTCCTATTCCTGAACGAGTTACGTTAAAAAAAAAATATATATTTTCAAATCGACGCGGGAACGACGGCCATACTTTACATGGGTTACGCACTGTTAGACCAGCAAAAAGCTCCTCTAACATTACGTAGCCAAAAAATGACGTAGGCGATTGCGAGGGACACTCGTACCTTCGTGGATCGCCGTAAAAACTCATTTGCATATCCCAACGCATGAAAACAACGCAAACTCCTCCCAGCGGCCGCAAAAATATTGCAGCGTAGATCCGAAGGCTTACGAGGATGTAAGCCTCTCGGATCGAAGCCCGAAGCCGCCGTATCATGGTTTGAGGATCCAAACTAGTGATACGGCGCGCGAAATTTGAAATTACTCCTGTCTAACACCAGTTACACGGCGTAATCGCTCTGTGAATCTGGGCCTATAAATTTTGCGCAAACCAACCGATAAACGCTAATTTTTTTTTATTTTTTTTTTACCAAAAATATGTAGAAGATTACGTATCGGCCTAAACTGAGGAAAAAAATATATTTTTTATATATTTTTGGGGATATTTATTATAGCAAAAAGTAAAAAATATAGAATTTTTTTCAAAATTTTCGCTCTATTTTTGTTTATAGCGCAAAAAATAAAAACCGCCGAGGTGATCAAATACCACCAAAAGAAATCTCTATCTGTGGGGGAAAAAGGACGCCAATTTTGTTTGAGAGCCACGTCGCACGACCGCGCAATTGTCAGTTAAAGCGACGCAGTGCCGGAAACTTAAATTTCGTCTGGGCAGGAAGGGGGTGTAGGTGCACAGTAGGCAAGTGGTTAATGATCATTCTTCAAAAATGTAGGGCAAAATGTGTTCTGCTACATTTCTTTGGTGAACCCAAATCAGAGTTTATTATTTAGTCTGTAGGCAGGGCCGTCTGAATAGAATCATGGGCCCCTGGGCAAAGTAATGCTCTGGGGCCCCTCCAATGATGACTGTGCAGGTAAGTAGACAGATATCAAGTAGGTAGGAGGCAGACTGCCCCCCCTGTGTGTCTATCACTCTCAGTGCCATCATGGGGCCCCCGATTTTAGGGTAGCGTGTGCTCAAGAACCAGCTGCTTTGGGGAAAGTACAGGGGCCCCCATGCAGCTGGGGGCCCCTGGGCGGTGCCCAAGTGTGCCCTCTCATTAAGACAGCCCTGTCTGTAGGAAAGTTATGGAGTAAGGTGACCAGATTTTTTTAATTAAATCCGGGGACATATTTTTTTATTGGCAAATAAACTATTTTAGAAGCATCTTTTCCTCAGATGATATATGCAGTGTATATGGAATGTGATGTATATGGAATGTGGTGTATATGGAATATGATGTATATGGAATGTGATGTATATGGAATATGATGTATATGGAATGTGATGTATATGGAATATGATGTATATGGAATGTGGTGTATATGGAATGTGATGTATATGGAATATGATGTATATGGAATGTGATGTATATGGAATATGATGTATATGGAATGTGATGTATATGGAATGTGGTGTATATGGAATATGATGTATATGGAATGTGATGTATATGGAATATGATGTATATGGAATGTGATGTATATGGAATGTGATGTATATGGAATGTGATGTATATGGAATGTGATGTATATGGAATGTGATGTATATGGAATGTGGTGTATATGGAATGTGATGTATATGGAATGTGATGTATATGGAATGTGATGTATATGGAATGTGATGTATATGGAATGTGATGTATATGGAATGTGGTGTATATGGAATGTGGTGTATATGGAATGTGATGTATATGGAATGTGGTGTATATGGAATGTGATGTATATGGAATGTGATGTATATGGAATGTGATGTATATGGAATGTGGTGTATATGGAATGTGATGTATATGGAATGTGATGTATATGGAATGTGATGTATATGGAATGTGATGTATATGGAATGTGATGTATATGGAATGTGGTGTATATGGAATGTGATGTATATGGAATGTGGTGTATATGGAATGTGATGTATATGGAATGTGGTGTATATGGAATGTGATGTATATGGAATGTGGTGTATATGGAATGTGGTGTATATGGAATGTGGTGTATATGGAATGTGATGTATATGGAATGTGATGTATATGGAATGTGATGTATATGGAATGTGATGTATATGGAATGTGATGTATATGGAATGTGATGTATATGGAATGTGGTGTATATGGAATGTGATGTATATGGAATGTGGTGTATATGGAATGTGGTGTATATGGAATGTGGTGTATATGGAATGTGATGTATATGGAATGTGATGTATATGGAATGTGATGTATATGGAATGTGGTGTATATGGAATGTGATGTATATGGAATGTGATGTATATGGAATGTGATGTATATGGAATGTGGTGTATATGGAATGTGATGTATATGGAATATGATGTATATGGAATGTGATGTATATGGAATGTGATGTATATGGAATGTGGTGTATATGGAATGTGATGTATATGGAATATGATGTATATGGAATGTGATGTATATGGAATGTGGTGTATATGGAATGTGGTGTATATGGAATGTGGTGTATATGGAATGTGATGTATATGGAATGATTGTATGATATATACTTTATTTCTGGAAATCATTTCATACCAGAGCCGTAGCATTATACCAGCCCAACCGCATAACCTCATTATTTTCCTCCTCATAAAAGGGAAAGCCATGCATTTTAAAGCACATTTTAAGAGTGTATTATACTCACCAGCGCTCATCACCACTGCCTCGTCAGTGCCCATCAGTGCAGCCTCACCAGTGCCCATCAATGCAGCCTCATCAGTGCCTATTAATGCAACCTGATCAGTGTCTATCAATGCAACCTGATCAGTGTCCATCAATGCAACCCGATCAGTGTCCATCAATGCAACCCGATCAGTGCCCATCAATGCAGCCTCACCAGTGCCCATCAATGCAACCTGATTAGAGTATATCAATGCAACCTGATCAGTGTCTATCAATGCAACCTGATCAATGTCCATCAATGCAACCTGATCAATGTCCATCAATGCAACCCGATCAGTGTCCATCAATGCAACCCAATCAGTGTCCATCAATGCAACCCGATTAGAGTATATCAATGCAACCTGATCAGTGTCTATCAATGCAACCTGATCACTGTCCATCAATGCAACCTGATCAGTGTCCATCAATGCAACCTGATCACTGTCCATCAATGCAACCTGATCAGTGTCTATCAATGCAACCTGATCACTGTCCATCAATGCAACCTGATCAGTGTCCATCAAGGCAGCCTGATCAGTGCCCATCAATGCAGCCTCACCAGTGCCCATCAATGCAGCCTCACCAGTGCCCATCAATGCAGCCTCACCAGTGACCATCAATGCAGCCCCATCAGTGCCTATCAGCACAGCCTCATCAGTGCCAATCAGCTCAGCTTCACCAGTGCCCATCAGCTCAGCCTCATCAGTACCGCCTATCAGTGCCACCGCATAAGTGCCCATGAGTGACGCCTATCAGTGTCATCATATGAGTGCCCATCAGTGCCTACCAGTGAAGGAGAAAAATTACTTATGTTATAATACACACAAACTCACCTGCTACTTGTGCTTGTGGCTTTTACTGCTCCCTCCTCCCTACAGGAGGGAGGGATGGAGGAACGATGTGCTCTGTTCTCTCCCCTATGCTGCCGGATAAGTAATTGGAGGAGGTAAAAGAGGGGCAGGATGCTGGGAGAGAGGACGGTGATGTGTCCCTGGGATCGCAGATCTTCATTTGACAAATGGGGAGGAGAAGTGGTGGCTACAGTAGCACACAGTCAGGCTGGAGCCTCTCGAGCTTCTCTTTCCCAGCTCTGCAAGTACTACCGCTCCATGAATCGAGCTACTCTCAGGCCCCGTACACATGGCCGAGAACCTCGACGGGCAGAACACATCGTTCCGCCCGTCGAGGTTCTCGGCCGGCCGTCAGATTCGGCGACCAGCCCGTCGGGAAAGGCAACCATTCATTCATTCCGACGGGCCGTCGGGCAAATAGAGAACCTGCTCTCTATTTGCTTGATGGGTTTCCCGACGGGCTGGGCTCGGTGAATCCGTACACACGGCCGAGGTTCTCCGCAGAATGAGGATCCCAGCGAGGTTCTCGCTGGTTTCTGCCGAGAACCTCGGCCGTGTGTACGGGGCTTCACAGCCAACGCGACCCCCACTGGGAAACTGCCTGCCCAAGTGCCCACATCAAAACCGGGGGACAAACGGGTCCGGTGTCAGGGATCCAGGCCTGTCTTCCGATCCTCGCACATGCGCAATAGAGCGGCGCTCCGGCGTGTACCCGTGCGGGAAAGGCGCGCATGCGCGGTCTGGCGACGCAGCATGCACATGGGCGCGCGCACGGGCGCGCACCTTCCGGGAACCAATCAGAGGCCTGACCAGGCTATTTAAACCAGCCCCTGTCTTATGGCAGGTTGCTGGTTTGTCTTCAGCTTGTGCTTGGACTCTCTGCCAATTACCTGAACCTTTGACCTGGATTTCCATACGACTCTCCTCTTGCCAGGAAGTTGTCCTTCCGTACGACTCTCCTCTTGCCCTGAAGTTGACCTTGGCTCTTGTTCCTGGATACGCTGTCTTCTATAATCCCTGACTTCTGGCTTGACTTTGGACTTGTTGACCTCTCCAACCCCTGAACCTCGGCTAGCTCTCTGGACCTGTTCTCAGTCTGATCCACTTGCACCTGCCCGGTACCCCTCCAGTTACCTGCTCCACAGTTCTTCAGTACAGCTTCTGCTACCTGCCTTGCACCTGTCTTGTGGCTCCTCCGCTGCCTGCTCTGCTCACCGCCATCAGGAGGAGCTTCAGTTCCAGTCTGCACCAGGATCCCGGCTACCAACCCGGACCTCACTGGCGCTGGTGCCTCCCGGGGCTCACCTCCCCTGTCCCAACTCCAGGGGACGGTCGGCGCCGGGTCGCAACGGTGGGCCACCCTCGGCATCTCGGCTTCGGTGAGTACACAGCCTGATATCCGGGGACCATACCCTCCCCCCGGGACTGTCCCTGGAAACCGGAGACATCTGGTCACCGTATTATAGAGTCCTTGAGGCCCCGAAAATTCCAGGACAGTATAAATACCCCCCCAAATTACCCCTTTTTGGAAAGTAGACAGTCCAAGGTATTTAGTAAGAGGCATTGTAGTTTTTTTATCTTTTTTTTTTTTACATACTGTCCACAGTTCAGTACAGTGTCATCATATCACTGGTGTGGTGGTAATCAGGAATACTGACCAGTGACAGCATGTAAAAATAAATAATAATAAATAGGATTTTTTTCATACTTACTTGTAAAATCCTTTTCTTTGAGTACATCATGGGACACGGTCAGGCTAAAATTCATTACCTGCTGGGTTATACTCCATCTCCAGGTGAATGGACACTGGTAGACCAAAGGTCTTTAGCCAGGAAATGATCCCCTATATAGCCCCTCCCACACAGGAAGCACTTCAGTTTTGTAGCAAGCACTGAATCCTCAAAAAAGTGGGATGGGACCTCTGCATTCCACAGAATACTGTGAATCCTGAATGCAGAACATCACTGCGCATGTGAATATCTCCTAAATGATCTGCTGGGGGGGGGGGGAGTCAGGTCCCAAGCTACTGCGCCCCTCCCCCCACACGAATGAGTAAAGCAGTACCCCTACTCATGCACAACAAAACTAACTAGTAATTAAATACACACATGGGGCCAGATTCAGATACAAAAATGTATCTTTCCGGCGGCGTATCGTTTCCTCTTTACACTACGCTGCCGCAAATATTATGGGCAAGTGCCTTATTCAGAAAGCACATGCTCCATAATATGCGGCGGCGTAGCGTAAAGTGCACGGCGTGATTCATGTAAATGAATCATGACCCCACCTAATTGACGTTTTTTTTGGACGGCGCATGTAAACGATGTGAACGTAACTAACGTCGAGCCCCATTCCCGCCACCACAGTATAAACAAATTGGCAGGGGTTTACCGGATGACATTATTGACCAAATATCATTTATTTTTATTTTTATTAAAGAGCATTTAAAACGGTGTTTATTTAAACAAACAAAACAAAAAAAACGGTGAAGTACAGCACTATGCAACCCTTGCTCATTCACATGGCCAGTATCTTATTTTTAAATATGGCTTACAGATTCTGATAAGCCCCCCCCCCCCCCCCCAAGTCCCTCACAACCACTGGGTCAGGGTTCTGGGGAAGAGGCCCTTGTCCTACTCCACATGAGGACAATGTGTTTTGCTAGGGGGGGGGGGGGTCTGCCCTGGCAAGGTACACCCTCATATGCTGAGAGCATGTGGTCTGGTATGGACCTGAAGGGTCTGGCATGGAATTTTGGTAGGGTATTTTGTGCGGTCTTCCTTTGAATCCATATCAGACATGAATGGGCTTAGTATAATTTTCGGGGAACACCCCACGCCATTCGTTTTTACACTATCCCCACCATTGTTTATATCCACCTGACAGCTGAATTTGTTGGGCCGGATATGTTACACCAGCGGGTGCGAACTCCATAAAAATCAGAAACCCTGAGCAAGAAGCTGTCACATTTAATTTTGGTAGTAATGCAGCTGGCACTTTGCTTGGGCAAACGCTCATTCATTCGCACAGGAATCTTCAAACATTTTATTTCCCCGTATGGTCTAATTTTCTTAGCCTATAATGTTAAATTAGTTTATCTTTACCTCTTATGGTTGAACGTTCTTATGGTTATATCTCTTTGAATTGAATGTTAGGAAAGGTACATTCACCCAGGGAAAGACAACAAATAAAAAATAATTTGTTCCGCATTGACTTTAATGACATTTAATACCGCATGTGGCTAGAGGTAGGGGGGTGCAGGAGAGCCTCAGAAACAGCTGGAAAGACCAGAGGACACCTCGGCTGACCTTGGCAAACCTCGGAAAGGCTTGGAAACAGCGTATTTCCGAGTCTTTTGGAGCATTTACGAATGGCTACGATCGGCGCCATTCGACTCCGCTAGTTTCCAGCACCCCACCTCAGGCCAAATGTGGTACTGCACACCTCTTTGGCCTTAATCCTGCTTGTTTTGAAAGACAACACTCGCAAACCAAGTTAGGATTTTTCAAAATATAGTGCTCGTGTTGCGAAGCGCTCGTTAAGCGCATTACTCGCAATCCGAGGTTCCACTGTGTATATATATATATACAGGGAGTGCAGAATTATTAGGCAAGTTGTATTTTGACCACATCATCCTCTTTATGCATGTTGTCTTACTCCAAGCTGTATAGGCTTGAAAGCCTACTACCAATTAAGCATATTAGGTGATGTGCATCTCTGTAATGAGAAGGGGTGTGGTCTAATGACATCAACACCCTATATCAGGTGTGCATAATTATTAGGCAACTTCCTTTCCTTTGGCAAAATGGGTCAAAAGAAGGACTTGACAGGCTTAGAAAAGTCAATAATATACAAATAGTGAGATATCTTGCAGAGGGATGCAGCACTCTTAAAATTGCAAAGCTTCTGAAGCGTGATCATCGAACAATCAAGCGTTTCATTCAAAATAGTCAACAGGGTCGCAAGAAGCGTGTGGAAAAACCAAGGCGCAAAATAACTGCCCATGAACTGAGAAAAGTCAAGCGTGCCGCTGCCAAGATGCCACTTGCCACCAGTTTGGCCATATTTCAGAGCTGCAACATCACTGGAGTGCCCAAAAGCACAAGGTGTGCAATACTCCGAGACATGGCCAAGGTAAGAAAGGCTGAAAGACGACCACCATTGAACAAGACCCACAAGCTGAAACGTCAAGACTGGGCCAAGAAATATCTCAAGACTGATTTTTCTAAGGTTTTATGGACTGCTGAAATGAGAGTGAGTCTTGATGGGCCAGATGGATGGGCCCGTGGCTGGATCGGTAAAGGGCAGAGAGCTCCAGTCCGACTCAGAAGCCAGCAAGGTGGAGGTGGAGTACTGGTTTGGGCTGGTATCATCAAAGATGAGCTTGTGGGGCCTTTTCGGGTTGAGGATGGAGTCAAGCTCAACTCCCAGTCCTACTGCCAGTTTCTGGAAGACACCTTCTTCAAGCAGTGGTACAGGAAGAAGTCTGCATCCTTCAAGAAAAACATGATTTTCATGCAGGACAATGCTCCATCACACGCGTCCAAGTACTCCACAGCGTGGCTGGCAAGAAAGGGTATAAAAGAAGAAAAACTAATGACATGGCCTCCTTGTTCACCTGATCTGAACCCCATTGAGAACCTGTGGTCCATCATCAAATGTGAGATTTACAAGGAGGGAAAACAGTACACCTCTCTGAACAGTGTCTGGGAGGCTGTGGTTGATGGTGAACAGATCAAAACACTGACAGAATCCATGGATGGCAGGCTGCATGAGTGTCCTTGCAAAGAAAGGTGGCTATATTGGTCACTGATTTGTTTTTGAATGTCAGAAATGTATATTTGGGAATGTTGAGATGTTATATTGGTTTCACTGGTAAAAATAAATAATTGAAATGGGTATATATTTGTTTTTTGTTAAGTTGCCTAATAATTATGCACAGTAATAGTCACCTGCACACACAGATATCCCCCTAAAATATCTAAAACTAAAAACAAACTAAAAACTACTTCCAAAAATATTCAGCTTTGATATTAATGAGTTTTTTTGGGTTCATTGAGAACATGGTTGTTGTTCAATAATAAAATGAATCCTCAAAAATACAACTTGCCTAATAATTCTGCACTCCCTGTATATATATATATACAGTACAGACCAAAAGTTTGATGCCTTAAGTGTCACTCTACAATTTTCATAGTCATGAAAATAAAGAAAACTCTTTGAATGAGAAGGTGTGTCCAACCTTTTGGTCTGTACTGTATACACACACACACACAGACACACACACACACACACACACACACACACACACACACACACACACACAGACACACAGACACACAGACACACACACACACACAGACACACAGACACACATATTTTGAGCCCAGCTCTTAAAGGGGTTGTAAACCTTTTGTGTTTTTTTCACCTTAATGCATACAGTACTTTGCATTAAGGTAAAAAAACAACTTGCTGTGTCCGGCCCCCCCCGAGCCCCCGTTTTACTTACCTGAGCCCTGAATTTCCATGGGCGCGATCTCTCCACCTCTTCTCGCCTCTTCATTGGATAGATTGATAGCAGCACAGCCATTGGCCCCACCGCTGCTGTCAATAAAATCCAATGACACGGCTGCCGGGGGCGGGGCCGAGTCATACACTCGCCGTCTATGGATGCTGATTGTATCACACGGGAGCGCGCCCGCAAGGTAACCCTCTCGGGAGAGAGTTTCCCAGAGGGGGTTAGCTATTGCGGGGAGGAGCTGCGAGAGCCGCTTTGGGACCCCAGAAGAGGACGTTCAGGGCCACTGTGCAAAATGAACTGCAACCTTGGAGGTAAGTATGACATGTTTGTTATTTAAAAAAAAAAAAGGAATAGTATCACTTTAAGATCATCAGTACCATCAAGACATTGAATTCCTGCATCCAAAATCAGAACTCAAAACTATACACTGAAATGTATTGATGAGACATTACTTTGTTTATGGGCACTAAATACAAGGGCTTTCTGGGCCACGTGTACATACATTACATATCCAAGGACTTGCCTAGGCCTACAAAAAAAGATAAACTATCTGTCAATGTTACAAGCTGATTTGCAAGTTCTTCTTGTTTAAGGATTACAAACTGTCTTGTTTCATTTTGATACAATTCCAGGCTTAAAATTCGCTCTGCGGCATCTTAAGATATTGAAGGATATACTTACCCTTATATGACACTGGATATAGGCTTGTAATTACAACTTTGACAATTTCATTCTTGTTGAGGCATTATACTTTAGGAGCATTGCGTATAAGGAGTTTTTTTTTATTTAGCCGCATATATAGATGCAAAGACTTGTCTTCTGCCACTGAAGTTACTATGCATGCCAGAAGCTGGATCACAAGTTTTTTCCTGTTTAAAGGATTAGAAATAGCCTCAAGTTCTCTTTTTATAATCCCAGATTTAGGAACCACCCTGTGGCACTTTTTTTTAAGACACTGTAGAATTGACTTACTTGTATATATTGGATATTTTGGGCCAGATTCAGGTAGATGGGAGCATCTTTGCTCTGGAGTAACGTTTCTCATTTACGTTACTCTGACGAATTTTTAGCAGCAAGTGCTGTCATTCACGAAGCACTTGCTCCTAAAGTTGCGGCAGCGTAACGAAAATGAGCCGGCGGAATTCAAATTGGGCGGGTACGGGGCGTGTAGTATTTAAACTAATCGCGATCCCGCCGCGAACGTACTGCGCATGCGTCGAGTGTCAAAGCATCCCCGTGCGCATGCTCCAAATTCTGTGAATGAACGTCAATGACGTTTTTTTTTTTCCCGCGCGATGACGACGCCTATACCTAACATAGGATACTCCAACCCCATGTAGGTATATCTTCGCGCCGCGTATCGCTTCCGGAAACGTCGTACCGTCATTGCGTCGCGCCGGAATTCGCTCGTGAATTGCCGATTTCCGCTCATTAACATATTTTTTGAGCGGAAATCGGCGGGAACGCCCCCGGCGCCATTTTTAAGTTGAAGTAACGATGCGATGGCGAAACTCAGTTACGCTGATCGCATCGGAGTTTCAACCCGGCGTTTCTTGTTTTCTGGTTACAGAAACGCCGGCTTAAAGTGACAGTTAGGCTGGCGGATCACTGGATCCGCCAGCCTAACTGTTCCTGAATCTGGCCCATATTGTTTGCATGTCACTTATGAAGCGTTTGCATATAAAATAAAGAGACCAATAATCTAATTATATGGAAGTTTTTTCTTCTCTTTGTGAGCAGAAGAATTTTTGGAAGTTGGACAACGGTTTTTAATATTCAAGGGCTTTGTGCTTAATAATAAGATACATTGACAGGAATAACAAAGAAATGTTTTTCCATTGATTGTTCATTGATCATGTGTTTGAGATAACCTAAGCTCTTAGCATTTTATGGTATTTTTGAAGCTAGGATATACACTATATTACTAAAAGAATTGGGACACCTGCCTTTGCATGTACATGAACTTTAATAACATCCCAGTCTTTGTCCGTAGGGTTCAACATTGAGTTGTCCCACCATTTGAAGCTATAACAGCTTCAACTCTTCTGGGAATGTTGTCCACAAGGTTTAGGAATGTGACCTCGTACACATGGGCCAGAATCTCGTCAGGAAAAAGACATTGTTTTTCCTGACGAGATTCATGGCAAGAATCTCTTGCCGCCCGAGTGTACACGCAGTCCTTTCAAGGCAAGTACGCGGTGACGTCAACGCATACGACGAGCATGCGCTCGTCACACTCGATGCTGTTGCCGCCATCTTGGTTCACCCTACCTATGCCTTGGAAGCTACCGCACATGCGTCAAAGTCATTTCGAGCATGCGTGGGTTTCCACGGCGACAGGTAAGGTCAGGACTATGTGCAGGCTAGTCAAGTTCCTCCGCCCCAAACTCGCTCATACATGGACCTTGTTTTGTGCACTGGACCAAATCATTTGGTGGAGGGGGGATTATGGTGTGGGGTTGTTTTTCAGGGGTTAGGCTTGGTCCCTTAGGTCCAGTGAAGGAAACTCTTATGGTGTCAGCATACCAAGACATATTGGACAATTTTATGCTCCCAACTTTCCGGGAAAAGTTTGGAGATGGCCCCTTCCTGTTCATAGTTACAGTGGGGAAAAAAAGTATTTAGTGTGCATGTTCTCCCACTTAAAAAGATGAGAGAGGCCTGTAATTGTCATCATAGGTATAACTCAACTATGAGAGACAAAATGTGGAAACAAATCCCGACAATCACATTGTCTGAATTGGAAAGAATTTATTTGCAAATTATGGTTGAAAATTTGGTCAATATCAAAAGTTAATCTCAATACTTTGTTATATATCCTTTGTTGGCAATGACAGAGGTCAAACGTTTTCTGTAAGTCTTCACAAGGTTGTCACACACTGTTGCTGGTATGTTGGCGCATTCCTCTATGCAGATCTCCTCTAGAGCAGTGATGTTTTGGGGCTGTCGCTGGGCAACACGGACTTTCAACTCCCTCCAAATGTTTTCTATGGGGTTGAGATCTGGAGACTGGTTAGACCACCCCAGAACCTTAAAATGCTTCTTACGAAGCCACTCCTTCGTTGCCCGGGCAGTGTGTTTGGGATGATTGTCATGCTGAAAGACGTTTCATGTTCAATACCCTTGCTGATGGGAGGAGGTTTGCACTCAAAATATCATGATACATGGCCTCATTCATTCTTTAATGTACATGGATCAGTCGCCCTGTTCCATTTGCAGAGAAACAGCCCCAAAGCATGATGTTGCCCCCATGCTTCACAGTGTGTATGGTGTTCTTTGGTTGCAACTCAGCATTCTCTCTCCTCCAAACACGACGAGTTGTGTTTCCACCAAACAGTTCTACTTTGGTTTCATCTGACCATATGACATTCTCCCAATCCTCTTCTGGATCATCCAAATGCTCTCTAGGAAAGCTCAGACAGGCCCGGACATGTACTGGCTTAAGCAGAGGGACACGTCTGGCGCTGCAGGATCTGAGTCCCTGGCGGCATAGTGTGTTACTGATGGTAGCCTTTGTTACGTTGGTTCCAGCTATCTGCAGGTCATTCACTAGGTCCCCCAGTGTGGTTCTGGGATTTTTGTTTACCGTTCTTGTGATCATTTTGGCCCCTATGGGGTGAGATCTTACTGGCCCCAGATCGAGGGAGATTATCAGTGGTCTTGTATGTCTTCCATTTTCAAATTTTTGCTCCCACAGTTGATTTCTTCACACCAAGCTGCTTGCCTATTGCAGATTCAGTCTTCCCAGCCTGGTACAGGTCTACAATTTTGTTTCTGGTCCTTCGACAGCTCTTTGGTCTTCACCATAGTGGAGTTTGGAGTGTGACTGTTTGAGGTTGTGGACAGGTGACTTTTATACTGATAACAAGTTCAAACAGGTGCCATTAATACAGGTAATGAGTGGAGGACAGAGAAGCCTCTTATAGAAGATACAGGTCTGTGAGAGACAGAAATCTTGCTTGTTTGTAGAGGAGACCAAATACTTATTTTCCACCATAATTTGCAAATAACTTCTTTCCGAATCAGACAATGTGATTGTCTGGATTTGTTTCCACATTTTGTCTCTCATAGTTGAGGTATACCTATGATGACAATTACAGGCCTCTCTCATCTTTTTAAGTGGGAGAACTTGCACAATTGGTGGGGACTAAATACTTTTTTGCCCCACTGTACATAGTAGGTAAGGTTGAAAAAAGACAATAGTCCATCCAGTTCAACCTATGTAGGTGTATGTGTGTCAGTTTCTATAATTATTTCCCATATCCCTGTATGTTGTGCTCTTTAGATGCCCATCCAAGAGTCTTTTCAAAATATCCATACACCCAGCTGCCACCACTGATTGTGGAAGAGAGTTCCACATCCTTATTGCCCTGACAGTGAAAAATCCCTGTGCAGTTTAAGGTTAAACTGCTTCTCCTCCAATCTGATTGTATGGCCCCATGTCCTCATACACTCCCTTAGACTGACTCGTTTTTTTTCCTAATCTGGGATCACCATTAAGGGAATTTGTAGATCGCTATCTTATCTCCTCCCAAGTGTCTCTTCTCCAGCAAGTATACATTTAGTGCTTGTAGTCGTTCCTCATAATTGAGGGTCTCCAGTCCCCTTATTAGTTTTGTTGCCCTTCTTTGGACTCTCTCCAGCACATCCCTTCTGAGGACCAGAACTGGACAGAATACTCCAGATGTGGCCTATCCAGAGTTTTATAAAATGGTAGGATTATTGTTTCATCACTGGAGTATATCCCTTTTTTAATGTCGGCTTTAGTAGCCGCAGCTTGACATTGCATGCTATTGCTCAATCTGTCATCTACTAGGACCCCTAGATCTTTCCCCATCCTTGATTCCCCCAGTGGTTCTCCCCCTAGTTAGTAGTTTGCCTTTATGGGCCAGATTCACGTATTCCAGAGCATCTTTGCTCTGGAGTAACGCTTCTGATTTGCGTTGCGCTGCCGAAATTTTAGGAGCAAGTGCTGTCATTCACGAAGCACTTGCTCCTAAAGTTGCGGCAGCGCATCACAAATGAGCCGGCGGAATTCAAATGTCGCGGGTACGGGGCGTGTAGTATGCTAACTACGCGCGATCCCGCCGCCAACGTACTGCGCATGCGTCGAGTGTCAAAACATCCCCGTGCGCATGCTCCAAAATCTGTGAATGAACGTCAATGACGTCACATTCCCATTCATGACCGTTTTACGCAAGCGACGTTTTTTTTTTTTTTTTCCGACGCGATGACGACGCCTATACCTAACATAGGATACTCCAACCCCATGTAGGTATATCTATGCGCCGCGTATCCCGTCCGGAAACGTCGTATCGTCATTGCGTCGCGCCGGATTTCGATCGTGAATTGCCGATTTCCGCTCATTAACATATTTTTTGAGCGGAAATCGGCGGGAACGCCCCCGGCGCCATTTTTAAGTTGAAGTAACGATGCGATGGCGAAACTCAGTTACGCTGCTCGCATCGGAACTTCAACCCGGCGTTTCTTGTTTTCTGGTTACAGAAAACAGAAACGCCGGCTCAAAGCCACAGTTAGGCTGGCGGATCACTCGATCCGCCAGCGTAACCTTTCCTGAATCTGGCCCTATGTTTTTTGCCCCCAGGTGGATTACTTTACATTTCTTCACATTAAACTGCATTTCCAAAGTGGTTGCCCACTCCATTATTTAGTTTAGGTCATTCTGTACAATTTCTATATCCTGATGTGACGTCATTGCCCTGCTTATTTTTGTTTTGTCCGCAAAAACTGAGATTGAGCTATTAATCCCATCCTCTATATCAGGGATCTCTAAACTGCAGCCCAAGGGCCAAATGTGGCCCTTTGTCAGCATTTATATGGCCCTTAGGGGACTATTCCTCAAACTGATATGAGGCACTATTTCTCCCACTGACACCAACAATGGGGCACTATTTATTCCACTGATACCAATCATGGTATACTATTCCTCCTACTAATAGGGGCACTACTCCTCCTCCTATTGACCACAAACCCTGAGTTCCCACTGATGCCGGGCCTGGGACATTTTCTGCTCCTGCTGGCCACACTCCAGCCCCCCTAAAGTTTGAAGGACAATAAACTGAAGAAACTATTGATGTTAGGATTACTGGCCTGTATTTTCCAGGAATATATCTCTGCCCCTTTTTGAATATTGGTAACATATTTCAGTCAGTATGCTGTCCGCAAAGATTAGAAACAATGGTCTGGCTATCACTTGAGTTCGCTGAGGACTCTCGAGTGTAAGCCATCTGGTCCTGGTGATTTATTTGTATTTAGTTTATCTAGTCTTTCCTTGACTCCAGCCTCTGTTAGCCACAAGGATACATCCTGTGTTGGGTCACTATTAGTACTTTTGTTGTCGGTATACCCCTCCTTTTCCTGCGTAAAAACTGAGGAGTTGTCTGTAATCATCCTCCCATCATCCTCTTTTATGTGGGCAATTTGCTCTGATTTTGCCTTTTTACTGTTAATATGTCTAAAAAAAAAATTGGATATTTTTACTCTCCTCTGCTATGTGTCACTTGTAATCTTTTTTAGCTGCCCTGATTGCGTTTTTATACTTCTTATTGTATTACTTGTAGTCTTGAAATTCTGATGGTGACCCAACCCAACCCCTTTAAATAGTTTAAAGGTAAAAAAAAAATCTCTTTAATGAGGCTTTTTACGGTTTAGCCACCCAAGTTTAACCTTCACTCTTCTATATTTATTGCCCAGTGTAATGCACTGTGTGATACCTTTGTTTAAATTGCTTCTAAAGCATTCCCATTTTTGTTCCATGTTAAATGTTTCTAGGATTTGGTCTCAATTGATACCTTGTATTATTAACTGGTTAAGGACCGCCGCATGTACATTTACGTCGCAGACTTACTCCTTTTATTCCTAAAGAAGACGTAGCAGTCGTGGTAGGAACAATTGTCAACTCCAGACTGGATTATGCAAATGCCCTTTACCTCGGACTCCCGAAGTACCAAATCGCTCGTCTGCAAGTCGTGCAAAACACGGCTGCGAGACTTGTGACAGGGAAAAAACCCTGGGAATCCATCTCACCTTCGCTGAGATCCCTTCACTGGCTGCCAGTGAAAGACAGAATTGCTTTTAAAGCACTCTGTCTAACGCATAGATGTATCTATGGGAAAGCTCCCATATATCTGTGCGAAAAAATAAAAGTCCATAACCCCAATCGCATCTTGCGATCCACCAACCAAAATTTACTCCAGATACCGAAAGCCAATTACAAGTCCAAAGGAGATAGAAGATTCGCGGTCCAGGGTCCTAGACTATGGAACGCTTTACCAACCAATATTCGGTTGGAGGAGAATTACCTAGCATTCAGGAGAAAGGTCAAGACTCATCTCTTTTGATATCAAAGGAGACAGGAACAACAAGCGCCCAGAGGCGATTCAATTCGCATGTGCAGCGCTATATAAGTTTTCATTCATTCATTCATTCATTCATTCAGAATGGCACCGACAGGCACATCAACGTATATATATATGTTGGTGCCTTGAGGGGGTTCGGGGGTCCGATCGCCCCCCCCCCCCCCCGTACATACGGCGGTCCCTGTAGCTGGCCGAGCGATCCGGGATGAGGGGGCGGCTATTTGTTTTTGTCCGCCCCCTCCGGATCGCTCTCCGCCAATCCGCGCGCCCCCCCCCCCCCCCGCCCTGTCACTTCCTCCTCCTGTGTAAACACAGGAAGGGGGAAGTGATGTGATCTCTCCTTCAGCGTTTTTTTCAACCACCGCTGAGGAGAGATCACATCGCACAGTAAGTCTGCACAGCACTACACTGACACACACTACACATAGTCACATTAACCCCTTGCAATCGCCTCCCCCCTGTCACAGTGTCACTGAATGCAGTAATCATACATGTATGATTACTGTATTTAGTGTCAGTGTGACAGGCAGTGTGACAGTCAGCTAGTATTACGTTCAGGGTAGCCCCCGTACCCCCCCTAATAAAGTTTTAACCCCCTGATCACCACCCTAGTTAACCCTTTCATTCCCTATTGCCAGCGTCACTAAGCGATCATTTTTCTGATCGCTGTATTAGTGTCGCTGTTCCCGCTAGGTAGCTAATTTTTTTTTATTGCGATTTTTTTTTTTTACTAAAGACATATGGCTAAATAAATTTTGGCCTAAATGTTTGACTAAAATTTAGTTTATTTGATTTTTCTTATAACAAAAAGTAAAAAATATAGATTTTTTTTCAAAAATGTCACTCTATTTTTGTATATAACAAAAAAAAATTGAGGCGATCAAATACCACCAAAATAAAGCTCTATTTGTGAAGAAAAGGACGCAAATTTTGTTTGGGAGCCACGTCGCACGACCGCGCAATTGTCAGTTAAAGCGACGCAATGCCGAATCGCAAAAAGGGGCAAGGTCATTAACAGGCATTTTGGTCCCGGTCTTAAGCGGTTAAACACAGTTCAGAAAAATTGTCTTGTTTGAAATGTAGTGTTTTTGTGCTACCCTTGTGCCTCTTTTTTTCTATGATTTATGCTAAATGCGATCATCAGGTGTGATATGGGGTGCACCCCAAAATACACTGCGAGATCTCAGTGCATTGAAAACTCCTGATTAGCCAAAGCATTCACCTGACCTGTATGCTTTGGCCAATCGCAGCGTGATGTACAGTGAGAGCCCTGCTTGGCCAAAGGGTGTCTTTGGCCAATCATGGCTCAGGTGCTAAGTTCACACCCCATACTATAAAAGGCTGCTTCCAACGGTGGCCTTATATAGTGTGCATTGATGGAGAGAGATTAGGCAGTGTTGTTAGTGGATTGAGCGTGCAGTCAGTGTAGTGTATATAACACAGTGCAGAGTATATAGTGCAGTCAGTGAAGTGCAGGAGTGCCCAACCTTTTGAAGAGCGAGGGCCACTTAAGCAACTTGGTAACCAGTCGAGGGCCACAATGAGCAGAGCGGGCAGATGACAGGTCACAGCTACTCTATAGGCTAGGGTGACCAGACATCCCCAGTTTCAGGGGACAGTCCCCTGATTGAGGACACTGTCCCCGGACCAAGTCTGTCCCTGGTTTTGTCCCCAGATTGGATTTAATGAGGGGGCAGGGGCAATTTCAAAGACAATCAGTGCAGAATAAAAAAAAAAAAAAAATAGAATTTTACACCCCCGCTCTGCCATGCCTACTAGCATAGGGGGGTTGTATTTTTCCCATTATCTGTGCCCCTTTCTGATGATCATGTGCTGGTCGGAGCGAAGGGAATATTTTTTCAGTTTCGGGCGCATGCCCATTTAGCTCCGCTCGCGTGTTCTTCTGCCTTGGCTCAAATCCTGGCCAGCCACCTGCCTATCTCCTTGCCTTCCCTGGCAGTGTGATCTTCCTCCGCTCCCCACCCAGTAGTAGCCGGGGCCCGAAGAGTGAGACTTGAGAGGCTGTGAGGTGGGTGGCGACGGGCAGAGAGTCGCAGATTGCCGCCATTACTATTAAAGAAAAAATATGTCCCCGGATTTCATTTTAAAAATCTGGTCACCTTACTATAGGCCCTCCGATCCGCCCAGATGAAAGGGGACAAATTCCCTTCTGTTTTTCAGATTGGAGGTAGGTGGGCCTAAATAGACATCTGTCGCTCTATAGAGGTGAATTGAGGGTCCCATTTGGTTGGGTTGATCATGTGAAAAGGGCCTAAGACTGCTTTCACACTGATGTGCTGCGGTTTACCCACAACGCGGGTGCAGCGTAGTGCACCTGTATCTATCCTGTGGATTAGCTGAACTTTGCCATAGACCCCACCTGTAGCATAAGCCGGCGCTGTAGAGGAAGCATCGGCTTATGGGGCTCTACTCCACAGCCGCTTTCTTCTTCTACCACTAGCTTCATTCACAACACTGATGCTGTGGTACGGCGGGTCGGCAACCTGGGATCTGGGCTTGACAAACCACCATTCCAGTTTAGGAGGTCGAGGGCCGCATCAGAGGGCTCCGCGGGCCACATGTGGCCCCCGGGCCACTGGTTGGCCACCCCTGGTGTAGTGTATATAACACAGTGTAGAGTATATCGTATATCGTGCGGTGAAGAGTATATAATACCATGACCATGATGTCAGAAGGGGCGGGGTTACCGGATACTTTACTGGTGTCCCCGCCCTTGCCTATTTAAAGCTGTCAAAGCAAAGAGAGAGCAGTCGCGAGAGGCCTCCCATGGAGGGGGAGCATTTTCCAATTTTCATGCCCATCGAGCAGCGTGATTGACGGTGGATTTGAGCCCCCCTGTCCCAAAGCACCCACCCCCTTATGTTATGTTGAGGGTATGTGGCCTGGTATGGTTCAGGAGGTGCTCACTGCCCCCCCCCCCCCTATTTCCTGACTTGCCAGGCTGCATGCTCAGATAAGAGTATGGTATGGGCTTTGGGGTGAACCCCCCGCTGTTTTTTTTTTATTGTGGCATGGGGTTCCCCTTAAAATCCATGCATGACCTGAAGGGCCTGGTATGGATTGGGGGGGGGGGGCAAAAAAATATTAAATTCTGTATTGCCAGGACATGGCAATAAATTATAGCCGTGCGCCAGTTTAAAATATTTTTTTTTCCTTTAGAAATTTCATTATTGATGCGGCATGTTCTATACATTGTACAGATGCGACACTTAACAGGCAGACCAAGGGGACCCCCAGGCACGTTATTTAAAGGAATAATTCATTTTTATTGTTTTACTTTAAGCATCATTAAAATCACTTTCCGACCAGCCACCACCGTTATACCGTGGCAGGACGGCTCTATTGTGCTAATCGCTTCATGCATTAGATACAGTGGACGCACGCACGGTGCTGGAGGCGATGTCCACTGGCCACCTGTGATCGATCCAGAGAGCCAGAACGGGGATCTGTCAACGTAAACAAACAGATCCCCGTTTTGTCAGGGGACAAAGTGATTGTCTGTTCCTGGTGATTAGGAACAGCCATCTCTCTGTACTCCCTGTCAGTCCACTCCCCCCACATTTAGAAACACCTCCCAGGAAAACATGTGTGGATATTTATTATAGCAAAAAGTAATTTTTATTTTTTCTTAAATGGTGGATCTTTTTTTGTTTATAGTGCAAAAAATAAAAACTGCAGAGGTGATCAAATACCACCAAAAGAAAAAAAAGAACATACATCTTGTACACAATGTTGCACGACCGCACAATTGTCAGTTAAAGCTACGCAGTGCCGTATCGGCAAAAAATTGCCTGGTAATTAAGGGGCTAAATCCTTCCGGTCCTTAAGTGGTTAAAACCAATTGTTTTCAAACTTTTTTGGCATTGATACATGTCCCCCAGGGCAGTACCCAGGCCTCCATACGTTTTTTTTTATGGCAATAACTTGCATATAAGCCTTTAAAATGAGGATTTGATTTTCCATGTTCATGTCCCATAGACTTTAATAGAGTTTGCATGTACACTAGAACTTTTTGCCAGTTCGATATGTTCTGGTGCGGACCGAACCAGGGGGTTCCCTACTCAGGAACATACCACAGTATTTATAGGTGCACAGGTAAATGTTGGGATATGTGCCTGGCAAGCAATGGAACCTACAACTTGCTACACTATGACCTGGATAGAACATTCACAGGCTATTAAAACCCTTTTTTTATCCACCAGTTTGTAAAATGCATGTTATTTTTAGCAACCCTTGAACTAAATATGGTCTGCGTTTTCCACAACCACTAAACTTTCAGATAACAGCTCACAGATTATTATATTTTATTTTACCCACAAAAATAGTGCTGAAACCTTTTCCACACCATGTTTGCAGAATATGTTGACCCAAACACATGACTCCCTGCCCTTCCAGAAGGTAAGAGTCTAAGGTTCCTTGTAAAGTCACATACTATGGGTAAGTAACCGCTTCCATACCGGGCATTTTCACCCCCTGCCTGCCCAGACCAATTATTCGTTTCCAGCGCTGTCGCACTTTGAATGACAATTGCGCGGTCATGCAACACTGTACCAAAATTAAATCTTTATGTTCTTTTCCCCCACAAATAGAGCTTTCGTTTGGTGGTATTTGATCACCTCTGAAGTTTTTATTTTATTGCGCTATAAACAAAAGAAGAGCGACAATTTTGAAAAAAAACCACAATATCTTTTATTATTTTTTTTATTGATATTAAATCAAAAAGTACGATTTTTTTTCCTCAGTTTAGGCCGATATGTATTCTACAAAAAAAAAATTGCAATAAGCGTATTTGATTGGTTTGATAGGCACCTACAAAATAGGGAATAGTTTTATGGCATTTTTTTTTTTTACTAGTAATGGTGGCGACCTGTGATTTTTATTGTAACCGTGACATTGAGACAGGCACTTTTTGACATGTTTTTGGGACCATTAACATTTATACAGTGATTAGTGCTATAAAACTGCACTGATTACTGTGTAAATGTGACTGGCAGGGAAGGGGTTAACACTAGGGGGTGCTGACAGGGTTAAATATGTTCCCTGGGAGTGATTCTAACTGTAGGGGGAGGGGACTCACAAGGGAAGGAGACCGATCTGCGTTCCTCTGTACTGGGAACACACATCGGTCTCCTTACCTCTGATAGGACATGGATCTGTGTGTTTACACACACAGATCCACGGTCCTGCCATGATTGCGGGCAATCGCGGTGCCCGGCGGACATTGCGGCCACCGGGCACGTACACGGGGTCCCGAGCAATGCGGTGGGCGCACTTTCACGCCCCCTAGAAAATACGTCATATATTGTCTGCCTGGAGTGACGAAAGGTTCCTGCGGATGTCATATGACTATACGCTGGGCAGCAAGTGGTTAAGGAGGAACTAATTAACCTCCCAAGATGAGTTTGGGAAAATAAGGCCAGAGAAGTAGAAGGCAACTCCAACAAAAATAAAGATATAAACCTAGGCTGTTTGTAAAAATGTATGATTTGTGAGCTACTTGTATTTTGCCAACTCTTCTAGAGATAACCAATTCATTAATGTACTTCCCCAGTCTCCTGTAACTCAGTACTGGTACCTGTTTGCAATCCACTGTTAGCTAAACCTAGATGTCTACATCAATACCTTCCAACTAATACGCAGCAGGAGCCACTGCAGCTACAAAGATTGGTAGAATAGCTGATGCAGCAGGTTGGACAATCCAAATACCGTATTTTTCGGACCATAAGACGCACCTGACCATAAGATGCACCTGACCATAAGATGCACCTGACCATAAGACGCACCTGACCATAAGACGCACCTAGGTTTTAGGGGAGGAAAATGAGAAAAAAAAATATTCTGACCCAAATGGTCTACTGAAATATTTATTAAAATATAACAGAATAATATTGCAACCAAGTGAACACTATTAGATAACACAGGCTGGATGGGGCACACCACTATAGCTGACTCATATTAACCCCTCACATGCCACAGCAGCTGCGGGATATGGCGATGGCTCACAACGGAGACACAGGCTGGCTGTATTAGCTAACACAGGCTGGATGGGGAACACCATTGATATGGGCTCACAATGGACACACAGGCTGGCTGTATTACATAACACAGGCTGGATGGGGCACACCGTGAATAAGATGGGGGGAGGGGGGGCACTGATTCCTGTATGATAGAGGGGGGGCACTGATCCATGTATGATAATGGAGGAGGGGGGGGGACACTGCCCCCCTCCTCCATCATACATGGATCAGCCTGTGTTATGTAATACAGCCATCCTGTGTGTCCATTGTGAGCCCATATCTTTGGTGTTCCCCATCCAGCCTGTGTTAGCTAATACAGCCAGCCTGCGTCTCCGTTGTGAGCCATAGCCATATCCCACAGCTGCTGCGGCATGTGAGGGGTTAATACGAGTCCGTTATAGTGGTGTGCAGCAGCTCTACGCTTGGTTTCCTCTAAGAGTGGAGCATGCGCAGAGTCAGCGGCGAGCATCTTACACGGCGCAACACAGTGACGTTGTGTGGGCGTGCATCCATGCTCTGCAAAGCTTCCTGGTGGCTACAATGGCCGCCCCCCTGATCGTGCTGGCTGCCTGCTCTCTGTGGACACCGGTATGTTAAAAGGCGAAGTCGGGGGAGGGGTGGACATTCAGTATTCGGACCATAAGACGCAGGCAGATTTTCCACCATATTTTTGCGGCAAAATAGTGCATCTTATGGTCCGAAAAATACGGTATATCTAAATATTTCACAGTGGGCATTATAATGTTTTAATAGTCTCCAAAGAACTAGGAAAACAAGGGGTTAATTTAGCTCTACTAGAACATACTATCTTGGTCTAGAGATATTGGGGAGAGTTACTAAAACTAGTGAAGAATCTGGTGCAGCTGTGCATTGTAGCCAAACAGCTTCTGACAGTAAAACCTGGAAGCTGATTGGTTACTATGCAGAGCTGCACCAGATTTCGCTCCAAAAAGTTCTAGTCAAAAACTCCCACTGTGTTGCATGTCAATGGTTGGTGGATGAGTCTGGGAGTAGATTGCTGCATGCAGCAGACTCCTGACTAATTGTTTTGTTTTCAGGTGGGGAAAATACGAGCAAAAGAGTTGCTAACAAGCAGCAGCTCTTCAGTGTGGAGAGGTGTATTAGAGAGGTGCCAGTGGTCAGTTAACTTTTCTCCTGGCAACACCCAGTCCTAGTACTTGTGTAAGGCGCCGTACACACGGCAGAGAACCTCGACGGGCAGAACACATCGTTCCGCCCGTCGAGGTTCTCTCCCGGCCGTCGAATTCGGCGACCCGCCCGTCGGGAATGGCAACCAGCCATTCTTCCAGGCGGGCCGTCGAGGAAATAGAGAGCGTGCTCTCTATTTCGGCTCGACGGGCTTCCCGACGGGAAGCTCGCCGAGACCGTACACGGCTGGTTTTCAGCGAGAACCTCGGCCGTGTGTACGGCGCCTAAGGCTTCTCACCTAGCAAGAGGCCACCCAGCTTTGGAGACTGGGTGCACCATGTAAGTATTAAGGTTTGGTGTTCTGGGTGTCATGTAATGGAAAGAGGTGGTCTTTGTTAAGAGATGTTGGCCTTGAAGACCTATAGCAGCCTGTGATCTACAGTGCCTTGCAAACGTATTCACCCCTCTTGGCATTTTTCATGTTTCGTTGCCTCACAACCTGGATTTAACATGGATTGTTTGAGGATTTGCATCATTTACAGAACATGCCCACAACTTTGAAGATTTTTTTTTTTTATTATTATTGTGAAGCAAACAATAAATAACAAAAAAGTCAACGTGCATAACTATTCACCCCCTGAAGTCAATACTTTTGTAGAGCCACCTTTTGTGGCTATCACAGCTCCAAGTCAATTTGGATAAGTCTCTATGAGCTTGCCACATCTTACCACTGGGATTTTTGCCCATTCCTCCTTGCAAAATTGCTCCAGCTCATTCAAGTTGGTTGGTTTGCGCTCGTGAACAGCAATCTTTAAGTCTGACCACAGATTTTCTATTGGATTGAGGTCTGGGCTTTGACTAGGCCATTCCAACACATTTACATGTCTCCCCTTAAACCACTCAAGTGTTGCTTTAGCAGTGTGTTTGGGGTCATTGTCCTGCTGGAAGGTGAACCTCCGTCCTAGCCTTAAATCACACACAGTGGTACAGGTTTTGCTCAAGACTATCACTGTATTTAGCACCATCCATCTTTACCTTAACTCTGACCAGTTTCCCAGTCCCGACTGCTGAAAAACATCCCCACAGCATGCTGCCACCACCATGTTTCACAGTGGGGATGATGTTCTTTGGGTGATGTGATGGGTTGGGTTTGTGCCAGACATAGAATTTCATTTGATGGCGGAAAAGTAAAATTTTAGTCTCATCAGGCCAGAGCACCTTCCTCCATACATTTTGGGGTCTCCCACATGCCTTTTCGCAAACTCAAAACGTGCCATTTTGTTTTTTGCTGAAAGTAATGGCTTTCTTCTGGCCACTCTGCCATAAAGCCAAACACTATGGAGCGTACAGCTTATTGTCGTTCTATGTACAGATACTCCAGTCTCTGCTGTGGAACACTGCAGCTCCTCCAGGGTTACCTTAGGTCTCTGTGCTGCCTCTCTGATTAATGCCCACCTTGCCCGGTCCGTGAGTTTTGGTGTGCGGCCGTCTCTTGGCAGGTTTGCTGGTGTGCCACGTTCTTTCCATTTGGTTATGATAGATTTGATGGTGCTCCTAGGGATCATCAAAGATTTGGATATTTTTTTATAATCTAACCCTGACTTGTCCCTTATTGTTTGGAGAGTTCTTTGGTCTTAATGGCAGTGTTTGGTTAGTGGTTCCTCTTGCTTAGGTGTTGCAGCCTCTGGGGACTTTCAAAATGGTGTGTCTATGTAATTACAGATCATGTGACACTTAGATTGCACACGGATGGACATCATTTCACTAATTATATGGCTTCTGAAGGTAATTGGTTGCATCAGAGCTTTTTATGGGTTTCATAACAAAGGGGGTGAATACATAAGCACAATTATCATTTTTTTATTTCTGAAAAATAGTTTTATGTACATATTAGGGTTGTCCCGATACCACTTTTTTAAGACCAAGTACAAGTACCGATACTTTTTTTCAAGTACTCGCCGATATCGAATTCCGATCCTTTTTTTAATCTCATGTGACAGTGGCACGTGTCAGTATGTTTTTTTTTTTTGTCTTTAACAATTTGTTTTTAATTTTTTCAATTTATTTTATTTATTTATTTTTTTACATTTTTTTTTATTTATAATGCTTTTTTTTTTTTAAGTGGGGGGGGGGGGGGGGGCGTGTCAGTGTGTTTTTTTTTATTATTATTTTCTACAATCATTTTTTTTATTCTTTTGTTTTTTTATTCTTTTGTTTTTCAGCCCTGTTGGGGGGGCTTTGGTGAGATATCAGGGGTCTTAACAGACCTCTGACATCTTCCCTTTGAGACAGAGAAAGGGACTAGGCACACATGTTCCCCTGTCCCTTTCTCAGCAGCATCAGCTGTGCTGAAAATGAATGGAGTGAAGACAGCGTCTTCTCTTCATTCAAAAACTGAAACATTTGTAATCACAGATTACAATGTTTCAGTTATGTGAATGGACAGTCACTGACTCTGTCCATTCGGAGCAGTAAGGAGCCAGATTTACCGGCTCCTACCCCGCTCTCCATCCTGACAATTCCAGGGGGTGTAGGACAGGAACGGAAGGGGAGAGAAACACGGCGGGATACACGGCGGCATACATGCAGGGCCGTTTGAAGGAATTAGGGGGCCCCAAGCAAAATGGACATGGAGGCCTCCCCCAGTGTGCCCATCAATTGTCGCTACTGTGCCCCATGAAATGCTGTCAGTGTGCCCATCAATTGTCGCTATTGTGCCCCATCAGATGCTGCCAGTGTGCCCACCAATTGTAGCTACTGTGCCCCATGAGATGCTACCAGTGTGCCAAATAATTCTCACTACTGTGCCCCATCAAATGCTGCCAGTATGCCCATCAATTGTCGCTACTGTGCCCCATCAAATGCTGCCAGTGTGCTTATCAATTGCCGCTACTGTTTTTAATTTGCCTTGCTTAGCTTTTTATCTGGACTCTCTGTCACTCAGTCTGGTCTGGTGGGGCAAACTTCAGCTTCTCTTCCTGGTTCCCTGGTCCAGACAGGCAGTCGGCCAGGCCACTCGGGTGGGGGAAGGAGGAGCCTGGAGGAGGTCGCGTCGAAAATTTGTGGCCCTGGGCTGCAGCGGAGGTCCTCCGGAAGGGAACAGCTGGCTGAGCCGAGCCGTGGATCTAAGGCACTGGTCTGGCATGGCAGAATGCCGCCGCCCACCACGCTGACTCCGCCGAAAGGTCACTGACTGGACTGGAGGTCAGAGGGAGGACCCAGAGTCAGCGGTGAGTGCTGCTGCTCTCTCTCTGCTGCACAGTGAGTGAGCACTCAGTGTGCACTTCCTGTCAGTTTGGCCGGGAACAGGACACTGAATCTCCTGTACCGCGCGGTACTCGGCTGGTCTGACAGGAGGAAAGAAGAGGAGCTCGGCCACACTACAGCCTGGAAAGGGGAAGTTGGGGGCCCCAGGCCAGCTCAGGCCCCAAGCAATTGTTTGCTTTGCCTGTCCTGTAGCGACGGGCCTGCATACACGGGATACACGGCGGCATACATGGGATACACGGAGGGATGCATGGGATACACGGCGGCATACACGGCGGCATACACGGCGGCTTTCAGCTGCTTTAAAATCAGCGGTGATCAGTGCTGCACGCACTGATCACCGCCGACAGTACAAGTATCGGATAAAGCATCGGGAGCATTTGCCCGAGTACAAGTACTCGGGCAAATGCTTGGTATCGGTCCCGATACCGATACTAGTATCGGTATCGGGACAACCCTAGTATATATTTTTCTAATTTTACTTCACCAACTTAGACTATTGTGTTCTGATCCATCACATATAACTCATATTAAAAAAAACTTTGAACTAAAGGCTGTAATGTAACACAATAGGTAAAAGGCCAAGGTGGTGAATACTTTTTACAAAGCACTGTATAAGCCAGCTAGCGACTAATGCACATAAAGTAAGTTTCATCTATCTTCTTCTGATAGAGGTCCTCCCCTAGTAGTGCTGTGATCTGTTAGGATCTTTGTGATATAATGAGCCCCACCAAAGTACCGAGATGCTCCATGGATGGTCAGCAACAGCTCATACATGGGCGTCCGCTGAACTTTTTCCAGGGGGGGGCATAATTTTACAGTCACCTATGCTCGGCTTCTTTGACAATGTCATGAAGGGCAGGGGCTTAGTCATTATCCCATAAAGCCTTCTCCCTTAACTTGTACTCACAGTCCCCACTTGTAAGGTCACGGTGGTCTTCCTTCTCTCAAGTCCTGTTTCCACATGTTCCTTTGAAAATACATTACAGGCACCAAAACAAACACGAGGGTGCACATACAGGAAGCAGCCAGAGGTGGCAGTAAAGAGCTCTGTAACTCAGTGACACTGATCTTGCAACAGCTGTGGAGCCAACTCGCACAAACACAGAGAGAGTCAGCACAGCTACAGATGCGAGCATGGCAGACCCTTGCTGATTCCAGGGGGGGTCACTGGCCCCCCCTTACTCCTATTAGCGGACGCCCATGAGCTCATATCTTCTAAATGATGCTTAAATCGTCATCAACACTGGCGACTGTGCACGTGCACGTCCTTCCTAACGCAGCCTAGAAAATATTTACATATTTCATTGTTTCACCGTTCTGCTAAATTAAAGGTGGAGCATTTTGATTCGCTTCATGATAGTCTTGTTTGCCCATGTCTGTCCTGTGACTTGGTGTCATAACAAACAAACTTTATTCGGAGTGTGGGTGTGTTGGTTTGAATTTATTTATTAAACACACACAAATGTGTTAATGAAAAGAAGGTGATTCATAGTGTTTTTGACAATGTTCTGCCAGGGACCAGTGAAGACAGAGGATTAGGAGAGTTTGGTCAATAAGGAACCTTAATAAAAGTTGTCAGAAGATTAAATAGCACATTTAATTTCCCCACAATTCAGGATTAAAGTAAATTATTAAGTCACAGGACTGTATGTTCCCAAAATCACTGGAGAGGCCAGTATGTGCCTAGAGAGTGTGATCAAGATAGTGGCGCCTGAACACGAAGCAGGTATTTACAACTTTAATACTGGGCACTTTCACCCCCCTTCTTGCCCAGGCCAATCTTCAGCTTCAATGGGGTTCCTGAATATCTTCCTTTACCTTAGTGCAGTCCTTCTTCACTTACCTCATCCTTCCATTTTGCCTTTAAATGTCCTTATTTCTTCTAATGCCACGTACGCACGATCGATTTTCGGCATGAAAAAAGTTTTCAGCATGTAGAAAAAACAACGTTTTTTCCAACTTCATCATTAAAACGACGTTGCCCACCCACAGTCATTTAAAAAAAAAATTCTAGGGGAGCTGTGGTGGCTCAACGTGATTGGCACTGCGCTGACAAGCCATTCACCTCTGCAGCCAAGGGTTCGGATCCCGGTCTCGGCTACATGTGAATTGAGTTTGGTGGTCTCAGCCCGGCTCCCGGTGGGTGTGCTATGCAAGGTACGCCTGTGCTTAGTACGCCCACCCCCCCCCCCCCCACAAAAACCACCACACTTGCACGCACACAAAATTGGTTTAAAACACACGCACTTTGGCCATGCAGTCTCCTAAAATAAGAGAGGCGAAGGACCTACGGGGTTGGCTGGGTGGGCTAGGCCCCCTCACTCCCTCATAGGGGGAGTCCCTCTGCCCCATTGGGGTCCCGTTGGGCCCCAGTTGGGCTCCCAAGAGGAGCAGGTAGGGCGGGGTGAGTGGGAGGCCCCCCTTCACACCTGCCATTGCCACCAGGGGCATGGAGAAGGATGGCGATTGCCTCCGGGGAGAGGGTGTGCCTACTCCCAACTCCTGCAGTCCGGCTCCTCTCTCTCGAGTTCACGCACAAAAATACACTTAAAAAAAAAAAAAAAAAAATTCTAGCAAAGCGCGGTGACGTACAACATGTACGATGGCACTACAAAGGGGAAGTTCCATGTGGATGACGCCACCGTTGGGGCTGCTTTAGCTGATTTTGTGTTAGTAAAAGTCGATTTATGCTTTTCAGCGTGATGAATGACTCCATTACGAATGGTAGTTTTACCAGAACGAGCGCTCCCGTCTCAAAACTTGCTTCTGAGCATGCGCAGGTTTTTAACGTCCTTTTAGCCCACACACTACCATTTTTTACAACCCGAAAAACGCCATTGTTTAAAACGTCGTTAAAAAATGCAGTATGTTGGAAAAAAAAAGTTGTCGTTTTTCAGAACCCGAAAAATTATGTGAAGCCCACACACGATAATTTGAAATTACATTTTTTTAAAACAACGTTTGTTTTCATGCCGAAAAACGGTCGTGTGTACGCGGCATAAGAAATCTTCACTTCCTGTTCTTCTGTCTGTAACTCCACACAGTAATGTGATTCTTTCTCCCTGGTGTGGAGTGTCGTGCTCGCCCCCTCCCTTGGACTACAGGAGAGTGAGGATGCCCACTAACACACAGCTCCTTTCTCTATCTGAAACGTAGAGAGCGTCCTGACTCTCCCGTAGTCCAAGGGAGAAAGCCTTGCATTACTGTGTGGAGTTACAGACAGAAGAACAGGAAGTGAGGATTTCTCAGAAGAAATAAGGACATTTAAAAGCAAAATGGAAGGATGAGGTAAGTGAAGGAGGACTGCACTGAGGTAAAGGAAGCTATTTAGGGAAGAAATTGTACCTTTACAACCCCTTTAAAGTCGCACTTTAAATGACAATTGCAACACTGTACCCATGTAACATTTGTATCTTTTTTTTTTAGACAGATAGAGCTTTATTTCTGTGGTATTTAATCACTGCTGTGTATTGAATTTTTTGCTAATCAAATGCGTGTAAATGTTCCTGAAAGGGGTACCCCTGAGCATGGCTGGAAAATACCTGGCGTCTAATTTAAGCCGGCTAATGTTGGGGCCCATTTTTACAGTGATGCAAGTTTTATCATCTCTTTAAACTGCATGCAGTGAGCAAACTTCGGTGAGACTAGGCAAATGGGGCAGGGTCCTACTGGCATTAACTGCAGACAGTAAGAGGCTAATCAGTTGATTACGCTTGCCATTCTTGGTACCCAATGGATCTAGTCCAGAATGCCTGGCAGTCTGTTGTCCTGTTGTCCCTGGTGGCTTGGTCCTCGCAATCAGGTCCCCACAAGGCTCTATTCTTGCTAGTGTAGGTATTCACTAGTTCTGATGGTCAGTAAAAAAATCTGTCACACAAAAGTCGAATGTACAAACACGCATGCTCGGAATCAATGCTCACCAAACACAAAATTACCAGAAGGGGCCAAAAGGCTGGTGCTTAAGACCTGAAATTCCTTGTAGTAAGTCACTATGTTGTTTGTGGCATGACATTTGTGTACTATTAGTATGCAAGACAAGATCCTGGCACACGCCCTTTTGACAAAAATCAGAACCTTGGTTGGCCAACAATCGTATCGTGTGTACGAGGCTTAAGACTTCATAGGTGTCAGAGACAGACTAAATGATAAAGCTATATAAATATTAATGAACACTTGAAACCATAGGAAAATTCAAGCCAATGCATGCTCCTCAGTAGGGATGAGCTCCGCGTTCAACTCGAACATTGTCTGTTCGTACGTTCGACGTAATTAGAACAAAACGGGTCGTTCGTGCCAAATTCAAGTGACGCACAATGGCCCATAATTCACTGCAGCATTGCGCGCTGATGATTGGCCAAACATGCACTATGACCCCGCATGCTTGGCCAATCACAGTGCGCAAAAAAAGCAAAGAGCCATAATTGGCCAAAGCCAGGGTGGCTTTGGCCAATTATGGCTCAGGGGATAAAAATTGTGTAGCGCTGAGTATAGACATATATAAAATAAAATACAATAAGTCCATATGTTGTATAAAGTATAAGTGAATCGTGAGTGAAATCAATAAACACCAGGTAGAAAAAAGTGTCCAAACATAAACAATGTAATTAGTGTCCAATACTAATGGACAAAAAGTGCTCTGTGTAGGCAAGTATTGTCCATAAAGGGTATCTCGCTTGGTGACAATAGGAAAAAAGACCTTCACCCGCTGAAAGAATGGAGGCTTACCGGATTAAATGGACTCTACAAGCAGTATAGACTTGAGAGTCATATGAGCTTTAAAACATCCAACATTGGTCAGGGCCTCATCAAGCTGCAGGTAACAGAGATGTACATCTACGCCGTGGTATGGGAGTAAACTTCTGCTGTTCAAGGCTTGACACTCCGTGAATGTATAAGGGGAAACGTTTTGGAGGAAAAGAAGGAGCAATATAGTGTAATAACGTCAAGGTAAATAAAAAATTTAATAAGTATTGCACTTACATAAATTCAGGATAAAAAGCGCTTGTGATCATCGACGGTAGAGTCTTCCCTGACGCGTTTCGTGTGTAAGCACGTTATCAAAGGGTATTAGTCCACCATAGCCACTCAAAATATATATATACAGTGTGTGGTCCCCTGATGAGAGTGACACTCATTTCCTGTGCAGCGTCATCTACTAGCCAACTTCCGGGTTACAGCCAAAATGGCGCCCGGGCTTGAGTTCCAAGCCTCGATATGGATACTCTGTAATGGCACCGGAAACAGGAAGTGTCCTCGGGGAACAAGACGTTCACCCGTCTATTATTGCTTGATTATTATATTGGTAGTATAGGGGCGATATAAAAACAGACCAGACATTAATGACAAATGTCATATGAACCGGAGAGCCACACTGATAGCAGCCATACAGATGTGGCTCAACCAGATGCTTCCCACACTAATCATGGCGTTGCGGTGCGTTCTGCATCACGAGTTTGACGCCCACAGCGGGGTCAGTGTGAGACCTCCTCTCACAACGTCATAACGCGGCGGCGTAGATAGAGCGGCAGCGCGCATGACTGAGGACGGGCCTAACGTGCGCTCCACGGGTCACATGGTGCGCTCCATCATGACGCGGCAGCGTACGTGACGGAGGGCGGGCCAAGCCTGCGCTCCACCAATCGCAAGATGCGCTCATTTATCATGGCCAGCGTGCGCTCCACAGATCACACGATGCGCTCCATCGTGTGCGCTCCATACAGCGCACACGGAGGCGCATCGACACTAAATGACAAATGGATTAGGGAGAGAGCATGGTCATAGAAAGCCAAACTACAATATTAAGTGCAAATTAAAATGGGTGTATAAACAGACAACTCACACGAGCTGTTAATAACAATAGATGGATCATAATATGAAGTTTAAATGGGTGGCCGGTACCATAATTATATTAGGGACACCATTCAGAATGGTACCAAAAGTTTAACATAGAAGGCAAAAAGTAGAGGACATGCCTCGGTACCAAATGGAGCATCTATGTATAGAGGCATAAATTAAAAGTAAAAAACCTAAAATAGTTAGTGTAATCAAATGCGTAAACCGGAAAATAAGTGGGACTCTCAACCGGGGCACCATACGCAAATAATTTCCAGACATAATAGAAGTAATGTACAGTCGGTATTAATGTCAATACAAAAGTACAAACAAAATTGTTTTATACAATAAATAAAAAATTCAAAAATACAATGCATCATAAAAAAGGCTGAGCTTCATAAGTTACGACTTAACAGAAGCAGATGACAAATGAGAAACAATAGAATAAAAATAAAAAATGTAAAATTGGCATATTAATTAGTAATTGATAATATGATTGATGGATGTCACACATTTAAGATTTATCGATAAAAGAATTGATGTCCCAGTCTACATTCAAGCCTAATGGGCGGTGAGACTGGAGTTCAAAAATCCAGAATGTCTCGAGGCGTGAAACGCCCCTGGTTTTAGCTCCGCCCCTCCATGGAGCCTCATATCTGTCAATAATTAGAAATTGAGATCCGGTAGGGTCTTTGTTGTGACATTGTTTAAAATGCCTTGGGACAGTGTGGTTAACATCACCACTTTTAATTATGGCAATGTGTTCACCAACTCGTATCGAGAAAGATCTAATCGTGCGGCCAACATATTGTTTGCCGGAAGGGCACGTAATGAGATACACTATATAACTTGTTTCGCATGTACAAAACTGTTTAATAGTGTACTGTTTATGTGTGACCGTAGAGGAAAAATGTGTGACCTTTCGTTGTCCTAATGTGTTGTGTGGACACACTTTACATTTTTTGCAAGGAAAAAAAACCGACAAGTTGGTGAAAAAAATAGATTTTTTTCGGGGGATTAATGATATTGGGAGCAATGCGGTTGTGTAGTGATGGTGCTCCTCTAAAGACTACCTTTGCCCGTTCTGGGAGTATAGAATTGAGTACGTTATCATTCCTTAGAATGTCCCAGTGTTTGTTTGATTGATGAGCAATCGATATTAGATAAAGGTCTCAAATATGCTCCACCTAAGCAATTAAGCAAGTTTGGGACCTTTATAGACATACAAAAATACATACGATCAACATACAAAGATATTTAAGTTCCAACACACAAAGATACATGGACCGTGCAGCAACATCTGGCACGGTACACTCTGGACTTTCTAATCCCTCCCTTTATAATCCTCCTGTAACAGTGGCACCAGCTGTTAGGATTTTTCAGGAATGTGTCCTAAGTGATCTGTCTAAACTATCCGTTGAGACACCATATACACCCTCCCTATCAAAGTCTGGGTTGAAATCTTTGTGCGATCGAAAAGATCTGGTCATACGCCCCGCCAATAAAGGCGGGGGTATTGTGATTTTAGATAAATCCCAATACGAGACTGAGATGCAACGGATACTCAAGGAACCAGACACTTATAAAGAGATCCCTAGCAATCCTACCAACACCTACAAAAAACAACTACAAACCTTAGTCAATAAAGGTTTTGATATGAAAATTCTAAATAAAAAAGAACAGGCTTTCCTGGTGCCAAGAGCACCACGTATACCCACAATTTATTATCTGCCCAAGATACATAAACATCCCACCCAACCGCCTGGGAGGCCAATAGTTAGCGGTATTGATTCCGTCACAGCACGCATAGGTCAGTACATAGACCACTACCTACAGCCTCTGGTCAGGAAAACTCCATCGTATCTTAAAGATACTGGTGACACAATACGGCTATTGGAGAAATTAGAAGTGAAGGGTGACTACATACTGGCCACTGCAGATGTGGCCTCCCTCTACACATGTATCCCCCACCATCTTGGCATTGCAGCAGTGCAATACTTTCTAAATAAAGAACCCACCCTTGCCTCATTTCAAAGTGACTACATCGTGGAGTTATTGGAGTTTGCGACCAAGCACAACTATTTTTGGTTCAACCAATGCTACTACCTCCAACAAAAAGGTGTAGCGATGGGGGCCAAGTTCGCACCCAGCCTCGCAAACCTGTTTATGGCCAAGTGGGAGGAGGATGTCGTCTACACACGGAACAATTCATCTCTTGTCCTGTGGGCCAGGTATATAGACGACATCCTCCTCCTATGGAATGGCAGTTCAGATTCGTTGCAGTCCTTTTTTAATGACCTCAATCTGAATGACAGGGGGATATCACTCACATTTGAATATAGTAACACCAAGATACACTTCCTAGATCTAGAAATTGAATTGGTTAACCGCAAATTTAATTTTAAAACATATTTCAAACCAAATGACAGAAATGGTTTCATCCCCATTGATAGTTGCCACCACAGCTCGTGGCTTAGATCCGTACCTCGGAGCCAGTTTTTTAGGCTCCGTAGAAACTGCACAGACACTGCATCTTTTCTAACCCAGGCAGAAATGCTGAAGCAGAGGTTTGTTGAGAAAGGATACGCAACTGAAGCAGTTAACTCTGAAATACAAAGAGCACTTACTCTCAATAGATCATTATTAGTTGCAGTTAAACCCAAGCCTCCTGCAGATGAGAGCTTTAAATTTGCCATGACCACTTTGTTTTCCATTCAACACAAACAGGTGGTGAATATTATTAACAAACACTGGGACATTCTAAGGAATGATAACGTACTCAATTCTATACTCCCAGAACAGGCAAAGGTAGTCTTTAGAGGAGCACCATCACTACACAACCGCATTGCTCCCAATATCATTAATCCCCCGAAAAAAATCTATTTTTTTCACCAACTTGTCGGTTTTTTTCCTTGCAAAAAATGTAAAGTGTGTCAACACAACACATTAGGACAACGAAAGGTCACACATTTTTCCTCTACGGTCACACATAAACAGTACACTATTAAACAGTTTTGTACATGCGAAACAAGTTATATAGTGTATCTCATTACGTGCCCTTCCGGCAAACAATATGTTGGCCGCACGATTAGATCTTTCTCGATACGAGTTGGTGAACACATTGCCTTAATTAAAAGTGGTGATGTTAACCACACTGTCCCAAGGCATTTTAAACAATGTCACAACAAAGACCCTACCGGATCTCAATTTCTAATTATTGACAGATATGAGGCTCCATGGAGGGGCGGAGCTAAAACCAGGGGCGTTTCACGCCTCGAGACATTCTGGATTTTTGAACTCCAGTCTCACCGCCCATTAGGCTTGAATGTAGACTGGGACATCAATTCTTTTATCGATAAATCTTAAATGTGTGACATCCATCAATCATATTATCAATTACTAATTAATATGCCAATTTTACATTTTTTATTTTTATTCTATTGTTTCTCATTTGTGATCTGCTTCTGTTAAGTCGTAACTTATGAAGCTCAGCCTTTTTTATGATGCATTGTATTTTTGAATTTTTTATTTATTGTATAAAACAATTTTGTTTGTACTTTTGTATTGACATTCATACCGACTGTACATTACTTCTATTATGTCTGGAAATTATTTGCGTATGGTGCCCCGGTTGAGAGTCCCACTTATTTTCCGGTTTACGCATTTGATTACACTAACTATTTTACGTTTTTTACTTTTAATTTATGCCTCTATACATAGATGCTCCATTTGGTACCGAGGCATGTCCTCTACTTTTTGCCTTCTATGTTAAACTTTTGGTACCATTCTGAATGGTGTCCCTAATATAATTATGGTACCGGCCACCCATTTAAACTTCATATTATGATCCATCTATTGTTATTAACAGCTCGTGTGAGTTGTCTGTTTATACACCCATTTTAATTTGCACTTAATATTGTAGTTTGGCTTTCTATGACCATGCTCTCTCCCTAATCCATTTGTCATTTAGTGTCGATGCGCCTCCGTGTGCGCTGTGTGGAGCGCACACGATGGAGCGCATCGTGTGATCTGTGGAGCGCACGCTGGCCATGATGAGTGAGCGCATCTTGCGATTGGTGGAGCGCAGGCTTGGCCCGCCCTCCGTATCCATATCAAGGCTTGGAACTCAAGCCCGGGCGCCATTTTGGCTGTAACCCGGAAGTTGGCTAGTAGATGACGCTGCACAGGAAATGAGTGTGACTCTCATCAGGGGACCACACACTGTATATATATATTTTGAGTGGCTATGGTGGACTAATACCCTTTGATAACGTGCTTACACACGAAACGCGTCAGGGAAGACTCTACCGTCGATGATCACAAGCGCTTTTTATCCTGAATTTATGTAAGTGCAATACTTATTAAATTTTTTATTTACCTTGACGTTATTACACTATATTGCTCCTTCTTTTCCTCCAAAACGTTTCCCCTTATACATTCATGGAGTGTCAAGCCTTGAACAGCAGAAGTTTACTCCCATACCACGGCGTAGATGTACATCACTGTTACCTGCAGCTTGATGAGGCCCTGACCAATGTTGGATGTTTAAAGCTCATATGACTCTCAAGTCTATACTGCTTGTAGAGTCCATTTAATCCGGTAAGCCTCCATTCTTTCAGCGGGTGAAGGTCTTTTTTCCTATTGTCACCAAGCGAGATACCCTTTATGGACAATACTTGCCTACACAGAGCACTTTTTGTCCATTAGTATTGGACACTAATTACATTGTTTATGTTTGGACACTTTTTTCTACCTGGTGTTTATTGATTTCACTCACGATTCACTTATACTTTATACAACATATGGACTTATTGTATTTTATTTTATATATGGCTACACAATTTTCATCCACTGTATTCCTTTGCTTATTGTTTTCTATTAGCCGTGTTTAGCAGCTTACCATACACCATCCTAGCAGCGCGGTATTTACCCAACCTATCCATCAATTATGGCTCAGGGCTTTAGCACACGCCCCACACTATATAAGGCCGCCTGCTGGGCGGCCTTGTGTAGTGTGTTCCAGCGCTGAACAGAGATCAGTCAGAGAGACAGAGAGATAGTCTTTTTATATAGATAGATAGAGCAGGCAGGCTAGTCAGTTTAGCTTCATTTACAGTGTGTAGAGCAGGGGTGTCAAACTGGCGGCCCTCCAGCTGTTCCGAAACTACAAGTCCCATCATGCCTCTGCCTGTGGGAGTCATGCTTGTAACTGTTAGCCTTGCAATGCCTCATGGGACTTGTAGTTTTGCAACAGCTGGAGGGCCGCCAGTTTGACACCCCTGGTGTAGAGGATATATATACATCCCTAGGAGTTGTACATATATTTATACACTGTATAGCTTAGCTAGATCAGTTCTTCCTAATCTACTGGCAGGCAGGTGATTGTGCTATTTAAAGACGTTATCACAGGTATAGACACCCAGCAGGTACAATATTTAAAGGAATTTTTCATATTTTTTTTTAATTTAAGCATCAATAAAATCACTGCTCCTGGATCCTATAGTTTGCCTGTGAAAACGTCTTAAACATCTTAAAAAAAGTTTTAAAAACTGTCATTTTTTCAGGAGTCCTGCTCCTGAAAAAACAACCGTTTTTAAAACTTTTTTCTATTGATACATGTTCCCTGGGGCAAGACCCGGGTTCTCAAAGACGTTTTCCAACAATAACTTGAATATTGGGCTTTAAAATTAGCACTTTTGAATTCGAACGTTCGAGTCCCATAGACTTCAATGGGGTTCTAAATGTTCGCGCCAACGGTCAGGCTGTGCGAACGTTCTGGTGCAAACCGAACGCGGGGGTGTTTGGCTCATCCCTACTCCTCAGAATACAAATCTATGTGCGAATGACACACACGCTAATCACTTTTTCTATATGTGCATCTTTTTTTTTCTCTTTTCTTCTTCTTCTGCCTTCTCTATAGATTAACTCTGTGTTTCTCAACTCCAGTCCTCAAGGCGCCCCAAGAGGTCATGTTTTCAGGCTCTCTATTGGTGATTTGATAAGTTTCACTGCCTTAATAATTACCACAGCTGTTTCATCCTAAAATCCTGAACACATTACCTGTTGGGGCGCCTTGAGGACTGGAGTTGAGAAACTGGATTAACTTAATGCAGGGGTGTCCAACCTGCAGCCAAAGATGCCAATGAATGTGGGCCAACACAAAATCTAACATACCCATTGGCTGTGGAAACGGGTCAGGATGGGCACCCTGACTGGTCTGTGGCTACACAGCTCCATAAGCAGCAAACTGTGGTGCACTGTGTGTTCTGACACCTTTTCTATCAGAACAAGCCTCTTCTATTGGATTGAACTACATGGGCCAGCCTTCGCTTCCCACATGCATTAATGAGCCTTGTAGCCCAAGGCTGCCCTGTCACTTGTTCACCAGCTTTCCTTCCTTGGACCACTTTTTGTGAGTCTTGAACACTGCAGACCAGGAAGATCCCACAAGAGCTGCAGTTTTGAAGCTGTCCTGACCTGTTCATCTAGGGGCAACTCTTTCTGCCTAATATATCCCACCCACTTTGAGGTGCCATTGTAATGATATAATCAAGGGGGTGAATTAGGTTCAGGTGGGTAGTCTTTCCAAAATGAAATGAAAATCACAAACATAGAGACATGACCTCAAACTAACTGGAGGAAAGTTCAAACCTAATCTTAGAAAGTATTATTTTACTAAAAGAGTGGTTGATGATTGGAATAAACTACCAAAAGAGGTAGTGAGTCAGTCAACAGTAAATGGCTTCAAACATGCTTGGGATAAACATAAATCTATAGTCAGACAACAAGGTTATTGAAAAAAAAAAGTAAAACCATGGACAGACTCGAACTACTCAGTCTCTTTCTGCTGTCACTTTTCTATGTTTCTATAATCAATGTTATTTACCGTACCTTTCAATGGTCATAATTCTATGGCTGTTTGGTGTATTTTCCAATGACCACCAATGAAAATGAACATGCCCCCTGCCAATAACCACTAGTGTATGGCATTTTACTGCTAATTACTAATGTAATAAAATCACCACAATGAGTGGGTAACAAGGCATTCCCTCTGCCACTGACAACCAATGTACAAAGTCTTCTTCTTACCATGGACTACCAATGTAAGTAGGCACTAAACTGACTGCCAACTTAAAGGGGTTGAAACCCTCAAGGTTTTTCATCTTAATGCATTCTATGTATACCAGCTCCAGCCGGTGTCTCAGATCCTGATTGAATAGATTGATAGCAGCGCAGCCATTGGCTCCCGCTGCTGTCAATAAAATTCAATGACGTAGAAGCCAGAGGGCGTAGTCTTGCTGTCTGTGTCAATGGACGCAGCAGCAGGACTCGGGAGCACGCCCGTATGAGTGCTCCGAGGGAGAACAGTTCTCCAATAGGACAATCGAGAAGAGGAGGAACCAGGAGCGCTTCTGAGGGACCCCAAAAGAGGATGGTCAGGGCCACTCTGTGAAAAACCAACTGCACAGAGAAGGCAAGTATGACATGTTTGTTAAAAAACAAAAACAAAAAAACTTTGCATATCCATTAAAGGGGGTCATTCTTCCTGTCATTGAAAACAGTGAAGAGTCATTCTTCTTGCCAACAACTACCAATGCAAGTAGACACTAGATAAATCATCATTATAGGGGGCATTTTTACTGTAAAAGGGGGGTTTTCTACACTGACCACTAAAGTAATAGATCTTGGTTCAAATCCCAACCATGGCACTACCTGCCTGGAGTTTGCATGTTTTTTCTGTGTCTGTGTGGGTTTCCTCTGGGTACTGCAGTTTTCTTCCACACTCCAATGACATGCTGGTAGGTTAATTGGCTCCTGTCTACTTTTCCCCTAGCATGTGTACAATAAAAGTACCCCAAATAAAATAAAAAAATAACAGGGTATGTACTTTGACCACCAACATAACTAGGGTAACAACATTGACCACCAATGTAATAGAAGTAGATACACGGAAACTGAGGCTTTAACATAATTATAACTGGGGAATTTACTGTTAACCCCATTGTAACTAGGGTGCCAACACTGCTTTCCATCAAGTTGACTTATGCTGGCCATACACTATATGAAAATTTGGCCGAAAATCGGTCGTAAAGAAAGATCTTTTGTTTTTCGGGCAGTTAATGGGCACAAAATTGAAAATCGTTTGGACGTTTTTGAGCCGAAAAAACGAAGGTAAGTTTATAAAATTTTCTGCCCGAACGAACGATAAATCGGAAGGTTAATGTGTTTCCCGTCCGAACTTTCTGCACTAGGTATATGAAAAAAAAAAACTAACCCTTTTTTTTTTTTTTGTTATGTTCACTGAACGATTTATCAGTCATTACATGATGGCACTATCGTTTGCACTCACGACAGAACTTTAGTTTTTTTCGAAAGTTCGTTTGGAGGATTTTTCGTGGAGTGTATGGCCAGCATAAGACTCTTACATAGGTCACCAATTTTTTTAAATTCAGTACTTTATTTATTCTTTTCATAACAATACAAGTTATACATTTATACATACATTGGGCCAGATTCAGCAAGACTTGCGCTGGAGTATATCGATATGCGCCGCGTAACTGTAAAGATGCGCCGTTGTATCTACGCGGCCGTACCCACCAAACTAGATGCGACAGAAAACTGGCTTTTTCCGACCGGCTTAACTCTCCTTCGCCAGAGTATCGTCAGCGCATAATTTCGCTTGGCGCATCAGTCGCGCCTATTGATTTCCCCTGCAAATATGCAAATGAGGGAGATTTCCCTATTCACGAACGGATTAGCACCAGAGGCTACATGCACCGCGCGTATCTCGTCCGTCCGGCGCAAAGTTATTTCTACAAATAGCTGCTTTATCTTTACTCCAGACGGCCACAGGTCAGCAGGAGAGCAGCTACAGGAGCAGCGTTACCGACGAAACTAGCAAGCTGAACAACCACACTTGCAAGGACAACACCTCTGTGTGCCAACATGCCAGGGGCAGCCGTGGTCCTAGCACTACTAATGGGTCCCCCGGTACGGAGGAGGCGGGCACGTGAGAGGATATACCGCACGCGCATGAGCCTCTTTGGCATGGGTGATGAGGAGGTGTATCGCCTCTTCAGATTCAGCCCAGATGCAATACTTGAACTAACCACAACCCTGCAGGATGACATCACCAGCAAGACACACCGCTCACAAGCAGTGCAGCCACTGGTGAAGGTACTGGCAACACTTCATTTCCTTGCAAGTGGATCATTCCAGCGTACAAGTGGAGTGGTGGCTGGGATGTCACAATCCTCCATGAGCAGATGTGTGCACCAGGTTGTCCCTGCAATCCTCAGACGCATGTCCAACCACTTCATCAGACCCACCACTGAGGAGCTGCGGCTGAAGGCAATGACAGATTTCTACAGCATTGCCAGATTCCCACGCACTGTGGGGGCCATTGATTGCACACATGTGGCCCTACAGCCCCCCAGTGCCACAGAGCACATATACCGCAATCGGAAGCATTGGCACTCCATCAACGTACAGGTGATAGCCGATGCCCAACGCCTCATATGGCACGTCCGTGCCAAACACCCCGGGTCCAGCCATGACAGCTTCATATACAATCAGAGCCCCATCCCAATGGAATTCGAGCAGAACATGTATGGGGACAGCTGGCTGGTTGGTGAGTGACATGGGTGTCAGGCATGACTGTCCCCCCCATGATGCTGACATCACAAGGGGCACATGCATGACTAACATCCTCCTGTCTTTTCCCTTACAGGTGACTCGGCATATGCACTGGGACCCTATCTAATGACTCCTTTCCGGAACCCCCAAACCAGAGGAGAGAGAAGATACAATGAAGCACACATCAAAACCCGTGCAGTGGTGGAGCAAACATTTGGGCTCCTGAAAGTCCCGTTTCCGATGCCTGGATAAGTCTGGGGGTGCCCTATTGTACTCCCCTACCTTCGTGTGTCAGATCATCGGTGCATGTTGCATTCTGCACAACTTTGCCATGAGAAAAGGCCTGCAGATTGACATACGTGATGACCTGACCCCCCAACCAGACAATCCCCCCCTGCCAGAAGAGAACCAGTCTGCTGATGGAAGAGCAGTCAGGAGGGTCCTCGCCGTAGGCATCTTTGGACACTAAACAAAAACATTGATCGCACGGACAATGCATGCATGCACACCACTGATATCCCTAGATCACACACACCACATGCACATCTCATTGGATTAGCCCAAGTCCAACATGTAGGACTTGGGAGCAGCAACGCCGCGTCAAGGCCCCAATGGTGTCGCTGTCCATTCATACACCATTCACACGTCATTCACACAGCCGTGGGGATAACTTCTCCACCACGGCCGAGGGTGACACCCCTTACTGGCAGGAGTGCCACCCCCTCACATTCACACACCATTCACACTGCAACGTGTGCAGTATCAATAAAAATAAAAAAGCTCATAACCTGAGCATAATCACAAATAAAAAAGCTCATAACCTTAGCATAATCACAAATAAAAAAGCTCATAACCTGAGCATTAATGAAAAAAAAAAAAAAGAAAAAACATCATCTGGGATGCCAGGGGCTCCTTCTGGTGGCCCCTCTCTGGCTCCTCAGCTGCCTGGATGGAGTGGGTGGGGGTGGGGGGGCATCTGGAGGTGGCTGATCCCCGGGTGGGCCACTCCTGGCAGGTGTGGCCTGCCTGCCCTCCAAGGCCATGGCTATCCGGCCGAGGTAAGAGTTTGTCTGGGCCTGCATCCTCAGCTGCCGGGTGACCTGGTAATGCTGGGCCCGCTGACTCAGCCTGCACCTTCCCCAGACTGGTCACCACTGCAGCGCAGTTGCAGCTGACATCCTGCACTGCATCAGATATCTGGGCCACGGAGCACAGGTTGTCAGCCACTCTGTCCAGGTGCCCAACTATGTCCCCCATTTGCTGGGTCTGCCTGGCGTGGTCCCTCGCCACCTGGTCCTGGACCAGATCAGAGACCCCCCTGGTCTTCCGGGTGGCCTTCCTAGGGCCAGTATATGGTTGTCCCCGGGGGGATGGAGTCGCCCTTGAGGGGCTTCCTAGGATGGGGGAGGGGATTACAGAGGCCCCTGCCGAAGGGGAGGACTCCTCCAAAAATAAAATAATGTCCTGCTCTGCCACAACAGGCTCCTCCTCAACCACCTCTGCAGGTGAGGTGTGGGCACTCTCCTCCACCTCGGTCTCTTCACCACCCAGGGACTCTGGCACAGGATGCCGTTGGGGGGATGGGGTGGACTGGCCGCCAACAGATGATGGCCCAGCTCCGTCATCTGTGGATGACACAAAGCACACACATGTTGGGTGGTCCCACACACTTGGCACATGTACCCTCCCCCCCCACATGCAACACACCAAAAAGGGGGTAAAAATCACTTACCTGTCCTGGAGCCTTCCTCCATGCAGTCATATCCCGGGACCCCCTCCAACTGCTCCCTGTCCAGGCAGCAGGCGACCACCTCCTCCTCCGTGGTCAGGCTGACCGCACATGGGGGTCCACCCCCAGTGCCCCTCTCATGCCTCCTAATGGTGGCCACCTTGCCCCGGACCTTGCGCCTCAGATCATTGATCTTCTTGCCAATATCGGCAGCAGTCCGGGTGGAGTACCCCAAAATATTAACTCTGGCAGCAATGCTTGCCAGGATGGCCTGCTTCCTCTCCCGGCTGGTCTTTCTGCTTTTCCTGCCATGGAGGACATCGTTGTGGGTCTCCATAGCCGAAATTACAATCGAGACCTCCTGGGCATTAAAATTGAGGTTCCTCCTCTCTTTGGGGGGAGCGGGAGCAGCCATTACAGAGCAAAAGTAACTTCCCTGGGGTGGGGGGGAAACGGAAATACTTTTGCGCCGGAATGGTGCTTCCGCTGGCGCTTTTATATGCGCAACGGAACACATTGCGCTGACGTTTCCCGTGAAGTGGTGCCGACGGAAGTTGTGAGCATGCGCACAGGGGGGCGAGTGGAGCCTCACTCACTGCGCATGCTCCGTGGATGACGCGCTGAACGTAAGCCGCTGGGCTCCGCCCATCATTTACAAATGATCACACCCACTTCCACTTGCGTCGGGTTACGCCAGCGCATTTTCGTTACTCCGGCGCAACTTTAGGAGCAAGTGCTATGTGAATACAGTACTTGCTCCTAAAGTTTTGGCGGAGTAACGTAAATGAGAAACGTTACTCCAACTTAAAGATTCGCCCATCTACCTGAATCTGGCCCTATGTATCCAGATACAAGATCTTACTTCTAACATTCCCCCCACCCCAAAAAAAAAAGAAATCAAACCACAACTCAACCCCATTTCTCCTTCCCTACTTTAATTCTCCCCTCCCCCCTTTCCGTAATAATCCTCTCCCATATTGAATCATCTTAGATTTTCATGGTCCCAAACCTCTACCCTTCCTTTCCAAATTCCTCCTTCATTATGGTTGCTTTCATTTGTATTCTCCATTCTTTGACCATCGGGGGAGAGGGGGGGGGTTGGGGGTATATAGATATCCATTTCTGGGCAATTCATTTTCGGGCCTGAAACAAGCCTCTCATCATTGCTATATGGGTATTTTTTTTTATACTTAGTTCCTCCATTATGCTTAATAAACAAAGTTTCTGATCTAATGGGATTGCTATACCTAAGGCACTATCTATGTTTTTAATTATTTCCTGCCAATATCGATGGAGTATGGGGCATTTCCATAGCACGTGCCTCCTAATGGGGCATTTCCATAGCACGTGTATCAGGTTAGCAGGTGCACCATTACACCGAGGGCATAAAGAGGATTCTCTGCGGTTCCACTTAAATTGTTTTTCCGGGGTATAGTATGATCTATTTGTAATAAAACGTTTTGTTTATTTTTGAGTGTTGGACAGTGATCCTTTTAGGATGGCAGACAAGACCTCCGACCACTGAACGTCAGTCAGTGCTCCCAGGTCCCGTTCCCATTGCACCCTGGCCGATACCACTACCGATTCCTTAAATTTACTCTGCAATATCTTATATAGTTTAGAGATACTGTAAGTCCCTTCTTTTGCTCCCTTTTATTTAACAATGTTATTACTTTAGAGGCATTATGCTTAAAGACATATGTACGGGCCTCGACATTAAGAGCACGTCTAAGCTGAAGATACTGGAAGAACCTCTGTCTTGGAATCCTAAATTCCTCAGATATTTTCGCCAATGATTTTACGCTATCGTCCAAAAATAGTTGTTCCACATATGTTAGCCCCTGAGTTTGTCAAAGCCCAAAATGACCACAGATTTAAAGAGTTTTTAATTAGGGGTTCTTCTCAATTGCACTGGTCACCAACATACATGAGGGTTTTACTATGTGGGCTGTCCACTAACCATTATGCCGCGTACACACGGTCTTTTTTTGCGATGAAAAAAAAACGTCGTTTTTTAAAACGTCATTTAAATTGATCGTGTGTGGGCAAAACGTCGTTTTTTGTCTTAAAAAAAACGACCAAAAAAAAATTCCAACATGCTTGAATTTTTTGTGTCGTTTTTCAAAACGTCGTTTTTTGTTTCACAAAAAGTCACCGTGTGTGGCAAAAACGTCGTTTAAAACGACGTTTTTCAACCCGCGCATGCCCAGAAGCTAGTTATGAAGCGAGCTTCAATGGAAAAGAGTGGTGAACGTAACCTCGTTTTTTGTGAAAAAAAACGATGGTGTGTATGCAACATCGTCTTTGAAAGTGACGTTTCAAAAACGTCGTTTTTTACTTCACAAAAAACGTCGTTTTTTTTCATCGCAAAAAACGACCGTGTGTACGCGGCATTAGTGTAAAATAGCCACCACTGAGCACCAGTGAGTATGAGGTACAAATAGGTGACAATATAGGTGTCACAGATCAAAAGTAAACGCTTCTGCTGTTCTGTTGCTTGTGGTTCCACAGAACAGCAGGGAAGTCAATATGATACCTGTGGTTTCACAGCTCTAACATGCATAGCTATTCTAGTTCTTGTAGTTCCACAACATGTACTCTGTTCCTACCTTGACCCTGCACAGGACTGAAAACTATAGGCGTCAGCTAGTCTCCCCTGCTGAATAATTTAATGAGCTACATGACTAGTCCATACCCAGCCTGGCTATCTGTCTCTCAGTCATACTGCAGCCAATCAGAGCAGTATATTTCCTGTTGGGATACAGCAAATCAGGAAATATTCTTTATCTTGTCTATGTAAACTCAGTGCATACACACGGTCACACTAATCTTGTCTAAAATACCGAACGTCTAGAATGCAGTGACATATAACACGTACGACGAGCCGAGATCAATGTTCAATAGGCAGTTTGGCTATTATGCTTGATTCTCTGAGCATGCACGTTTTTTTCACGTCATGATTGCATACAGACGACCGCGATTTGCGATAGGAATTTTTGCTGTCACGAAAATTAAGATCCTGCTCTCAATCTTTTATTGGCAGGAAAACTGACAGAAAATGTGTGATGGAGCATACACACGGTCGGAATTCCTGACAAAAACCTCATATCGCCTTTTTCTTGTCAGGAAAACTGATCGTGTGTACGAGGTATTAGGCTAAGAGCCTTGGGGGACCCTGTGTTAGATGCTCTCATGTGAGACCATCTGCCTACTTCTGCAAGTCCTGATTCTACTCACGGGACTAAAATATATAACATAAATTATACAGTGCAGGGGTCAGGAGTATAACGTACAACAAATTATTGTGTGAAGGGGTCTGGAGTATAAGATAAAACATAGCTGTCATGGTCTAGAGTCAGGCTCTGAGGCCAGTAGCTATAGCAGTGGAGCAACACCCACAGAAAAGCAGGACAGGTATACAAACAGGTTGTCCAGTCACTCAGGATCGCCCCACCAGGAGGTGAGCAAGCCAGGGTCCAGTAGCAGATATAGCAAGTAGGGATCAAACAGAAGCGTAGTCAGTAAACAAGCCAAATGTCAAAAAACAACTAGTTGCAGGCTGGGATTAAGCAGAAGCGTAGTCAAGGAACAAACCATAGGTCAGTAGCAAATGGAAGCGAAGATATGAACGGCAGCAGGAGACACAAAAGCAAGATATTGGCTGAAGAGAGCACAATAATCTGGCAAACAGAACGCGCAGAGACATGGCTTAAATCAAGAAGTTCATAGGAGGAGCAAAGAGTTCAAGACAAACAAGCTTCAAGGCAGGATCATTCAAGGAATTGTTCAGGTAACTGTCCAACATTCCAGGTAGCTTAGCAAGCAGTCATTGAGGTCCCAGGTTCGAATCCAGGCCCTGACAATAGCGCTGTCAGGAGTATACTGTACAATGTAGGATATCCAGTGCAGGGGTTAAGAGTGTTATGTTCAAATTAGTGAATGCAGTGTAGGAATCTGGACTATGTAATGTACAACACTCTATTAACAGTGTATTGGTCAGTAATATTATGCCCCTTACTGCAGTTTAGTGAGAAAAAAATATGCCCAAAAAATTGGTGTAAGAAAGTGGAGTAATAGGCCCTCCCAAGTTCATCCTACAATGGCTAGCCCCTCTTTGTCTCCCTCCACAGAGGACCACCAGTGCCTGGGTGTCTGTGTGGGTGCAGAGCATGCGTGAGTAGCATCACACCTCGCTCCTTCGGTGTTTCAGTGATGGATCAAGACCATTTATACCCTCTTCTCAAGATTCCCAGTGAGTGAAGAGAAATATTACAGATGAAGATAAAAACATCGGACCATCCTGCGCAATCCAGGACTGTTAGGGGGTATGGCTGCCTTACCCTAGACACAAGGCATTAATGTGCTTTAATCCTCTTTAAGAAGGAATATATAAGAGCTTGAGATCCAGAACACTTACCAGAAGACCTGTGGACCTGTGGACCTTGAAGCAGCCTGCATTTTGCTGTAGAAGCCTGGAGGGCAATGTAAAATGACCTCCGCGGGGAAGTGCACACTGTTACAAAAGTTCCTACAGTGTACATTGATAAAAGTTGCAAAATAAATATCCTTACATGACCAACCTTATGTTACAGTTCTAATTATACAAAGGGGCCTCGTGGTGTCCATTTTTTTTTTCCACAAGCAAGAAAACAAAAAGAAATGTCTGGAGAAATGTGAAGTGTTTGACGTGAGCAGAGAACTGAGCTCATTGTATCCACCCATCATGTTCTTGTTTTCCTTTCGTTCCCTTTTTTTTTACACCCACACGATCCATTAACCACACCAACTGCCATACATCGGTCCATTGTGGCGTCCACCCACATGCGAGATGTGGGTGCACATAATATAGTCTTCCTGCCTGGTTTTGCATTACCTGGTGGTACTAAGTGGTAACTGTAAAGGTGGTGGCCCCGTAGGCGGCATTTCAATATACAATCACCCCTGTTTCGTAGCAAAAGCCAAGTCTGGATTTAATGTCTTTCAATCTACACAAAATATGTGACATTGATTCACCAATCTGACTTATGCGGTTGTTTTCCCAGCATGCACTGTCACGTAACACTACCCCTTCAAAGACATGAATGCCCCAAAGTAGGGCAGATCAAATGCATAAATAGTAACAACAAAATAACTCTGTGAATAAAAACAAAATGTATAAGGAGCCAAAAAAAATACCAGGCGCTTCTCAGTTGCAAATCTGAATAGAAAATCTATTCCAGGTTATTGAAAATAACTGCAACATATGCAATTAAAAGCTGAATTCTAGGGAAAAAAAACTTGGGATTCCACCCGTAATTTTATTTTTATTTTTAAGTCAGCAGCTACTAACGCTTTAGCTGCTGACTTTTAATAAGGACACTAACCAGCCCTACTCGCCCACGCTGATGCCCCCCCTCCCGATGCCGATCCCTTGATCGGTGCAGGTCCCATCCACATTAAGGGAAACAGGCAGTGAAGCCTTACGGCTTTTGGCTTCACTGCCCGTATCCTACTGCGCATGTCCTTCTCACGCCGACTTGAGAATGGGCAGCTGCTCTCTGGGATTACACACAGTTCCCAGAAAGCAGCACGCCCCATTCACTAGAAGAGGATGCAGAAGAAGACAGACCACAGTTACGGAAGAGGCAGATTACGGACTTCTGCATAGCAACAGGTATTTCGGGTGAGTATAATTTACTCTTGTGTTTTTGTGTATATCTAGAGATTACAAAGCTCTACCACACAGCACAGTATTGTCTGGCAGGCACTTGTATATTAAAGTGGTAGTGAAGGCATTTTTATTTTTTTATTTATAACAGCAGACAGCACTATAATAAGGCTTACCTGTAGGCACAGTAAACAGTAAGTGTCACACAGGGCCGATCCTAGGCAGGGTGCACAGGGTGCATTGCACCCAGGCGCCTGCAGAGGCCGGGGTGCCGAAGTGGCAGAGTTCTCCCCTCCTTCCTTCTCTCCTTGTTTGTGTCCGTCCAGAACTAGTGTTCTAAGCATAGGTGTGTGTCCGTCCAGAACTGACGTGTGAGCAGAGGGCAGCCCGTCCAGCCTGGTAGTGCTCGGGGGAGGGGTCGCTCCTCTTCCTGACATGAGAGTTCTAGTTTATAGTGGCTGCTGAGTACTGATGTGCAGGAATGAATTCCTAACACTAGGAGTCTTGGATCCTGCACTCCAGTTGGAATGCCTCCCACTCCCATCTCTATCTCAGGCTGCACAGAGAGAGAATTGAGGTGAGTTACAGTGTTCAGTGTGCTGTGTTCTGGGAGATGGCATCGCCAGCATCCCTTTACACGTGCTCTGGGCTGTCCCTGCTCTAGATGTTTTATGGCATGATAGATTGCATAGGATACACAGCCCCTGCCCATTCCTGCGCCTAGTCCATCTACAGATGTGATGTATAATGAGATGTAAAGGGGAGGAGTTAGTAAAAGGACAACGCTAATGTGGGGGCGCCAGAAATATTTCTGCACCCAGGCGCCTGTGACCCTAGGATCGGCCCCTTCATCGGTGTGTAGGGGCATGTGCACTGTGCTCTCAATGGACGGCTTGCTGTCCATAGAGAGCGCCGAGCCGTGGCCGTGACTACCACGCACATGTGCGGGAGTTACATCATTGTGGATCGCCAAACAGCGCCTGTCCACGAACCCCGTAGGAAGACCGAGTGAAGTTGGAAGCCCTTTCAGCCATGACTACACACCGATGAAGGGATTCGTTTTTAGGTAAGTCTTCATAATGTACTAATGCACAAGTACACATGCATAGTAGCACATTGTGACTTTAATATGCAGGGAGAAGATATATTTTTTTTGCGCTCTCTACATTTTCTTGTTCATTAAAGCAGTTCTCCAGCCCCCCTCCTTTTTTTTAAATCCCTGCATATCTTGTGGTGGGTACAGAATGTTTGAGATACTCACCCAGGCCAGCGATGTCTTGCAGAGTCCTGTTAGAATTCTGCCACATGGTCCCAAGCCACCATCTTGCCATGTGACGTCATCCTGATACCTGACGGTTCTTCCGGGTTTAGCCAACGGGCCTCGAGATGACGTGCCACTAAGCCTGCCCCCTCCTCCTTTTATATGTGTATATATGTATATATATATATTTTATATATATATATATATATATATATATATATATGTATATATAAGAAAATAATTCTCTGACCGAACTGGTCCTTTTCCTGCCACCAACTACTGAATCGTGATTTTTTTTTTTCCATAATACAGTACCTGCCGCCGAGAATGTGTTTTTAGCACGACAGCATCGCGCTGATTCTCGGCGACAGCGTGCCGACATCTCACACTCGCTGGAATAGTAAAAGCACATTCCAGCAAGCGCGGCATAGAAGCGACGGGGATCCGACGTGGATTCCCGCCAATTCTACACGTGGGCGGCGTTTGTTATGAATCCTTAAGGGGGGAACTCCCCGCCGGATTTCAAATAAAAATCCGGCATGGGTTCCCCCCTCAGGAGCATACCGGGCCCTTTGGTCTGTTATGGGTTGTAAGGAGACCCCCCCAGCTTAAAAAAACGGTGTGGGGGTCCCCCCACAATCCATACCAGACCCGTATTCAAAGCATGCTGGCCGGCCGGTCAGGAAGCGAGTGGGGGTGAGCGAACGCCCCCCCCTTCTGAGCCGTACCAGGCAGCATGCCCTCAACATGGGGGGGTCAGGTGCTCTGGGGCAGGGGGGTGCACTGCGGCCCCCTCACCCCAGAGCACCCTGTCCCCATGTTGATGAGGACAGGGCCCCTTCCCGACAACCCTGGTCGTTGGTTGTCGGGGTATGCGGGCGGGAGGCTTATCGGAATCTGGAAGCCCCCTTTAATAAGGGGGCCCCCAGATACCAGCCCCCCACCCTAAGCGAATGAGTATGGGGTACATCGTACCCCTACCCATTCACCTGCAAGAAAAGTGTAAACACAAATAAACCACACAGGGTATTAAAATATTTTATTAGTTGGCCGCCGGGGGGAGGGGTGTGTGGTCGCTTCTTCCGACATCTTCTTACTTCTCCGCTCTCCGGAGGGTCTTCTCCGCTCTCCGGGGTCTTCTCCCGCTCTCCGGGGGTCTTCTCTCGCTCTCCGGGGGGTCTTCTCCCGCTCTGCGGGGGGTCTTCTCCCGCTCTCCGCTCTTGATTCGGCGCTCTCCGGTGCCTTCTTCTTATTCAGGACTGGCCGCCGCTTCTGTCAGGTCTTCTTCTTCTCGTCTCCAGATGTTGACTCGACGCTTCCTCCCGCTGTAATGCCAGGCGCGCGGCTACAAGCGACTTATATAGGCCTATCTTGTGACGTCGCAGTCCCATCATGCTCCGGTAGGTACCACCAGAGCATGATGGGACTGCGACGTCACAAGATAGGCCTATATAAGTCGCTGGGAGTCTCGCGCCCGGCATAACAGCGGGAGGAAGCGTCGAGTCAACATCTGGAGAAGAGAAGAAGAAGACGTGACAGAAGCGGCGGCCAGTTCTGAATAAGAAGAAGGCACCGGAGAGCGCCGAATCAAGAGCGGAGAGCGGAGAAGACCCCCCAGGAGAGTGGAGAAGAGCCACCCCCCCGCCGAAGATGTCGGAAGAAGCCCGCCGGGGGGGCACTTTTTTATAAAAGCGACCATACACCCCCCCCCGGCGGCCACCTAATAAAATATTTGAATACCCTGTGTGGTTTATTTGTGTTTAAACTTTTCTTGCAGGTGAATGGATAGGGGTACGATGTACCCCATTCTCATTCACTTAGGGTGGGGGGCTGGTATCTGGGGGCCCCCTTATTAAAGGGGGCTCCCAGATTCCGATAAGCCGCCCGCCCGCCCGCATACCCCGACAACCGACGGCCAGGGTTGTCGGGAAGGGGCCCTGTCCTCATCAACATGGGGACAGGGTGCTCTGGGGTGGGGGGGGCCGCAGTGCGCCCCCCTGTCCCAGAGCACCTGACCCCCCCATGTTGAGGGCATGCTGCCTGGTACGGCTCAGGAGGGGGGGGGGGGCGCTCGCTCGCCCCCACTCCCTTCCTGACCGGCCGGCTGGCGTGCTTTGGATACGGGTCTGGTATGGATTGTGGGGGGACCCCCACACCGTTTTTTTGGCGTGGGGGGGGGGTCTCCTTACAACCCATACCAGACTTAAGGGCCCGATATGCTTCTGAGGGGGGAACCCATGCCGGATTTTTATTTAAAATCCGGCGGGGAGTTCCCCTTCAGGATTCATACTAAACGCCGCCCACGTGTAGAATTGCCGGGAATCCAAGTCGGATCTATGATGGCTTTGTCTCCATCGCGGCAAGCCAGCTCGGCGCTGGCTCCCACGATAGGGCTCGCAGGTGGTCAATCTCTCCGAGAAAGGGACCGAGATTGACACAATATCGCAGTCACCTACTGTACTCAGCAATTGATTCACAAAATACCCACCATTCAACCCAATTAGTACACTTTGATGAAGGCCAGTTCAAGGGAGGATCTTTCAGGCCCCTGAAATACATTGGCCCTACTTTGTTGGATTTTTTTTTTTTCGGTAGTAATAAACAAGTGGATACTTCCAAATATTATGTGTCAACTTTCTTCTTCTATACCTTTCAGCTTTTGCTTGGACTTTGGAGGCCTGTTCTGTGAATGAGAGCTATGTAATCAGAGTCATTGAATCTTTCACTGCAGATATCACCTCGCACTACAAAAGCCAAATGACCTTCAGATCCAGCCTCTTCCACCTACAACACCCCCTTTTCTCCCCAACCCCCCCCCCCCCATGTTGGATGGGTCCTGAAAGCTGCAGAGCGCAGCTGTGTAATGGCATGATGCTGTATCCTGGAGGATTCTTCTGTAAACCCATGGCAGCAGGATGCCATACCTCCAGGTAACACATCCTTGACTCCTACGAAATGTAGTGGTACCCCCAAAAGGAACCCACTAATTATATGATGCCAGCCCACCAAAGCGCAATACAAACACACTTACACAAGAAGGTAGTCCAGGGAAAAGTGTTTTTATGATTTATTGCATGGGAGAGGGGAGAGGGTTCAGAGTATGGTATTCTCCGAACTGTGAAATTCTATAAGAGGACTCTCTCTTTTCTGTCCTACACTCCTCGGAGATAAATTGTTTGCTAAACTTCAGAATACAGTTCATCACATGAGACTAAGAGAAGGTCAGAGGTAAGGACTCCATAAAAGAAGAACTAATTGGCTCAGGTATCCCAACAGTACTTGGTCACCAGGATCTTTTAGAACGGTAACTACTCACATGGTCAGGGAGCAGCTGTGCCCATTCAGCTTCCTCCAGACACCTTCTAGTGAGGCTTTGCAAACTTGATCCATCGGGTGAAATCTCAGAGTGCTGTACACAATTTTCAGCTCTGCCATGGCTAGGGCCCTGAAGAGCAGCAACTTGTGTCTCCGTATCTCTCTCAGTATCTCCTGGGAGGGAGATAAGAGCTATTCCCCCTTCCGCAGACTGGTGGAATCCTTTCAGCATGAAGACCCTGCTATTCTGGAGTTCACACGATTTATCAGCCCCTCCAGCCACCTACTGGGTCACCCCCCCCCCCCCCAGGGATTGGATGGAGTTCAATAAATATTTAGGCTACCTATTTGACTATCCCCACCCTATGCTCTGGAAACATCCAGAAAGCAGGAGGGAGTAATTAAATCTACAACCTATGAACTCCAGAACAGCCCAAAGCAATATAAGGCAAATTCAAATATAACAGTTAGACTAAAAGAGGAAAAAACTATTTTTTAGGACCGATGCTGGACCAGTGAAGAGGACTTGAGCAGCGCTAAGGTCGTGGAAAGTACTACTTGGCTTCACCATAAAGGTCTGGTTCACATTGGGTACAATTTGGCACAATTTGAGATGCGATTTGACATGTCAAATCTGCGGCATTTGCCGGCAATGGCACCGTCCTAATCGGTGCGACACCGCATCTGCGGCGCTGCACCCATTTCAAAAAGTAGTTCCTGTACTACCTTTTGCGATTTCGGGCCGTGATTTACTTTGACATCTGCACAGATGTCTCTGAATTTGCGGCCGAATTCGGGACTGCCAGCGGGAGTGAAATCGTGCGAGTTCAGCTGAGCTCACATGGCTTTACTCCTGCAGCCCAGTGTGAACCTGGGCAAAGAGGAGTAGGCATTAACAAAAAAAAATGGAAATATTCTTTAATATAAACCATCCACAACAAAGGGATACTGCTACCAACAGGTATTTAGCAAGAGAAGAAGCCAGATACATAATCGAATGCCGCATACACACGGTCGAAATTTCCGACAAGAAAAGTTTGATGTGAAATTCCTGACAGTGTGTATGCTCTATCGGACTTTTTCTGTCGGAATTTCCGACAGCAACATTTGAGAGCTCGTTCTCAAATTTTCAGACCGGAAAGTTCTTGTCGGAAATTCCGATCGTCTGTATGCAATTCCGACGTGCAAAAAAAAAAACATGCATGCTCGGAATCATTGAACTCGGAATCATTGAAATTTGTGACTGTGTGCATGCAACAGAAATTTGAGCTAAAAAAAAAAAGTTTTTCTTGTCGGAATTTTTGATCTTGTGTACGCGGCATAAGTGATGAAAATCTGATCAATCTAGGGACCATGCTGTGCTCCCACGTCAAATGCAAAATTTTGAATACTGACAGCAGTACTTTTAAGATTCGATGCAAAACAGCATTTTCTTTCCAACCATTCTAATGCAAGAAAAAAAAGTAACAGAAAAATGACAAGATTTCAGAGATACGGTCTGCATAGCTCCTTGTGTAAACATGTGGGAACCATTGTAGGTGTTTGTAGAGATCTAAAACGAGACCGAGTCTGGAGATACTACGTCGGTTACATTTTTGTGGTTTCTTTCAAAGGCAAAACATTCTTCATGGGTGAGCGTCAAAAAATAAATACTCAACGTTAAAAAAATAAAATAGAATAAAACAATGATGGGGAGTGCTGAAGGATGGAGTAGGTAAAGACAGAGGGAGAGGGGGGGGGGGGGGGGGGTGCTAAGAGAGTAATGCCGCGTACACACGGTCGTTTTTTGCGATGAAAAAAAAACGAAGTTTTTTAAAACGTCATTTAAATTGATGGTGTGTGGGCAAAACGTCGTTTTTTGTCTTCAAAAAAACGACCAAAAAAAAATTCCAACATGCTTGAATTTTTTGTGTCGTTTTTCAAAACGTTGTTTTTTGTTTCACAAAAAGTCACCGTGTGTAGCAAAAACGTCTTTCAAAACGACGTTTTTCAACCCGCGCATGCCCAGAAACTAGTTATGAAGCGAGCTTCAATGGAAAAGTGTGGTGAACGTAACCTCGTTTTTTGTGAAAAAAACGATGGTGTGTATGCAACATCGTCTTTGAAAGTGACGTTTCAAAAACGTCGTTTTTTACTTCACAAAAAACGTCGGTTTTTTTCATCGCAAAAAACGACCGTGTGTACGCGGCATAATGCCCCATACACACCATCACTTTTTGTGATGAAAACAAATGACATTTTAAATGATGGTGTGTGGGCAAAATGTCATTTTATGTCTTCTGAAAAATTACCAAAAAAAATTTCGAACATGCTCGAAATTTTTATGTCATTTTTTAAAATGTCATTTTTTGTGTCATAAAAAATGATGGTGTGTGGGCAAAACTACGTAAAAAATGACGTTTTAAACCCGCACATGCCCAGAAGCAAGTTAGGAGACGGGAGGTAAAACTACCATTCATAATGGAGATCGCACATTCATCACGCTGTAACAGACAGAAAAAGCAGGAATCGTCTTTTACTAACAAGTAACCAGCTAAAAGCAGCCTCAAGGCAAATAGAACTTCCCCTTTAGAGTGCCGTCACTTTGTTCATCATTTTCCAAAAATCATGGTGTGTGGGCAACGTCATTTTTTAAAATGAAGTTTGAAAAATGTCATTTTTTTTCATCACAAAAAGTGATTGTGTGTACGGGGCATCAGAATTGGGCGACCTGAGTGCGGAAGATGACGGAGGATCAATCAGCAAAGCAATGCACGACTGGAAGAATTAACAGCCTAGAAGCCATTCATGTGTAGCAAGTCATAGATAACGTACACAACGCTCACAAGGGAACTTTTTTTTAATTTTAGTTCAGTTTGGACGATTGAGGATTAGAACCTCTGTCAAGTTTTTACTGCCGATTCCCAGTTAGAGAAAGATTTGCCCTGGAGATGGGAAACGTTAGGAATTGGGGAATCACCCAATAGGGACACACGTTCTGATGATAACTGTGAGATGTTCTCTCATTTATTTCTACGACACGGACAGGAAGTAAGGATAAATCTCATCAACAGGCTTAAAGGAGTTGTAAAGGTTCCAAAGTTGCATGACAAATCGCACAAGTGTGAATGGAACCTTCAATGAATTCTTCTCAGAGAGGGAAACACAAGGGTTCTCATACTTAGTTGGCTGGCTGTCATTCTGGTCTCCTGGATTTAATTCTTCGAGTCACTAACCCAGAGAAGGATTTCCACCTTTCATTGATAAGAATACTTGTTCAGGGTCAGTAACACAAATTATTGAAGATAACAAGAAAGCATTAAAGCCAAGCAACTAGCATTTTGAGGAGGACGTTAACCACTTAATGGCACAGCTGGGCACATGAACGTATATATATATGTCCTCTTTCAGAGCCCAGCCGTGGGTCGCGAGCGCGCCCCCGGTGGCGCACTCGCGACCCGCTACAAAGCTCCGTGACCGCGAAACCCGCGGACCCGATCGACGCCGGTGTCCCGCGATCGCTCAAAGGGGCTGAAAAACGGGGAGAGGTGAGTGTAAACAAACCTGTTCTTCTCTGTGGCAGTGTCACTGATCGTCTGTTCCCTGATATAGGGAACAACGATCACTGACGTCACACATCCAGCCCCGCCCCCCTACAGTAAGAAACACACATTAGTTCACACTTAACCCCTACAGCGCCCTCTAGCGGTTAATCCCTTCACTGCCAGTGTCATTTTCACATTAATCAGTGCATTTTTATAGCACTTTTCGCTGTGAAAATGACAATGGTCTCAAAAATTTGTCGAAAGTGTCCGATGTGTCCGCCATAATGTCGGAGTCATGAAAAAAAAATGCTGATCGCCGCCATTAATAGTAAAAAAAAAAAGCTATAAAACTATCCTCTATTTCGTAAACACTATAAATGTTGCGCAAACCAATTGATAAACGCTTATTGCGTTTTTTTTTACCAAAAATATGTAGAAGAATACGTATCGGCCTAAACTGAGGATTTTTTTTTTATATATATCTTTCTCTGGGGAGATTTATTATAGCAAAAAAGTAAAATATATTGTTTTTTTTTCAAAATTGTCGCTCTATTTTTGTTTATAGCGCAAAAAATAAAATCCGCAGAGGTGATCAGATACCACCAAAATAAATCTCTATTTGTGGAAAAAAAAGGACGCCAATTTTGTTTGGGAGCCGCGTCGCGCGACCGCGCAATTGTCAGTTAAAGCGACGCAGTGCCGAATCGCAAAAAGGGGCAAGGTCCTTAACCTGCATAATGGTCCGGGTCTTAAGTGGTTAAGCTCATCTCCGGTCACAATCAGTTGCACCAGCCTGGGACAAAAGATGGACTCTCTAACCCAGGGGGCCCTCAAGCTGTTGCAAAACTACAAGTCCCATGAGGCATTGCATGGCTGACAGTTACAAGCATGACTCCCACAGGCAGAGGCATGATGGGACTTGTAGTTTCGCCACTGCTGGAGGGACGCCAGTTTGAGACCCCCTGCTCTAGCCTCTGACAAAATGATATGGGCTGCTGGCAATGGTGCAAAAAAAAAAAAAAAAGGAAGAAAACGTTTTTCTGCAGCAGAAGAGATATAAAAATGTTGTTCAATTTAAAAATCTAGGGTACCCTTGATAAAGTTCCACTTAAAATGACTTGATAACCCACACGTGTTTGTTTTATTCCTTGACTACAGCTCATTGATGTGGAATTCCTCTGGAGGTACAGTATGCATCCTGAAAGTTTTTGGAAAGTATGAGAGGCCAGTGAATGCGGAGTGCAGGAGAGCGCACAGAGCACACAGAGCGCACACGCTGCAACAGCACCACCCTGTGGCCATGAGAAATTCTTTGCAAATACAAATCCTAGTGCTTATGGAAACAACGCTGACAACTAAAAGCATAATATGTGTGCCTCATGCTCACATAATTTGTAATAAAAACATGTTTGCCATTCTGAAGCTTCCCTCCAACCACTTAGCATATTATTTTATATATACTGTGATTCTGTACTTGCCAAATAGGCTGCAGAAATCTCCCTCCACTGAGTTTGGCTGGATCCATTTTAACTATGGGCAGCTGAAGCTGCTGCCTGTTCACTTCCTGGATTTACACAGACACACCTCCAGCTCTGCAGCTCTCATTGGCGTTCTTATGACCCCCCCCCCTACTGGCAAACTCTCATGGGAGTTAGAGAGAGAGAGAGCTGTGCATGATGTCATAAGCCTAGTCCAATGACCAGACAAGAAACAGGAAGTGGGCTGTATAAGGTATTTACTGGCAGAAAAAAAAATGTCTCCTCCCAGAAGCCAGCCTGAGGGTTCCTCAGAGGAGTACTAAGGCAGTGTGATGTCTTCAGAAAGATGTGCACAGCACCCAGCCGACCCTCCCACCAGCCATCCAGCCATCATCTATCTGTTTTGCAAGGTGACATCACTGGGTCTAAAATAAGAAATGTAAAATGGACAGGTTTTTTTATTTAACCACTTGCTTACTGGGCACATATACCCCCTTCCTGCCCAGGTGAAATTTCAGCTTTCGGCACTGCGTCGCTTTAAATTAAAATTGCGCGGTTGTACGACGTGCCTTACAAACAAAATTGACGTCCTTTTTTTCCCCACAAATAGAGCTTTCTTTTGGTGGTATTTGATCACCTCTGCGTTTTTTGTTTTTTTTTGCTCTATAAACAAAAAAGAGCGACAATTTTGAAAAAAAACACACATTTTTTTTAACTTTTTGCTATAATAAAAATCAAATTTAAAAAAAAATATATATATTTTTTTCTCAGTTTAGGCCAATATGTATTCTACATATTTTTGGTAAAAAAAACAATCGCAATTTTTTTTTTTTACTAGTAATACTGCGATCTGCGAATTTTGTCAGGACTGCGATATTGTGACGGACACATCGGACACTTTTGACACATTTTTGGGACCATTCACATTTATACAGCGATCGGTGCTATAAAAACGCACTAATTACTGTATAAATGTGACTGGCAGTGAAGGGGTTAACACTAGGGGGTGAGGAAGGGGTTAAATGTGAGTCCTGGGTGTGTTCTAACTGTGTGGGGGGAGGGGGGTGACTGGGGGAGGTGACCGATGCTGTGTCCCTATGTACAAGAGAAACAGCATCTGTCTCCTCTCTCTGACAGGACGTGGAGCTCTGTGTTTACACCCCATCATTACACACAGAGCTTCACGTCCCTGCCGATCAGCGGTTCAGACACAAATCCAAACCTGCCTGCGCTATCCTGCAAGGAAGCTGCTAAAAGCGGACAACCAATCATAGGTGGCGGAGGTATCGCACAACAGTCATGTATATGTCTGGCTGGGGGGCAGGGAATGTCTCTGCCGCCTATGATTGGCAGAGCTCCCAACTGTCCCTGAGTTCGATGGACTGTCCCTGATTTGGAGCAATGTCCCTCTGTCCCTCATTCCTCCTCATTTGTCCCTCATTTTGGTCTGATCTATATAGATGTATATAAAATGCACTTTTTATCTATTCTATCTGTTCTCCAGCGCTAAACCTGTCAGGAATGGTCCCCCCTGTTGGTAAATCTGCCTGTTAGTCTGGCTGCAGTACCGGCCTCCACCAGCGGGGGGTTCCTGGTCTTCTGGAGCTCACAGCTTTTCCTACGTTCAGGTGTGACCTGAACGTAATTAACACACCCCCTATTTATACCCGGCGAGCTCAAGCAGAGCTCGCCCTGGTATCTTCATATCTGCTGGACCTAAGCCTGTACCCTGACCTGTATTCTGATCCTGATTCGGTACCTTGATCCTGTTCTGATCCTGATCCCGCCTGGACTTGTCTGCCCTGCATCCTGATCCCTGATCCCGCCTGGACTTGTCTGCCCTGCATCCTGATCCCTGATCCCGCCTGGACTTGTCTGCCCTGCATCCTGATCCCTGATCCCGCCTGGACTTGTCTGCTCTGCATCCTGATCCCTGATCCCGCCTGGACTTGTCTGCCCTGCATCCTGATCCCTGATCCCGCCTGGACTTGTCTGCCCTGCATCCTGATCCCTGATCCCGCCTGGACTTGTCTGCCCTGCATCCTGATCCCTGATCCCGCCTGGACTTGTCTGCTCTGCATCCTGATCCCTGATCCCGCCTGGACTTGTCTGCCCTGCATCCTGATCCCTGATCCCGCCTGGACTTGTCTGCCCTGCTTCCTGTTCCCTGATCCCGCCTGGACTTGTCTGCCCTGCATCCTGATCCCTGATCCCGCCTGGACTTGTCTGCCCTGCATCCTGATCCCTGATCCCGCCTGGACTTGTCTGCCCTGCATCCTGATCCCTGATCCCGCCTGGACTTGTCTGCCCTGCTTCCTGATCCCTGTCTCCCCTTAACCTGTATCCTGCAGCTAGTCCATCCATCCGACCCCTGCTCCGTCCTGTCCCATCTGCTGATATCCCTTGTGTATGACCTCGGCCTGGCTTGACCTATGTGTACGGTATTCCCTTCTTGATTGTATATATATTGTTTGCTATCTTCACTGGTTGTCCTTATTTACTTAAACACCTTTTACTTCACTGATCATATTGTCTGGTCTCTCTGTGCAGTCACACGGGTCTGATCTCTCATCCCTCCTGACAAAACCTTTCATCTGAATTATAAATTGCTGCATTTGTAAATTCCAAAAGCCAATATAAAGGAATAGTAATGGTAAAAACTGCACTTAACTAATCTTGTTTTTTTTGTACAATTCTCCTTTAAGGGGGCGTGACAAGGGGTGTGTCCTATGCCTGCATACTTTTGCTGATAGGTGTCCCTCATTCCCATCTCAAAAAGTTGGGAGGTGTGGATTGGCTGTCCCCTTTGACAACTTCCTGGTAGGACAGTTTCGGCAGTTTCCAGAGTCGTGCCGGAACACACCTGATCTCATCCCGGCTCTCCACCTATCAGAATGTTCATTGTCCTCATATTTACATGCAGAACACCTGGTTGGCTACCAGTCCTGCCCCTCCCTCTCCATATCTGTGCGCTACTTTATAGAGTATTGCAAGACAATTATATCAAATCCAAATACTTATGCCGCGTACACACTATCATTTTTTGTGATGGAAAAAAACGACGTTTTCTGTGACGTAAAAAACGATGTTTTTGAAACGTCACTTTTCAAAGACAATTTTGCATACACACCATCGTTTTTTCACAAAAAGCGAGGTTACGTTCACCACTCTTTTCCATTGAAGCTCGCTTCATAACTAGCTTCTGGGCATGCGCGGGTTAAAAAACGTCGTTTTTGCTACACACGGTGACTTTTTGTGAAACAAAAAACGACGTTTTGAAAAACGACACAAAAAATTCAAGCATGTTGGAATTTTTTTTTGGTCGTTTTTTTTAAGACAAAAAACGACGTTTTGCCCACACACCATCAATTTAAATGACGTTTTAAAAAACAACGGTTTTTTTTCATCGCAAAAAAACACCGTGTGTACGCGGCATTACACTAGTAATAGCACAAACATTGAAATGATTTAATTATACATAGACATCTGACAAAATTTTGGTTATTTGAAAGTATCCAAATCTCCGAATCACAATAGGAATCAATTTCAATGAATCCAAAATAAATTATAATGAAACAATGAAATTTATTTGTTTTATTCGGATCTGAAAAATAACATAACAACATTACAAATTATCCAAATGTATTGTGATCCATTTAGCTTTTATGTTGCATTAACATGATTCATTAGTATAAAAAAATGCACTACAAATGAATGGAAACATGTTGCAATAAATACAGAAAGGTATAAAAGTGAACAAAGATGGTGATTTCTACTTATAGTGTTTGGGTTGGATGGGAGGTGGAGCCATCAGAATCTCTGAATCACAACACAACTAATGAATCTGAAATACATTTTATTACATTTGTTACGTTATGATTCAGAGATTCTGATGGATCCACCTCCATTCAACCCAAATAGAGCGCATAAGTCAGGGGTGTCCAAACTTTTTTCAAAGAGGGCCAGATTTGATGAAGTGAAAATGCGTGAGGGCCGACTATTTTACCTGACATTTTTTGAACTATTAAAATTTAATGCAAATTAATTAATACACTGCCCAACGAGAATTATCTTGCCTTTATGGCTGTATGTGGTGAAGAGTCTAAGGATGAGCTCAGGCGTGTTATCTGGATATACCGTATTTATCGGCGTATAACACAGGATTTCAGGATTTTTTTTTTTTAAATAATGAACTGTGAAGCAAAGTAAGGGTCAGTGCCAATCAATGCAGCCTCACAAGTGCCATGAATGCAGCCTCACCATTGCCATAAATGCAGCCTCACAAGTGCCATGAATGCAGCCTCACAAGTGCCATGAATGCAGCCTCACAAGTGCCACAAATGCAGCCTCACAAGTGCCATGAATGCAGCCTCACAAGTGCCATGAATGCAGCCTCACAAGTGCCATGAATGCAGCCTCACAAGTGCCATGAATGCAGCCTCACAAGTGCCATGAATGCAGCCTCACAAGTGCCATGAATGCAGCCTCACCATTGCCATAAATGCAGCCTCACAAGTGCCATGAATGCAGCCTCACAAGTGCCATGAATGCAGCCTCACAAGTGCCACAAATGCAGCCTCACAAGTGCCACATGAATGCATCCTCTGAATGCAGCCTCACTATTGCCATCAGTGCAGCCTGATCAATGCCCATGTACAGCCTCGGAGGGGAAGGGGAGGGGGCGGGACGAGCACCAACGAATTACATACAGAAGAATCTCCTGTTTACTTGGCGGCCTTCCTATTACAGAGGCCACCAAGATACAGGAGATTCTCCTTCTGACAGCACTCGTCCCACCCCCCTCCCTGTCCCCTCTGAGGCCGCCAGAACGATAAATACATTATATATCTTTTGTGCCACGCGGTGCTCTGGGATTCCTTGGGGGCCACAAAAGATATATATATCCAAAACACGGGCCGCATTTGGCCCCCGGGCCGGACTTTGGACATGCCTGGCATAAGAAATCACCCGAGATAACAAATTAACACGTTAAAACGAATATACCGACCTTTCGAAATCCTAATTGATTTGAAACAACAAACATACTAAATGAGTCCAAATATACAAAACGAATTTTGAAAAAGAATTATCTGAACATAAAGAATATGACAAAACGCAGTGATTAACCAGTTCAGCTCTGGAAGATTTACCCCCCCCCCCCCCTTCATGACCAGGCAATTTTTTTGCGATACGGCACTGCGTTACTTTAACTGAAAATTGCGTGGGCGTGCGACGCTGTACCCAAATAAAATGTATTTTCTTTCTTTCCCACAAATAGCGCTTTCTTTTTGAGATTGTTTGTTTTTTGTTTATAACTAAAAAAATTTATAACAACAATGTTTTAAAATATATATATATATATTTTTACTTTCTGCTATAAAACATATCCAATAAAAAAATAATGGCCCAGATTCAGAGAGAATTAGATTCTCGTAGCGTATCAGAAATACACTACGCCGCCGTTTTTTACCGGGCTCTACGTGGAATCCAGGTAGATTTTGTCCAGTAAACGACGGCGGCGTAGTGTATTTCTCCCGTCGCAATCCATCTGCGCGAGTAGGGGGCGTGAAGCATTTAAAATAGGCGCGTTCCCGCGGCGATCGAACTGCGCATGCTCCGTTCGCAAATTTCCCGCCGTGCATTGCGCGAAAACACGTCGTCACGTCGTAGTAGCGTCGTTTACGTACATTCCTATTCCCGAACGAGTTACGTTAAAAAAAAAATATATATTTTCAAATCGACGCGGGAACGACGGCCATACTTTACATGGGTTACGCACTGTTAGACCAGCAAAAAGCTCCTCTAACATTACGTAGCCAAAAAATGACGTAGGCGATTGCGAGGGACACTCGTACCTTCGTGGATCGCCGTAAAAACTCATTTGCATATCCCGACGCATGAAAACGACGCAAACTCCTCCCAGCGGCCGCAAAAATATCGCAGAGTAGATCTGAAGGCTTACGAGGACGTAAGCCTCTCGGATCGAAGCCCGAAGCCGCCGTATCCTGGTTTGAGGATTCAAACTAGTGATACGGCGCGCGAAATTTGAAATTACACCTGTCTAACACCAGTTACACCGGCGTAATCGCTCTCTGAATCTGGGCCAATGTTTCTTCATCAATTTAGCCCAATATGTGTTCTGCTACATGTTTTTGGTAAAAAAAAAATCCCAATAAGCGTATATTGTTTGCGCAAAAGTTATAGCGTCTACAAACTATGGGATATTTTTTTTTTTACTAGCAACTTATAACGGGACTGTGATATTGCAGCAGACACTGAGACTTTTCGGGGACCAGTGACACAAATACAGCGGTCAGTGCTAAAAATATGTACCAATGACACTGGCTGGAAAAGGTTTAACATCAGGGGGCGATCAAATGTGTTGCTACCCAGTGTTTTACTACAGTGTGGGAAGTGCTTTTATTAGAGGAAGACATGGATCCCTGTTCCTGCTTTGCAGAGACACAGGATCCATGCCTTCCCTTCTGTCAGACCTCCGCTCTCTGTCTCTGCAGGATGATCAGCGGGTGCCAGCGGACATCGAGTCTGCGGTACCCCCTTGTCCTCTTACGTTGTGTAGAATTCTGCACACAGCTGTTACCCTGTAGCAGTAAAACTGTTAGAGGGCTGTCAGCAAGAGGTTAACTTAACGAATCTGAAATGAAGCTAAAACACATTTTTCTGTATTTATAGATACAATGCTGCACAAATTTGTGTCTTCTACATCAGTGGCGGCTCATGTTTTTTTGTTTAGGGGGGGGGGGGGGGCGGCAAACAACTACCACCCCCTCCCCTGTGGCACCTCAAATCCCCCCCTCCCTGTGCTCGCTGTCTGCCAGTCGGTCCACTTACCCCATGCGGGCAGCAGCAGACATCAGGCTGCGGTGGCATCCTTGCTTCCACCGTGCGCCTCCTCCCCTCCTCCTAGGCCTCCAATAGGATCGCCTGTTCTTCAATCAAGTAACAGGTATCAGACCCACTTCCCGATTGGCCGGGTGGAGGATCAGTGTTGCAACAGCGAATATTCATTCACACCTGGATGGGCTCGTAGTGCAATGCTCTGCGCCACAAGCCCATCCTATTTTGAAGCCTATTAGAACCTCTGGCTCTAATCAGGTGCTTTAAATCCCCCCCCCCCACTGCTGTAACACATGAATAGGTGGTTACAACGGCATGGATAGAGCATTGCTAGAAGGTGGAGGGGGTGGCGTTTGTGTATAGAGGGGGTGGCACTCGGTTGCCCCTATTAACCACTTGAATCCCCGTGTATCGTCAAATGACGGCGGCAAAGGGGATCTGAATATTCCAACTGCCGTCATTTGACGGCATCGTCTTCTCCGGCCACTGGGGGGTGCGCGCGCGCCGAGATGCCGACGCGCGTGCCTGGCGGTCGCGATGTCCGTCAGGTACTCGCCGATCGGCAGTTTTAGAGCAGGGACGTGGAGCTCTGTGTGTAAACACAGAGCTCCACGTCCTGTCAGGGAGAGGAGACTGATGCTGTATCCTTTGTACATAGGGACACAGCATTGGTCACCTCCCCCAGTCAGTCCCCTCCCCCCACACATTTAGAACACACCCAGGATACACATTTAACCCCTTCCTCAGCCCCTAGTGTTAACCCCTTCCCTGCCAGTCACATTTATACAGTAATTAGTGCATTTTTATAGCACTGGTCGCTGTATAAATGTGAATGGTCCCAAAAAAGTGTCAAAAGTGTCCGATGTGTCCGTCGCAATATCGCAGTCCTGACAAAATTCGCAGATCGCCGTATTACTAGTAAAAAAAAATTGTCAGAATTCTATCCCTTATTTTGTAGCCACTTTAACCTTTGCGCAAACTGTGACGACCGGGGAGGGTGAACCCCACGGCCACACACATGCGCTTGATGGTTAGCTGCTTGGTTCTTGGGCTAGGGGCCCAGGGTCTGGTGGTGTTAACCCTTAGTGAGGGTCGGATGGTATTAACCCTCTCTGTCACGTGACGCCACTGTAGTCTTGATATACCCCAGGAAACTACAGCTCCGGGGGCCTCCGTATCTACGCTAGCTAGGATGGTAATAACACAGTCCACAACAGGGGTCAATATAACGAAGGCTTTACTGGCATGAAGACAGGTGTCCAAATCTTCACAGCATTCACACAGAGTGTCGCAAAGGTTCCACAGACAGTCTCTAGAGGACCACACAGCTGACAATGCCTGGGCTTTGCTTTTGCGGCTGGATTAGTAATGCTGAGCCTATGCTTGACTAGACTGAGGAATAAATACACTTACTGAAGTGTCGGTAGACTGGAGGCTTTTCGTCCGAATGACGAATTGATTCGATTATTTCGTTGAAGTACTGATTCTATTGTTTTTTAAAGGTCCTCCGCGATTTGCTGTACTTTCCCCTGAACGGGAGGTCTCTGGCCTGCACTGCTTCTTCTCTGACTCAACTCTGCTCTGACCTGTCAGCAACTGTGTGTCTGCCTAGTCTGCCCTAAACAGGAACTCCCACCCCTTATATCAATGTGAGGAGACTGAAGCCCATTGGTTGAGAGCTAAGGGAGACTGAAGCCCATTGGTTGAGAGCTGAGGGAGACTGAAGCCCATTGGTTGAGAGCTAAGGGAGACTGAAGCCCATTGGTTGAGAGCTGAGGGAGACTGAAGCCCATTGCTTGAGAGCTAAGGGAGACTGAAGCCCATTGGTTGAGAGCTGAGGGAGACTGAAGCCCATTGGCTTGAGAGCTGAGGGAGACTGAAGCCCATTGGCTTGAGAGCTGAGGGAGACTGAAGCCCATTGGTTGAGAGCTGAGGGAGACTGATGCCCATTGGCTTGAGAGCTGAGGGAGACTGAAGCCCATTGGCTTGAGAGCTGAGGGAGACTGAAGCCCATTGGCTTGAGAGCTGAGGGAGACTGAAGCCCATTGGCTTGAGAGCTGAGGGAGACTGAAGCCCATTGGTTGAGAGCTGAGGGAGACTGAAGCCCATTGGCTTGAGAGCTGAGGGAGACTGAAGCCCATTGGTTGAGAGCTGAGGGAGACTGAAGCCCATTGGCTTGAGAGCTGAGGGAGACTGAAGCCCATTGGTTGAGAGCTGAGGGAGACTGAAGCCCATTGGCTTGAGAGCTGAGGGAGACTGAAGCCCATTGGCTTGAGAGCTGAGGGAGACTGAAGCCCATTGGTTGAGAGCTGAGGGAGACTGAAGCCCATTGGCTTGAGAGCTGAGGGAGACTGAAGCCCATTGGTTGAGAGCTGAGGGAGACTGAAGCCCATTGGCTTGAGAGCTGAGGGAGACTGAAGCCCATTGGCTGAGAGCTGTGGATCATAGAGACTTATCTGTATTCCCCTTGGAACTTACATTTAAAGTTTGTTACAAGTTAAAGTATAATACAACACCATAAGGTCTTGTCTAGCACTTAGTCCTACTGACTCTCATACACTCTGACTAAACATAAAATGGCGGACTAAACCTCTTAAAGCTATACGCACCTAATAAATCTATTATCAACTATAACAGTATAAATCACATCATAACTAGCTAAGTCCCTGCAGAGGAGGCCCCACAAGCCGAGGGTCTCAATCTGACAGGGCCTCCAGCAAATACCTGTACTGGGACACCACAAAACCAATTACTATACGCTTATTGAAATTTTTGTTTTACCAAAAATATATAGAATACATGGGATTTTTATTATAGCAAAAAGTAAAAAATATTGGGCCAGATTCAGGTAGATGGGAGCATCTTTGCTCTGGAGTAACGCATCTCATTTACGTTACGCTGCAGAAATTTTAGGAGCAAGTGCTGTTATTCAGGAAGCACTTGCTCCTAAAGTTGCGGCAGCGCATCGCAAATGAGCCAGCGGAATTCAAATTGGGCGGGTACGGGGCGTGTAGTATTCTAACTATGCGCGATCCCGCGGCGAACGTACTGCGCATGCGTCGAGTGTCAATGCATCCCAGTGCGCATGCTCCAAGTCCTGTCAGTGAACGTCAATGACGTCACGTCCCCATTCATGAATGTTTTACGCAAACGACGCGATTTGTTTTTTTTCCGACGCGATGACGACGGCTATACTTAACATAGGATACTCCACTAGGGGGCTGCTTTATCTATACGCCACGTATCGCTTCCGGAAACGTCGTAAAGTCACTGCGTCGCGCCCGAAAAAGATCGTGAATTGCCGATTTCCGCTCATTAACATATTTTTTTAAACGTAAATCGGCGGGAACGCCCCCGGCGCCATTTTTAAGTTGAAGTAACGATGCGATGGCGAAATTCAATTACGCTGATCGCATCGGAACTCCAACCCGGCGTTTCTTGTTTTCTGGTTACAGAGACGCCGGCTTAAAGTGACAGTTAGGCTGGCGGATCACTGGATCCGCCAGCCTAACTCTTCATGAATCTGGCCCGTTATGTTTTTTTTTTTAAATTGTCGCACTTTTTTGTTTATAGCGCAAAAAATAAAAACCTCAGAGGTGATCAAATACCACCAAAAGAAAGCTCTATTTGTGGGGGAAAAAGGACGTCAATTTTGTTTGTGAGGCACGTCGCACGACCGCGCAATTTTAATTTAAAGCGACGCAGTGCTGAAAGCTGAAATTTCGCCTGGGCAGGAAGGGGGTATGTGTGCCCAGTAAGCAAGTGGTTAATGGACGGTCCGCCACTGTAACCTATATGTCTGGATTTTAATATTACAGTATAAAGAACAGGAATTCGATGGTAAAGGGTTACAAAATGAGTACAATCTGCTATTCCAAAGACAGCTCTTCAGTCTGGGAGTGTCCCTCTAAATCTTTGCAATGACTAAATGCAATCTGATATGAACCTTGGTGTTCATACTACTACTTGCTGCTGTAACAACACAGATTCCAAAGTGTAATGTAACAGAACACAGAACAGGGGGGCAAAAAAAAAAACCCCACCTGACTTTAGTTTTCTCCTGTACATTTTACACAGCAAATGCCTTAATCTTCTTTTCGTGTGGCTGGGCTGGAGCCAGACCCCTGGCTCCAGAGGTAAGGTGGAATAACCCAGAATCCTGTCTGAACAGGCCACCCCACCCTCCTCCCTAGTACGCTTTTGGCTCCCTTCCCAATTCTTTGCTCTAAAGTGGATTCATTCACGCCCGCAGTATTGGATCCAGTTCAGGACAAGCAAAAAAAAATGACACGAGAACCTAGACGTTAGTTACTGACTTTCGTTATCGCAGAAAATAAATACGCGCTTCCTTGGTTTTGCTCTTGGGGATAATTAGAAGCTGTTTGTGTCGCTGACAAAGTAAAGGTCATAATTCTGGACTATGAAGAATAATCTGCGGAGGTTATAATATTAGATAATAAGATATCAGAGTATCGTGAAACCTCCTTTCCGCTGGTGGTTGGCGGGATCTTTTCTCGAGAACCACGGTGCCTTTTTATTTAGGGTCTCTTCATACTTTTGTGCTCCATTACTGCATGCACATTAACTTGCAAGATTTTGTGCTTTTGTGCATTAAAGCTTCTCATTCATTTCGTATCAGCTGCCAACACAACCAAAATAATTCCAGATTTGCATGACCGATAGATTCGTCAAATTTCGTTCCAGTCACTCTATTCCACAAATAATGACTTCTCAACATAGGTTTAAATTTGCCACAGCAGCTCTTTATTTAACAACCATTAATAGTTCAATGAAAATAAGTGAACAAGCAACATGTAATAGCATAAATAGGCATATGTTGCCAGTAGAGGGTCATTGCCTACTTAGAAAAGTCCTAATATGGCGCGGGGGGGGGGGGGGGGGGGGGGGGGGGGGCAGGGTGGAAATCTCCCCCCGGGCTGGTGACACTATGCATAGGATGCATGAAGGTGAAAAAACACAAACCTTTAGGGCCCATTCACACCTGAGCGGCAAAACGCCTGTCGCGCGACGCTCGTGCCGCTGGAGGGGAAATTTCCCATTCATGTCTATAGAGATGGTTCACATCTCTGAGACGCCGAACGCCTGTCGCCTGAAAAAAAGTCCCGGACCCTTTTTTTCAAGCGACATTGGCGTTCGCCCATAGACATGAATGGGAAGATTTGTAAAAAATAAAAATAAAAAAAATAAAAAAATCGAAGCGCGGCAAGTAAAGCCGCGTATGCGGCGTTACTTGCCGCTCAGGTGTGAATGCAGCCTTACCCACTTCCATACCAGGCACTTACGCACCGTCCCCCACAAGCCAATTTTCAGGTTTCAGCTTTCTGTCGCACTTTGAATGACAATTGCACGGTCATGCTACACTGCACCCAAACAAAATTGACATCCTTTTTTCCCCCACAAATAGACCTTTCTTTTGGTGGTATTTGATCACCTCTGCGATTTTTTTTGCGCAGCAACTAATAAAAGACTGAAAATTTAGAAAAAAAAAACATTTTTATTTTTTTCTGTTAAGTTTTTTGTAAATGAGTACGTTTTCTCTTTCAATTACGGGCACTTATATGGTGGCACTGATGGACACCAATGAGGTAGTACTGATGGGCACCGATGAGGTGGCACTGATGGGCACTGATAGGCGGCGCTGGTATGCGGCACTGATGGGCACTCATAGGTGGCACTGATGGGCACTAATAGGTGGCACTGATGGGAGCTCATGGGCAGCACTGGGCACTCATAGGCGGCACAGATGGGCACTCATGGGTGGCACTGATGGGTACTTATGGGTGGCACTGATGGGTACTTATGGGTGGCACTGATGAGTACTTATGGGTGGCACAGATGGGCACTGATAGGTGGGCACTGGGCATGGATTAGCACTGAGGGGTGGCACTGATGGACACTGTGGGGTGGCACTGATGGACACTGAGGGGTGGCACTGATGAATCTATGTTGAATCTATGTTGCCATGTGTACTGACTGGCATCTTTTTTTTTACTGGCATGTTTTTTTTTTTTTTTAAATGCTGACTTTTTTTTTGCCCTTCCAGTGTGGCCTTCCCTGGTGGTCTAGTGTGGGCATCTGAGGGGCGGCTGCGCTGATAAACAATCAGCGCGAACCCCCCCCTGTCAGGAGAGCCGCCGATCGGCTCTCCTCTACTCGCGTCTGTCAGTGAGGAAGAGGAAGTGCCATCGACGGCTCTTCCTGTTTACATCGTGAACAGCCGTGATTCGACACGGCTGATCACATGGTAGCGAGCCTCCGCCGGAGACTCGTTACCGAGATCGAAGATGCAGGGTGTCAGACTGACACCCCGCATCAGCGATCGCCCCGCTGCGCGCCCCCATGGGCGCCCGCGGCATGAAATCCTGCAGGACGTTTGTAAACGTTCAGTCAAGATTTCACAACCACTTCCCGGACGTCAATCTCCTATTGACCGGGCTGGAAGTGGTTACAACACCTTGAAGCTCCACCGCCCTATCCCAAACTGCGCCGAGGCTCGAGGTTCTGGTTTGGGCATTTATATCTCCTTCTACCAAGGCATTGAGCCCCTGGTGGAACCAATAAAAACCTGGCAAAAGGGAAGCACCCCACCACCATATACGTCCTGTTATCTAATAATTACAAATTTTCAACAGAACCATAAAGGGTGGGGGGGACTCTGATGTGAATGGGGGCTCTGATGCAAAGGGGGCTTCTGGCATTAAAGGGGGATGCTGATGGTATGAGGGGCTTCTGCTGTGAATGGGGAACTATGATGTGGGGAGGGGCTCTGACATTATAAGGGGCTTCTCATATTAAAGGGGGAACTTCTGGCCCTATGGGTCGGAAACTCAACCCCTCCGCCACCCATAAAGGGCAAGGGTAATACTTGTATTCTTGGATAAGTGTCTGCTTTGGCTACTGTTATTACCTGCATTTAACTGTATCTTGCAAACTGTTTTATATTAATAAAAAAAAAAAATATTAATTGAAAAAAAAAGGGGGAACTTCTGATGTGGAGTTATTATTTCCTTGGTCTGTGTCTTTTCATTATTTAAATTGTATTCATTCATTTATAAAAGAAAACGTTTTTTTTTTTTTTTTTATTGACCCACAAACATTTGTAAAATATATGATGTGGACCTTATCTGAAAAATGTGGAGACCTCCAATCTAGGTGAACAAGTCTATGAGTAGCTGCATGTAAAGACTGAAAGAGAAAGTGGTCTGAAAAAACCTTGATCTTTAACATGCAATTTCTGAGCCAGTCTGAACTAGGGTAAAAAAGAAAAGACCCCCATGATGCACTACGGCAGGGGTGCCCAACCTTTTGAAGAGCGAGAGCCACTTAAGCAACTTGGTAACCAGTCGGGGACCACAATGAGCATAGCAGGTGGATGACAGGTCACGGTTACTCTATAGGCCCTCCGATCCGCCCAGATGAAAGGGGACGCACTCCCTTCAGTTTTTCGGATTGGAGGTAGGTGGGCGTAAACGGACATCTGTCGCTCTATAGAGGTGAATTGAGGGTCCCATTTGGCCGGGCTGATTGTGTGAAAAGGGCCCAAGACTGCTTTCACACCGATGTTCTGTGGTTTATCCACACCCTGGGTGCAGCGTAGTGCACCTGTGTCTATCCTGCGGGTTAGCTGAACTTTGCCATAGACCCTGCCTGTCTAAAAGCCATCGCTGTAGAGGAAGCATCGGCTTATGGGGCCCTGCTCCACAGCCGCTTTCTTCCTCTACCACCAGATTCATTCACAACACTGATGCTGTGGTATGGTGGGTCGGCAACCTGCGACTTGGGCTTGCCAACCCACCTTTTCAGAGCAGGAGGTCGCGGGCCACATCAGAGGGCTCCGCAGGCCACATGTGGCCCCCAGCCACTGGTTGGCCACCCCTGCACTAGGGCAACATAAGCTTGCTGCCCATTGGGTCGTAGTGGAAGGAGATAGATTAGAATGAAAGCTCATGTGTTACTTGGTCTTCATACCAGCAGCTCGCCCAGCTGTATGGGAAAGTAAGTAAAGGGTTCATTAAATATACCTGGTGACTTTATAAGCTAATTTTTTTAATCCCTCTATGTTACAGCTGAGGCAACATAAAATGTATTGTGATATTGCAAAGTAATCATCATGTCGGTGGAGTGCACCATTGTGCGGCTGAAATAACACACTCAGTCCTACTGCAAATGAAAGAACTTGTATTGAAATAATGCAGACAGTTCACAAATAACCCAATTGGAAGGCTGCCCAACCAGCAACACTAAGGCCACGTACACACGATCAGACCGCTCTGATGAAACTGGTGCGACGGACCGTTTTCATCGGACCAGGCTGAAGTGGTCTGATGATCTGATGTGTGTACACACCATCGGACCAAAAATCCGATCAGACCAGAATGCGGTGACGTAGAACACAACGACGTGCTGAAAAAACAAAGTTCAATGCTTCCAAACATGCGTCGACTTGATTCTGAGCATGCGCGGGTTTTTGGTCCGATGCTTTTGCGTACTAACCATCGAACCTGTCCGACGGACAGGTGTCCGTCAGACAGATTTTAAAGCAGGTTTTAAAACTTTGGTCCGACGGACAACGGTCCGATGGGCCGTACACACCATCGAACTGCAGACCAGTTTCATCGGACCGGTCTGATCCTGTGTACGCGGCCTGACAGTTCCAACAGTGTGTAGGCGGAATGCAGCTGAACTGGGAGCATCTGTAGAGAGACAAAGGATGCTGCCTGGCTGTCTAGTGACCAAACAGGCAGGTCTACAGAGAGGTTGCAAGCCCTTAGCTTGACCTCTCTCGGCTTTCTCGTCAGGAACCTTTCCCTGCCGCTAGTATTATCCCTACAAGGCCGGGTACCTGTCCTACCTCTACAAACTCGCAAAATCTGCACCAAACCTGGGAGCCAGGGCCTTAAATAAGCTCCGCCTGACCCAAGATGGCTGCCGGGGTCACATGAGGTGGCATCATTCATTTGGATACTTCCCCAGTGACCCAGGAAACCATAGAGGAGTTATGTGCCTTCTGACCTTCTCTCCAACTGCAGTGCTGCTGTGAAAGAGCGCCACCTGCAGTGAAGAAATTAGACTGCACCTGCCTACAAGTACAGGAAAATCAGAGCTTTGGCCCACAATAATATTTAGATGTCCTACATGAATCTGCAGGAAGCCAGGAGCTCAGGAACGGCAAAGAAAAGAAGGATTGTAGCAGAGGGAACAAGGGAACAATGGGGGCTTGCAGAATATAATTATCACAGGAAATGCAGTTATTCTGTCAGCTATCATTATTATTATTTAAGGTACTTACTGTATATAGCACTGTCAATTTACACAGAGCTTTACATATACATTGTACATTCACATTGGTCCCTACCCTCAAAGAGCTTACAATCTAAAGTCCTTAACTCACATTCATATACTAGGGCCAATTTAGACAGAAGCCAATTAACCTATCAGCATGTCTTTGGAGTGTGGGAGGAAACTGGAGTACCCGGAGGAAACACACGCATGCACAGGTAGAACATGTAAACTCCAGGCAAGTTGTGTCGTGGTTGGGATTCGAACCAGTGACCCTTTTTACTGCTAGGCAAGAGGGCTACCCACTACACCACTGTGCCGCCCTGGACAGACACCACTGGACAGCCGCACTCCAAATCAACGTAGCTTTATTTTAAAAATAGAAAAAAAGCACTACAAGCCACAGCAACGGAACTCAGTACAGCTGACACGTTTCACACAACACTTAGTGTTTACTCATACAGTAGCTGCCTGGAGCAGCAATATTTTAGTTCACAGTCCAAGGTAATCTGTATGCAATATTGGTTACAGTTTGAATTAGGGTTGTCCCGATACCACTTTTTTAGGACCGAGTACAAGTACCGATACTTTTTTTCATGTACTCGCCGATACCGATACTTTTTTTAAATGTGTCCCCAAATGCAGCCATGTCCCCTACAAATGCAGCCATGTCCCCACACTAATGCAGCCATGTCCCCACACTAATGCAGCCATGTCCCCCACAAATGCAGCCATGTCCCCCACATATGCAGCCATGTCCCCCACATATGCAGCCATGTCCCCCACATATTGCAGCCATGTCCCCCACAAATGCAGCCATGTCCCCGCAGCCATGTCCCTCCATCCATGTCCCTGCAGCCATGTTCCTCCATCCATGTCCCCGCAGCCATGTCCCTCCATCCATGTCCCCGCAGCCATGTACCTCATACCTTGCAGCCGCCGCTGCCCAGGGAACGTCACAGCTTTCATTTGAATAGCTGTTTTCCCGGCCGCGTATAGACAGACACTCCCCTTTGCTCGATCACCCATCCAATCCTGAGCAAGGGGGAGTGTCTGTCTATACGCGGCGGGAACACTACAGCTATTACATTGAAAGCTGAGATGTTCCTGCACGCTTTAACCATGCGGCGGCGGCTTTCGTTGCGGCGGACGGCGGCTTTCATTGCGGCGGTTGCAGGGGGGGTTGGTTTGCTTTAAGTATTATATTTGGGTATCGGGGGTATTTGCGGGAGTACAAGTACTCCCGCAAATACTCAGTATCGGTATCGGGACAACCCTAGTTTGAATATGGCAATATCTCAGCAAAGGTGCAAGGTAGATGTGGTTCAGATGCGGTAACAGTTCGGTATAATGGATTATATTAGGGGTAGGCAACCTCGGCCCTTCAGCTGTTTTAAAACTACAAGTCCCATGAGACATTGTGAAACTCTGACAATTTTAGGTATGACTCCTAGATGCAGAGGCATGATGGGATTTGTAGTTTCACCACAGCTGGAGGACTGAGGTTGCCTACCTCTGGATTATAGGGTTGGTATAGGTGCAGTATAAGGAGTTTATTCATCCAATTATATGGCTGCCGCCTCAAACTACAACTCCCAGTGCTCTGCATGTCTCTGAAGTTTATGGACTTGCTTGGCTTTAGCTCTCCCTGACCGGAGGAGAATGGTGAAGCATGATAACATCAGTATCTCAGTAGAGGAGAGAAGAAAAAAAAAGGCCAAAATACTGTAGGCCAGCACCTGGCTACAAACATATATTTGAAAAAGCCAAACAACAATTAGAAAATTGTGACAAGCCAAAAAAACAGTAATCATTTTTCTTTGCTGTAGTGGTGCCATGAAAGTTGTCGTCTCATTGGTTGGCATGGTTTATTGTCCGTCATCTTTATTTTTTGCACCGCCATTATAAACGAGCCTGGAGGTCTTTCTACTTTTGTGAACCTCTGTCCATCATAGTAAGTTCACAGAAAGTTATCAGCTATAAATCACCATCCCCACTGTTAAGTGATGAAACTCCACTGATTTTGGCATTGCAGGCCATGTGCAAGTAATTTTCCAGCTCTAGGAAATGCTGGGTTTTTCTACTGCTCAGATAGAAACCATCTGATCTGGGCTGAAATAATCTGGAATTCTGCAAATCCAAGGCTTTCACACGGAAAATGAAATATACACAAACTGTAAAATAAGACAATTTCAGATACTTTTGGCTGATGTGAATTTCTTTATGAGGTGGAGTAGTTATGTGATGTGCTGAAGCATTAGCTTTATGCAAGAAAATAGTACACTTTGTTTTATGTCCTGTGTTTACAGGCATTACAAATATTTGTGCTCTCAGTCTTAAAGTGGTTGTTAAGCCACTCTAACATGTATGCACCATCAGCGATGTCTCCTATTGTAGTGTCCCCTTCTGTGTGTGATTTATAAAAAAAAAAAAGAAGGAGGACACAGAAGCAGAGAGGAGAGACAGCAGGGCTGCGGATGATATTAGCACATAAACTGACCACGGTGTCAGGGCTCAGCAGCCATGATAAACTGTGGTCAGGTTACATAGGGGAGGGCAGAAACTGGCAGGATCAGCCAGGTTTTTTTAGGTGTTACAGGGGGCCAAATGACACAGCATAGTTTCCATAATCTTCAGGTACCATTCAAACAGTGGCGGCCACTCCAAAAGGGGTGCAGTGGTGCCGCCCCTCCATTCATGCATCCGGCCTCCTAAACTAAATGCGAGGTGGCGGGCACATGGACTCCATTGTCTTTTTCTACCTTTCTTTGAAGCATGTTCAAAAACCTGATAGTTTCCAAAAAGGGTACGCTCAGGACGCAGAGAACTATGCCCCAAACATACCCACGTGTGCGACAATAGTAAATGAATATTCGCTATTGTCTTCCTTATTCTCCTCAGGCCAATCAGGAAGCCCCTATTGGCCAGGGAGTCTTAGGACTCTGATCACCGCCTTATATCTCCTGTGCGGGGGGGGGGGGGTGGTTTTGTTAGTTTGTGGCGCCACTGCATTCAAAGCCCAGTGAAACACAAGGCCCCACATTCCTCAGGACCGTTAACGACAGCTTTTGACGCAAAGAAATTAACATGAAATCTCATTATTTTTTATAAAATTGCAGGGAATTATATACTCAATTTCACAAATTCCAGAGTAAAAATAGAGACTAAAAGTGTCCCTTACAGCACCCATTACATAGACATGATCCACTGTTAACTTTAGAAAACCCTCCCTGAAAGATGCCATGCAGCCATCACTGTAGTGCATGTAGCTGCAAGTAAGATGCAAGAGATTAAAAGTACTGAGATGTAACAAAATAATTAAAATAAAAAGATTAATGCCCAATAAACCCCCTGTATGTATTACTGTAATGCAGTCACACATCATATACAGTAAAAAATACCCTGCTCTTTAAGTGAGTGAGTGAGTGGGTGAGAAACGTATATAGCGCAACACATACGAACTGAATCGCCTCTGGGCGCTTGGTATCCATTCCTTAGGTAATCCTCAGAAGAGGTGGGTTTTGATTTTTCTTCTGAAGGCCAGGGGGTTCACCTCCAACCGGATGCTGGTTGGTAGAGCGTTCCACAATCTGGGTCCTTGGACTGCAATTCTCCTTTGGACTTGTATCTGGCTTTGGGTATCTGGAGTAGATTTTGGTTGGTGGATGGCAGAACGCGATTGGGGTTGTGAGCATTTTGTTTTTCGCATAGATATTGGGGGGCATTTCCTTGAACACACTTATGTGTTAGACTAAGTGCCTTGAAAGTAATTCTGTCTTTTAACCCCTTTAACCCTTGCTGCACCATTGATGAACTAAAAAAACAAAGAAAAAAAAACTAAAAGAGCATCCTATTTATTACTGTATAAGTAGCGTAACCGCAATAGAGTAAAACAAATACAGAGGGTTCAATAAGGCTTTAAACAATTGTTTTTATGGTATCCATACTAGGCTAAAGTAATGGATTGACATTAGAAGCGGCACTATAAGCAGCCAGAAGTTACCTTTCCTGAGCTCTCCCACCGGCCCGATCCCCCTACAAGACCCCCCACCCCCCCGCCAGAATTCTTGTACAGGTTTTGACCTACTGAGCAAATGGAAATTTATGCAGGAATGTGCATGCTTCCCCACATGACAATGATCATGCCTAATGATTGGCCACCCAGTCAACAAATGTTATGTTCTGGGGAGACAGAGGAGTAATGTGTGTTCTCCCACATCTGGAAATATCTCTTGGGCGATGTGTCAATGAATTGGGGTGATGGAGGAAGAAGGAAAACATAAGTATTAGCGGCCTAGGATACCTCCTGGAAAGTGAACCTGTTACTTTGCCTAGTGTGGGCAAAGCAGCTGTTTTGTTTTAAAGAGCTGGTGAGTAAATAAGAGGTATGACCTCCAGAGATAGACTACCAGTATTTACAATTTTTTAAATGTCCAGGCCACTCAAAATTGGTATATAAATAATAAAGTAAAGCTTAAAAAAAATTAAGAATTTGCTGTGTTCCAGGCCTTGTTGCCTACTAGATCTTCTTCCCATAATGGTACCTCCAGGTGTGAGGCACAAATACACCCCTATCCTTCCACGATGCCTGGGTTGCCAATCTCCAGGCCTGATCTCTGTTACATGGTGGCAGGGGGCATGCCTACTAATGTGCAGGTACAGGTATCAAGTATGGTCCATATTTGCATAGGATCTTTACATGGGTCATTGAGCACAGTAGCGGGCATCAGCTATAAACATGCAAAAGAGCATAAAAAAAAAGAACAAGCTTTTTAGGCAGAGAAATAAAAGCTCAAATGCCTGTAAAGTCATTTTTTTTTGAGCTGCAGAGTGCATGAGCCCTGGCTCCTGCATCATGACAGTTTACCCAAATCCCAGATCCAGTCACTATGGGATCCAACCTCATTAAGTAAACCAAAAACTTTCCTTACTTCCCCGACTGAGCCAAATCCTTCTTCATTTGTGTCTCATCCCCCCTCCCCCCCCCCCCATTCTAGTCACTACAGCTCATAGTGGGAGGGTTTAACCACTTCAGACCCGTGCAACCGTCTAATGACGGCAACAGCGCGGGTCTGAATAGCCAACATGCCGTCTTTTGACGGCATCCCCTTTGGGCATTCCCAGCGCGCGCTGTAGAGCACGCTGCAGGGAAGCCCTGTGTTGTCCGTGTCCCTTGGACACGGCCAATCACAGATCGCGGCGAACGGCCAATCAGAGTGGCCGTTTGCGATTCGATCTGTAGGCGAAAGAGAGATGATCTCATAGATCATCTCTCATTGCCGTTTTACACAGAGACAGCGTCCTGTCTCTGGAGAGGAGGAGCCCGATCTGTATTCAACATACTATACTGATGTTGCTCTCTGTGTATATACTCTTCCCTGTGGCTCTGGGAGTCGGTGTACCCCCCCTCTGTCTTTCCCCCTTTTCCAAGGGGACAGACCCCACAGGGAGGACACAGAGACAAACTAAGAATTCCTGTACACACTCATTTACAATATTAAATCTCTTTCAGCCACAATCCTCTGAAGAAGACCGAATGGTCGAAACGCGTTAGGAATATACACCTGCCTGCCACTATTCAGGCCATGTATTTCATTATTTATCTGGAAATGTTATGGTTATTTTAATCAATTTTGTTACTCTGCCGCAACTCATTCCTTGTATACCCCTTAATTTTTATGTCAATAATTACTTTTGTAATAAAAAGTTTTTACCATAGACGTTGCATTGCCACTTTACTTCACATCTGCTGCTTCAAAGCCCCATGGGACCTTTTTTCTATCCCGATCTGTATTCCTTCCTACATAGGGACACAGATCGGTCACCCCCCCAGTCACCTCCCCCCACAGTTAGAACACACCTAGGATACACATTTAACCCCTTCCTCACCCCCTAGTGTTAACCCCTTCAATGCCAGTCACATTTATACTGTAATTAGTGCATATTTATAGCACTGATCGCAGTATAAATGTGAATGGCGCCAAAAATGTGTCAAAAGTGTCCGATGTGTCCGCCATAACGTCTCAGTACCAATAAAAATCGCGTATCGCCGCCATTTCCAGTAAAAAAATAATAATAAAAAATAATAATTCTCTCCCCTATTTTGTAAGCGCTATACCTTTTGCGCAAACCAGTCGCTTATTGCGATTTTTTTTTTACCAAAAATATGTAGAAGAATACGTATCGCCCTAAACTGAGAAAAAAAAATGTGTTGTTTTTTTTAATTGGGATATTTATTATTAGGGTTGTCCAGATCAGGGACCGAGACCGAGTATTTGCGGGAGTACTTGTACTCGCTCAAATGCTCCCGATACCTAAATAGAATACTTTTTTTGTATTTATCAACATGTTCTGTAAAAATTCTTTGAGTTTTTTACTACTGCGTGACAAGAAAATAAAAATTTTTTATTCATTTTTACTCATTTTTATTCTTTTATAATGTCTTGAGTTAGAGTTCTTCATAATTCTAAAGAAAATATCCTTAGTCTGTATTGGGTTTGAAAACTGTCACATGACATTTAAAAAAAGTATCGGTATTTGGTATGGGCGAGTACATGAAAAAAAGTATTGGTACTTGTACTCGGTCCTAAAAAAGTGGTATCGGGACAACCCTATTTATTATAGCAATAAGTAAAAAATATTGTATTTTTCTTCAAAATTGTCGCTCTTTTTTGTTTATAGCGCAAAAAAATAAAAACCGCACAGGCGATCAAATACCACCAAAAGAAAGCTCTATTTGTGGGGGAAAAAGGACGTCAATTTTGTTTAGGAGCCACGTCGCACGACCACGCAATTGTCAGTTAAAGCGACGCAGTGCCAGAAGCTGAAATTTCACCTGGGCAGGAGGGGGGTGTAAGTGCCCAGTAAGCAAGTGGTTAAACAGAGCAACAGGGGCAGTGCTGTCAATCCAGAAAGCAGTGGGCAGGACTAGGTTTGGCCCAGTGCTGATTGAAAAGCTACAAGCTTGTGAATCAGAAGTGACACGGTCATATATCAAATATCTTCTCATCCCACTGCAGTGAAAGCAGGCACTGCCTACATGCCAGTGGCAACAATGCCCTGAATTCAGCAGCAGTCCAACATTGTTGTCACACCATCACAAGAAACTTCATTAGGTGGACTTCACCAGCATTAACAGCAGGTATCTGTGGGACTTTGCAAGGGAACTAAGATAAAAACTGGAAGTACAGTTTCACTTATAATTAAAAGAGAAGTTCTGGTTTATAAAAAAAAAATAACATTTATACTCACTTAGATGGATGTAGCATTAATGCTGCATCTTTCCCCCGACATCTCTGCACTAAGAACTGAGAGATCAAACGCTGCTAATAATTTAGTTCTCCCCTCTTTTCTTAACAGAGAGCCGATGACTGTCTGACACTGCCCTCTGCTCTGCCCCTCCAGCGCTCACTGGAACACTGGACTGTAGAAGGGGTGGGAGTGGCTGTAAAGAGAGCCAGTGCCTGAACCGGCTGAGTAATACGAAAAAAAAAAACAGGTCAAAGGAGTACAGAACTAACTGCTCCTCTGTGATCCACAGGAAAATTAGGGTCAAAAAAGTCTTGGGCATACTTCTCCTTTAACCACTTAACCACCGGACCATATTGCTGGTCAAAGACCAGAGCACTTTTTGCGACTCGGCACTGCGTCGCTTTAACAAACAAAATTGGCGTCCTTTTTTTCCCACAAACTTTTTTGTAGTATTTTTTACTGTTTGCTATAATAAATATCACCCAAAAATATAAAAAAAAACGTTTTTCTTCCTTAGTTTAGGCCGATACGTATTCTTCTCCATATTTAAAAAAAAAAAAAAAAATCGCAATAAACCTTTATTAAATTGGTTTGCGCAAAAGTTATAGCGTTTATAAAATAGGGGGTAGTTTTATGGAATTTTTATTAATATTTTTTTCTACTAGTAATGGCGGCGATCAGCGTTTTTTTTCGGTACTGCGACATTATGACGGACACTTCGGACACTTTTGAAACATTTTTGGGACCATTGGCATTTTTATAGCGATCAGTGCTATAAAAATGCATTGGATTACTATAAAAATGCCACTGGCAGGGAAGGGGTTAACTAGGGTTGTCCCGGGACCGATAGCAGTATCGGTATCGGGACCGATACAGAGTATTTGCGGGAGTACTTGCAAATACCCCCGATGCCCAAATAGAATACTTGCCCCCCCCCACCGCCACCGTATATCGCAAAGCCGACGCCGCGTTAATCACCTCGCGGGAAACATTACAGTCAGCTTTCGTTTGAATAGCTGTTTTCCCCGACGTGCATAGACACTCCCCCTTGCTCGGGATTGGACGGATCTGTCCAATCCCGAGCAAGGGGGAGTGTCTCTATACACAGCGCGGCAGGGAAAACAGCTCAAACGAAATACATGTTCCCCGCGCAGCGCGGCACCATCAGGGAATGGCTGCATGTGGGGGGACAGCTTATTCAAACGAAAGCTGACTGTAATGTTCCCCGCGCGGTGATTAACGCGGCGGCACCATCATTTAGGTACGGGTGACATGGCTGCATGTGGGGGGACATGGCTGGATATGTGGGGGACATGGCTGCAATATGTTTGGGGACATGGCTGCAATATATTTGGGGACATGTCTGCGTATATGGGGGACATGGCTGCAATATGTTTGGGGACATGGCTGCAATATGTTTGGGGACATGGCTGCAATATGTTTGGGGACATGGCTGCATTTGTTTGGGGACATGGCTGCAATATGTTTGGGGACATGGCTGCAATATATTTGGGGACATGTCTGCGTATATGGGGGACATGGCTGCAATGTTTGGGGACATGTCTGTTTGGGGACATGGCTGCAATATGTTTGGGGACATGGCTGCAATATGTTTGGGGACATGGCTGAAATATGTTTGGGGACATGGCTGCATTTGTTTGGGGACATGGCTGCAATATATTTGGGGACATGTCTGCGTATATGGGGGACATGGCTGCAATATGTTTGGGGACATGTCTGCGTATATGGGGGACATGGCTGCAATATGTTTGGGGACATGGCTGAAATATGTTTGGGGACATGGCTGCATTTGTTTGGGGACATGGCTGCAATATGTTTGGGGACATGGCTGCAATATATTTGGGGACATGGCTGCGTATATGGGGGACATGGCTGCAATATGTTTGGGGACATGGCTGAAATATGTTTGGGGACATGGCTGAAATATGTTTGGGGACATGGCTGCAATATATTTGGGGACATGTCTGCGTATATGGGGGACATGGCTGCAATATGTTTGGGGACATGGCTGCAATATGTTTGGGGACATGGCTGCAATATGTTTGGGGACATGGCTGCAATATGTTTGGGGACATGGCTGCAATATGTTTGGGGACATGGCTGAAATATGTTTGGGGACATGGCTGCAATATGTTTGGGGACATGGCTGAAATATGTTTGGGGACATGGCTGCAATATATTTGGGGACATGGCTGCGTATATGGGGGACATGGCTGCAATATGTTTGGGGACATGGCTGCAATATGTTTGGGGACATGGCTGAAATATGTTTGGGGACATGGCTGCATTTGTTTGGGGACATGGCTGCAATATGTTTGGGGACATGGCTGCAATATATTTGGGGACATGTCTGCGTATATGGGGGACATGGCTGCAATATGTTTGGGGACATGTCTGCGTATATGGGGGACATGGCTGCAATATGTTTGGGGACATGTCTGCGTATATGGGGGACATGGCTGCAATATGTTTGGGGACATGGCTGCATTTGTTTGGGGACATGGCTGCAATATGTTTGGGGACATGGCTGCAATATATTTGGGGACATGGCTGCGTATATGGGGGACATGGCTGCAATATGTTTGGGGACATGGCTGAAATATGTTTGGGGACATGGCTGAAATATGTTTGGGGACATGGCTGCAATATGTTTGGGGACATGGCTGCGTATATGGGGGACATGGCTGCAATATGTTTGGGGACATGGCTGCAATATGTTTGGGGACATGGCTGCATATGTTAGGGGACATGGCTGCAATATATTTGGGGACATGTCTGCGTATATGGGGGACATGGCTGCAATATGTTTGGGGACATGGCTGCATATGTTAGGGGACATGACTGCATATGTTTGGGGACATGGCTGCAATATGTTTGGGGACATGGCTGCAATATGTTTGGGGACATGACTGCATATGTTTTGGGGACATGGCTGCATATGTGGGGGGACATGGCTGCAATATATTTGGGGACATGTCTGCGTATATGGGGGACATGGCTGCAATATGTTTGGGGACATGGCTGCATGGCATATGTTTGGGGACATGCAATATGTTTGGGGACATGTTTGGGGACATGACTGCATATGTTTTGGGACATGGCTGCATTTGGGGACATGGCTGCAATATGTTTGGGGACATGGCTGCAATATGTTTGGGGACATGGCTGAAATATGTTTGGGGACATGGCTGCTGAAATTATGTTTGGGGACATGGCTGCATTTGTTTGGGGAATGGCTGCAATATGTTTGGGGACATGGCTGCAATATATTTGGGGACATGTCTGCGTATATGGGGGACATGGCTGCAATATGTTTGGGGACATGTCTGCGTATATGGGGGACATGGCTGCAATATGTTTGGGGACATGGCTGAAATATGTTTGGGGACATGGCTGCATTTGTTTGGGGACATGGCTGCAATATGTTTGGGGACATGGCTGCAATATATTTGGGGACATGGCTGCGTATATGGGGGACATGGCTGCAATATGTTTGGGGACATGTCTGCGTATATGGGGGACATGGCTGCAATATGTTTGGGGACATGGCTGAAATATGTTTGGGGACATGGCTGCATTTGTTTGGGGACATGGCTGCAATATGTTTGGGGACATGGCTGCAATATATTTGGGGACATGTCTGCGTATATGGGGGACATGGCTGCAATATGTTTGGGGACATGTCTGCGTATATGGGGGACATGGCTGCAATATGTTTGGGGACATGGCTGAAATATGTTTGGGGACATGGCTGCATTTGTTTGGGGACATGGCTGCAATATGTTTGGGGACATGGCTGCAATATATTTGGGGACATGGCTGCGTATATGGGGGACATGGCTGCAATATGTTTGGGGACATGGCTGAAATATGTTTGGGGACATGGCTGAAATATGTTTGGGGACATGGCTGCAATATATTTGGGGACATGTCTGCGTATATGGGGGACATGGCTGCAATATGTTTGGGGACATGGCTGCAATATGTTTGGGGACATGGCTGCAATATGTTTGGGGACATGGCTGCAATATGTTTGGGGACATGGCTGCAATATGTTTGGGGACATGGCTGAAATATGTTTGGGGACATGGCTGCATTTGTTTGGGGACATGGCTGCAATATGTTTGGGGACATGGCTGCAATATATTTGGGGACATGGCTGCGTATATGGGGGACATGGCTGCAATATGTTTGGGGACATGGCTGAAATATGTTTGGGGACATGGCTGCATTTGTTTGGGGACATGGCTGCAATATGTTTGGGGACATGGCTGCAATATATTTGGGGACATGTCTGCGTATATGGGGGACATGGCTGCAATATGTTTGGGGACATGTCTGCGTATATGGGGGACATGGCTGCAATATGTTTGGGGACATGTCTGCGTATATGGGGGACATGGCTGCAATATGTTTGGGGACATGGCTGAAATATGTTTGGGGACATGGCTGCATTTGTTTGGGGACATGGCTGCAATATGTTTGGGGACATGGCTGCAATATATTTGGGGACATGGCTGCGTATATGGGGGACATGGCTGCAATATGTTTGGGGACATGGCTGAAATATGTTTGGGGACATGGCTGAAATATGTTTGGGGACATGGCTGCAATATGTTTGGGGACATGGCTGCGTATATGGGGGACATGGCTGCAATATGTTTGGGGACATGGCTGCAATATGTTTGGGGACATGGCTGCATATGTTAGGGGACATGGCTGCAATATATTTGGGGACATGTCTGCGTATATGGGGGACATGGCTGCAATATGTTTGGGGACATGGCTGCATATGTTAGGGGACATGACTGCATATGTTTGGGGACATGGCTGCAATATGTTTGGGGACATGGCTGCAATATGTTTGGGGACATGACTGCATATGTTTTGGGACATGGCTGCATATGTGGGGGGACATGGCTGCATATGTGGGGGGACATGGCTGCAATATGTTTGGGGACATGGCTGCAATATGTTTGGGGACATGACTGCATATGTTTGGGGACATGGCTGCATATGTGGGGGGACATGGCTGCATATGTGGGGGGACATGGCTGCATATGTTTGGGGACATGGCTGTATATGTTTGGGGACATGGCTGCATATGTGGGGGACATGGCTGCATTTGGGGACACATTTAAAAAAAAGTATCGGTATTCGGTATCGGCTAAAAAAAAAGTATCAGTACTTGTACTCAGTCCTAAAAAAGTGGTATGGGGACAACCCTAGGGTTAACACTAGGGGGCGGGGAAGGGGTTAAGTATGTTCCCTGGGTGTGTTCTAACTGTAGGGGGGGTGGCTCACTAGGGGAAATGACTGATCGCTGTTCATACAATGTATGAACAGACGGTCAGGCATTTTTCCCCTGACAGGACCGGGAGCTGTGTGTTTACACACACAGCTCCCGGTCCTCGCTCTGTAATGAGCAATTGCGGGTGCCCGGTGCCCTAAATATGCAGGCATCTGGGTTAAAGCTGTCCACATAGACCAGTGATGGCGAACCTTGGCACCCCAGATGTTTTGGAACTACGTTTCCCATGATGCTCAACTACACTGCAGAGTGCATGAGCATCATGGGAAATGTAGTTCCAAAACATCTGGGGTGCCAAGGTTCACCATCACTGACATAGACCATCCTACGCACCGACAGCTCTTACCGCTGTCAGTCTTCAATTGTGACTGGGAAGACCACCCTGCAGTAAAACAATCTGAAAGCAAGGCTTGAAAAGCTTGTGGAGCACAGTGTGGAAGGGATGACGTCGATGGCAGTGAGGAGGTCTGTCTATGTGGACAGGTTTTCTCTGAATGCATGCATACTTAGATGTGCCTGTTTTAATCATCAACCATGTGAGTTGCTAAATGTTGTACCTTCATTAAATGTAACCATATTGCTACACTTAGAGGCGCCTCTCTTCTCTTTTATACTCTGTAGCTCCTGCTGGATCTTGCTTCTAATCCCCTTGTAGAGGTGGCACTTTGTAGATGGACATTTTATGGTTACAAAACCTGTTTACATCACTATAATCCTTTTATATGGACTATAAACTGAAGGACTTATGAATAAATGGTTGTGGTACGAATTATTTGAGTTACAATTATTTCTTATGGGGAAATTCGCTTTGATATACAAGTGCTTTGGAATACAAACATGTTTCTGGAACAAATTATGCTCACAAACGTTTGATATGCTTACTTTATCCAAGCCATGTATTAAGATGTTTCTTTACTGTTATCGTGTCTTTCTGACACTGCATTCTTCTGTTACATAACCCGGCTGCGTCCGTGTTTCCATGTCTTTTTCACTGTATTATTTAAATTGTTCTTGTTTGAATTATTATTAATAAAAATCATTACAATAAAAAAAAAAAAAATTATGCTCACAATCCAAAGCTTCAGAGCATTTTTCGGGTTCTAAAAAATGGGCAATTTTTTTTTTTTAGAAAATGCTTTATTTTTTCACAACGTTTTTAAGGTTGTAAAAAACGGTCATTTGTGGGCTTTAACGACGAGAAAAATCTGCGCATGCTCAGAAGCAAGTTATGAGACGGGAGCTCTCGTTCTGGTAAAACTACCGTTCGTAATGGAGTAAGCACATTCATTGCCCTGTAACAGACAGAAAAGCGCGAATCGTGTGTAGGCAAGGCCGCTTTAATGATCGGGTTGAAAAAAAAAACTTTGTTTTTTTCTAGACCCTTAAAAAATTCATTTTTAGAACCCGAAAAATGGTCGTGTGTACGCGGCATGACAGCGCTGAAAGCTGACAATTGTCCTGGGCAGGAAGGGGGTGAAAGTGCCCGATATTGAAGCGATTAAATACTAACAAAAAATACTTTAATTTTACAATTCCCTGTTGATTTCAACGCACTAAAGTCTGCATTTTGATGAATCTCAAATTTGGGGGAAGCAGATGTTCGACGCTCCCAGAATTGTCCATTATAACAGAATCATCAGCCGCCAGTTTCCCTTCACTACAGCAGAGAATGCCAGTGAGTAGAAAGGGGAGTATTCAATGGGCCAGATTCAGGAACAGTTAGGCTGGCGGATCCAGTGATCCGCCAGCCTAACTGTCACTTTGAGCCGGCGTTTTTGTTTTCTGTAACCAGAAAACAAGAAACGCCGGGTTGAAGCTCCGATGCGAGCAGCGTAACTGAGTTTCGCCATCGCATCGTTACTTCAACTTAAAAATGGCGCCGGGGGCGTTCCCGCCGATTTCCGCTCAAAAAATATGTTAATGAGCGGAAATCGGCAATTCACGAGCGAATTCCGGCGCGACGCAATGACGGTACGACGTTTCCGGAAGCGATACGCGGCGCGAAGATATACATACATGGGGTTGGAGTATCCTATGTTAGGTATAGGCGTCGTCATCGCGTCGGGAAAAAAAAAAATCACGTCGCTTGCGTAAAAAGATCATGAATGGGGATGTGACGTCATTGACGTTCATTCACAGAATTTGGAGCATGCGCACGGGGATGCTTTGACACTCGAAGCATGCGCAGTACGTTCGCGGCGGGATCGCGCTTAGTTTAAATACGACACGCCCCGTACCCGCCCAATTTGAATTCCGCCGGCTCATTTTCGTTACGCTGCCGCAACTTTAGGAGCAAGTGCTTCATGAATAACAGCACTTGCTGCTAAAAATTCGGCAGAGTAACGTAAATGAGAAGCGTCACTCCAGAGCAAAGATGCTCCCATCTACCTGAATCTGGCCCAATGTCTTCATCGCAGGGAGTACTTTATTGAACAGTTATATTTTAGCAACAATCGCTTTAATTAAAAATCCATTTCGTAGTTGGTGTGCTAAAGATCATACAGCACAAGAAAGACTGCAGATCAAAATGACATAAAATACAATAAAGGGGGGAAATATATACAATGACTGCTTTACATGTTAGCACCACATACAGATCCGTTATATTGCCTCCCTGTTTTGCTTTGTGTTTTCTTACAAATCACGTCGCAGGCAGTCAAGCTGTACTGCAATTTTCTTTTCTGCAGAAGTGCGGAATGTAAATGCTTCTTAGCTTCGTCTTTGAAAAGTGAAATATGTTGGGTTTCTTCAGCAGCTCAGAATAAAGTGCTTAATGACTACAATGTGCTTTGTATATCCTGAAACTTTCATTGAATCTACAATTAATGGAGGACTTGTTTTAATAGGCTTAATACAATTAAGAAAATGATTGCATTTCTGAATGATATGTTTGCCCAGATTGAATTATAGTCAATGTGCACTCAATGGAAAAAGAGATTGCTTATACAAGTTTGGTAGGAGGATGCCAGAAAGGGGGCTGCGACGGTTAGGGGCCACTTCGAACCTTTGCGTTCTTTTTGGCGTGTTTATTTTGAATGAGCCGACAATGTGCGGCAACGGAACAAAGACAACTCCTGCAGCATTTTTCATTGCAACACACATAACATGTACTGGTAGCATGTGCATTGTGCTGTGCTGCACTGCTGCTTCTTTGCCACCTGCTGTACTTGTAAATTGGGATGCTATCGTAAATGAATGGTACTGCAACACTTGCAGTGCATTACCGTTAATTGCCGTGTATTACCACAATGCAAAGGTCTGAAGGGGCCCTTAAAGTGAAGCTGTCAGGGGGCATAAAAACTGCTGTAGCAAAATCACTTGGAAGACGAACATTTACATTTACGAACCCTTTCACACTGGAGGCGTTTTTAGTGCTAAAAATAGCGCCTGAAAAAAGCCTCAGCTGAAATCCCAGTGTGAAAGCCCAAGTGCTTTCACACTGGGGTGCTGCGTTGGCAGGGCGTCCAAAAAAAAGTCCTGCAAGCAGCTTCTTTGCAGCGCCCCTGCCCATTGAAATCAATGGAAAGTGCTGCCGAACCGCCGGCAAAGTGCTGCTGCGGGTGCTTTTAACCCTTTTTAAATCGCTAGCGGGGGTTAAAGGCACCTTGCTAGTGGCCTATAAGCGGCGCAAAAAACAGGGTTTCCTTGAGCTGTGACTCACTGACCATCGATGATCTGTCGGTGTCTACATAGTTTCAGGTTCAGTGCCACTTGGGAGAGCCAGTGGCCTGACACCAATAATATTTATTAGCTGTCTGTAAAGGTGGCATTCTGTTGGGCACTTTAAGGTGGGTATTTAATACACTCACTACCAATGTAAGGGGCATTCTTCCCACTAACCCCTAATGCCTTCATTTTAGCTGCAGTTCCCTGAGACCCAACAATTTTTTTCAAGGGTTCCCCTGGATTAAAAAGGTTGAGAATGTCTGCTCTACATCATGACATGTCAGGAATGTATTAAGGCAGACTTGTAAAGTTTCTGAAAGGTACAGTCTAAGTCTAGGTTTATTCTACAAGCATTCCTATATTCATCAGTAACAACATCTTGGCTCATTCAGATACTCCTTCAGAGAGATCTCAGTCAATGATATCACATTGCATTAAGTGTGAAATATTATCTGTATTACGCACAGCAATATTAATACAACTCCTGGACTTTCATATAGCAGCACTTGTAAGAATCCAGTTTAATAATAAAATTCCAACTCCTCCAACACATGTTATATATTATCAAGAACTGTAAAAATCTAAGTTTTGTACAATTCAGCCTGACAGAAAAAAAAAAGAAGAGAAAAACCTCCTTTAGGGGAAGTTATATTGGCAACACTTGCAATGTAAATCTTATGTTAAATTTTAGCTGTTATATAAGGGAAGATGAGAATTTAATATAAAGGAGGGTTTATATACAAGCAATTACATAGGATAAAAAAAAAAAAAAAAGTTAGACCTCTGTGTGTGATGCACAAAGCTATCAAAATTACAGGAATATCTCTGGTGAAGATTAAAATTGGACCTTGTGTTGTAAATACCACCACTACATATTGTTTATAAGGAGTCAAAAAGGATAAAATAAAAACTTTGGGGCAGATTCACAAAACAATTACGCCTGTCTAACTGGTGTTAGACAGGAGTAATTTCAAATTTCCCGCGGCGTATCACTAGTTTGAATTCTCAAACCATGTTACGCCGGCTTCGGGCCTCAAACCGAGAGGCTTACGTCTTCGTAAGCCTTCGGATCTACGCTGCCATCTATTTGCGGCGGCTGGGAGGAGTTCGCGTCGTTTTAATGCGTCGGGATATGCTAATGTGTTTTTACGGGGATTCACGAACAAACGAGCGAGCGGCGCAGTCGTTTTCGTCTATTTTTTTATACGTAAAGTTAGAGCAGCTTTTTGCTGCTCTAACTTTACGTAGCCCATGTTAAGTATGGCCGTCGTTCCCGCTTCGAATTTATTTAATTTTTTTTTTTATTTACGTAACTCGTCGGGACGTGGATCGCCCGTAAAGTACGCTACATAAACAACGAATGACGTCACGACGTGATTTCGCGCAATGCACGGCGGGAAATTTGCGAACGGAGCATGCGCAGATCGATCGCCGCGGGAACGCGCCTAATTTAAATGTTTCACGCCCCCTACTCGTCTATATGGATTGCGACGGGAGAAATACACTACGCCGCCGTCGTTTACCGTAGAAAATCTACCTGAATTCCACGTAGAGCAAGGTAAAAAACGGCGGCGTAGCGTATTTCTGCTACGCTACGATAATCCATTTCTATGTGAATCTGCCCCTATAAGTGTTATCTGTGAAGGTTCTCATTTTTCCAGAGACTCTGGAAACTATAGAGATGAGACCACAGTATACAAAGGTGCCTTGATGAGGCACTGAGGCTTTCACATATATTTGAAAATGTTATCTCAAAATTGTATTTTTACAAATGTAAAAACAATGTTATAATATTAAACATTTGTAATACTACAAAAGATGATCAAATGTACATATTATATATCATATACTGCTTTCCTCATCATCCATGCCATATTTCACGGGTCAGTAGCACGCTTCGTCAGGAAGATAATTACTGTCAAGCTCTGTGGTAGGTATATAAATTGTTCAAAAACAATTTAGACAGTATGATCAACAACTGCACTTCCTAGAAGAAATGGACCACACTTATCTTAAATATCCAGTGTCTGCCCTTGGAATGGGCCATTGGTTCAAAACAGATGTTTTCGCTTTTAGTTCTACTTGTTCAAAATTGGCCAGTTCATGTGCAAGACTAGTCCATATCAAATTTCCATTCACATAGTACCTCCATAGGAGCTTGGTGAAGTAACAGCAGTCATATGCAAAAATCATTCTATTTCCTATGTGGATGGAGATTTGATATGGACTAGTCTTACACATGAACTGAGCAGGTATAACTAAAAACGTAACATCTATTTTGAACCAATGGCCCATTTCAAGGGCAGACACTGGATATTCCAGATAAGCATGGTCCATTTATTCTAGGAGGTGCAGTTGTTGGTAGTACTGTCTAAATGATGTTATTTTTGAACAATTTATACATCTATCATAGAGCTTGACAGTAATTTTCTTCCTGACGAAGCTTGCTATTGATCCGTGAAACATGTTGAAGTCACAGCAAGCAACCCATCACCTAAGGGCTCTTTCACACGTCCGTTCATTTTTCCCCTTCAGTTTTTTCCCCTTCAGTTGATCAGTTTTTCATCCGTTTTTCGTCCGTTCCGTTTTTTTTGATGGAAGAAAAATAGGGTTATCTTCCGTCCAAAAAAACGGAGCTTACCGCAGACGGATGTTAACGGACGTTTAGCGGATGCTCATCTGCTAACGGACGCTAACCCATAGGGAAGCATTGAGGTCCGTTAACGGACGTCCAAAAAAAACGGACGAACTGAACGGACGTGTGAAAGGGCCCTAAATAAAGCATGAATGACGAGGAAAGCAATATGTGATATATACTATGTACATGTGATTGTGTTTTGTATTTTTCCATAGTATTACATTGTTTGTACATTTGTTGAGATTTTAATCTACTTGCTCTGGGTACTGTTAAAGTCCTGATTTTTCTAGATCTAGTTTTTTTTTTATATATTTCCATATACAGTAGACATGTGCAGACTGGAATATTTTGTTTCTTTTTTTGTTTTCGTCTGGAATTTTTTTTTATTTAGTTACTCCTGAAAATCATTTCGATTTATTTCGTTTTTCGTTGGGGAATAGCTTTCGTTCGAAAATCCAATAATACTTGGTTTCTGTCAAATGGTCAAAGAATATTTGACGGAACTTCGAAACTTTACGCCAAATCGTACATTTCTGGTCGAATATTCCGCCTACAAGAATTCTAATGTTGTATGACTAGTAATAATAATAATAAATAATTATATTATTATTACTGGTCATAGTCAACCAACATTAGAATGTTTCTATAGCCTATGGGCGGAGCATTAAAATGTACGAGTGCAGTATATCTTCTCCGTCGAAAGTCGAATCTATTATTTCTATAGTGTCGAATCTTTTCTCTATGATGTCAAATCTTTTCTCTATAATGTCAAATCTTTTCTCTATGATGTCAAATCTTTTCTCTATGATGTCGAATCTTTTCTCTATGATGTCAAATCTTTTCTCTATGATGTCGAATCTTTTCTCTATAATGTCGAATCTTTTCTCTATAATGTCGAATCTTTTCTCTATGATGTCGAATCTTTTCTCTATAATGTCGAAAAGTACCGTATGTGTGTGTATATCAGGTTCGATAGACAGATTGCTATTCTGTATTCAGTCAGCGTCATGTTGAATCACTCTTTATCGAATTTTTACCGCACCAAAAATGAAAATAAAGCATTTTTTATGTCGGATCTTTCGGTTTACGTTTCTTGCACTTTCGTTATCGTTTGTTAAAACGAAAAAAAAAAGATTTTCGGACGAAAATGCATTCTAACGAAAACGAATGCACATGTCTAATATACAGTAGGATGTGGTACCTGACACAAATAGTGTCCAAAATACTGTAGATTACCATATGGAATTCCTTCTTCCCGCCCATTTAATATTGTTATTTGCAAATGTGTGTAACTAAACCTTCTGTCTTTGATATACACCGTTAGACCGGGCCAATTTATTTTTTGCAGGCTAGCTGATAAGTGTGCTGGGAAATTTTTTTTTTGTTTGTAATGTGCTAAGCCCCTTCCATGTGAATCTTACTGTAAAGGCTAGTTATAGATTGGGGTGGTGGCCACTTATCTGCACAGCTTATCAGGTGAATTGAGCGGCGGAATGCATTGGATGCTTTCAGCTGCCATTGTGCTCTTGCTAGGCTTCCAATGTGTCCTTGCACTTTTTTTGCAAATGTGTGCAACTAAACCCTCTGTCAGACGGGGCTTTTTTTTTGCAGGCTAGCTGGTAAAGCCCTATTCACACGTGCGCAACTTGTCTTGCAACCTTGGACATCACAGTTGCTTGGCAAGTCATTCCCCATGTCTTCCAATGATACCCATTCATTAATGCGCGACTTAAAGTTGCAGCAACTTCAAAGTCGTTCATGCCACTACTTTGATCCAACTTTCATGCAACTTGAGGGCTACAGACTTTAATGTTAACCATCAGAAGTTGCATGAAAGTCATACCTGAATGTTATACAATGCAACTTGTGTGCAAGAGTTGTCCATTATCACTGGTGAAAGTCGTATCCAAATTACTTCTATCCAAAGTTGCGTCAAAGTCGGCACAACTTTGGAGTTGTACAAGTGTGAATGGGAATGGGAAATTGTTGTTTGTAAAGTGTCTCCTTCTTCCAGGTCATGGTATAGCTAGTAGTAGCTAGTCACATACAACTCATTTAGCCACTTCTTTAGTTCTAAAGAGTGTCAGGAAGATACTTCAACATTTACAGTGCCTTGCAAAAGTATTCACCCCCCTTGGCATTTTTTGTATTTTGTTGCCTCACAACCTGAAATTAACCACTTCCCGACCGCCCACCGCAGGTATACGTCGGCACTTTGAGGATGGATATCTCGGTAACGGCAGCAGCTGCTGCCACAACCGAGATATCCATCTCTTCTGTGGGCGGTCGGGTAAACGATAATGGCGGTCTCCGCGGCGGAATCGCCGCGAGATCGCCGTTATCGGTGGCGGACGAGCGTCCCCCCCCCTCCCGCTGCGCTCCCGCGCTCTCCGCCGCTTACCGGAGCCGTCGGTAGCGGCGGAGGCGATCGGGTGCGCTCCTCTGGTCAGCGGGGATGCGAGTGAGGGAAAAAATGTCCCTCGTCCATCCCCGTAGCTCTGCTGGGCGGAAGTGACGTCAAACGTCAGTTCCAAACAGCGTCTTAAAGAGACATTTTTTTTTAAATGTCATTTGAAAAATGACATTTAAAAATTTTTTTTTTGCATTTTAGCCTAAATATGAGATGTGAGGTCTTTTTGACCCCAGATCTCATATTTAAGAGGACCTGTCATGCTTTTTTCTATTATAAGGGATGTTTACATTCCTTGTAATAGGAATAAAAGTGATAATTTTTTATTTTTTTTTATTTTAGTGTTAAAAATTGGTAAAATTAATACAAATAAATACGAAAACAAAAAAAAAATGTTTTAAATCGCCCCGTCCCGACGAGCTCGCGCGCAGAAGCGAACGCATACGCGAGTAGCGCCCGCATATGAAAACGGTGTTCAAACCACACAAGTGAGGTATCGCCGCGATCGTTAGAGCGAGAGCAATAATTCTAGCCCTAGACCTCCTCTGTATCTCAAAAAATGCAACCTGTAGAATTTTTTAAACATCGCCTATCGAGATTTTTAAGGGTAAAAGTTTGACGCCATGCCACGAGCGGGCGCAATTTTTAAGCGTGACATGTTGGGTATCATTTTACTCGGCGTAACATTATCTTTCACAATATGTAAAAAAATTGGGCCAAATTTATTGTTGTCTTATTTTTTAATTTAAAAAAGTGAATTTTTTCCAAAAAAAGTGCGCTTGTAAGACCGCTGCGCAAATACGGTGTAACAAAAAGTATTGCAATGACTGCCATTTTATTCTCTAGAGTGTTAGAAAAAAAATATATAATGTTTGGGGGTTTTAAGTAATTTTATAGCAAAAAAAAATGTTTTAGTCTCGTAAACACCGAATCTGAAAAACAGGCCCGGGGCTAAAGTGGTTAACATGGATTGTTTGAGGCTTTGCATCATTTAATTTACAGAACATGCCCACAACTTTGAAGATTTTTTAGTTTTTTTATTGTGAATCAAACAACAAATAGGACAAAATAACAGAAAAAGTAAACGTGCATAACTATTCACCCCCCTAAAGTCAATACTTTGTAGAGACACCTTTTGCAGCTATCACAGCTCCAAGTCGCTTTGGATAGGTCTCTATGACCTTGCCACATCTTACCACTGGGATTCCTTGCAAAATTGCTCCAGCACCTTCAAGTTGGATGGTTTGTGCTTGTGAACAGCAATCTTTAAGTCTGACCACAGATTTTCTATTGGATTGAGGTCTGGGCTTTGACTAGGGCATTCCAACACATTTACATGTCTCCCCTTAAACCACTCAAGTGTTGCTTTAGCAGTGTTTTTGGGGTCATTGTCCTGCTGGAAGGTGAACCTCAGTCTTAGCCTCAAATCACAACGAGTGGTACAGGTTTTGCTCAAGATTATCCCTGTATTTAGCACCATCCATCTTTCCCTCAACTCTGACTAGTTTTCCAGTCCCGACTGCTGAAAAACATCCCACAGCATGATGCTGCCACCACCATGTTTCACTGTGGGGATGGTGTTCTTTGGGTGATGCGATGTGTTGGGTTTGCGCCAGACATAGCATTTTCTTTGATGGCCAAAAAGTCTCATCAGACCAGAGCACCTTCCTCCATACATTTTGGGGTCTCCCACATGCCTTTTTGCAAACTCAAAATGTGCTATTTTTTTTTTTGCTGTAAGTAATGGCTTTCTTCTGGCCACTCTGCCATAAAGCCCAACTCTATGGAGCGTACGGCTTATTGTTATCCTATGTACATATACTCCAGTCTCTGCTGTGGAACTCTGCAGCTCCTCCAGGGTTACCTTAGGTCTCTGTGTTCCTCTCTGATTAATGCCCTCCTTGCCCGGTCTGTGAGTTTTGGTGTGCGGCCGTCTCTTGGCAAGTTTGCTGGTGTGCCACGTTCTTTCCATTTGGTTATGATAGATTTGATGGTGCTCCTAGGGATCATCAAAGATTTGGATATTTTTTTATAATCTAACCCTGACTTGTACTTCTCAAGAACATTGTCCCTTCCTTGTTTGGAGAGTTCCTTGGTCTTCATGGTTGTGTTTGGTTAGTGGTGCCTCTTGCTTAGGTGTTGCTGCCTCTGGGGCCTTTCAAAATGGTGTGTCTATGTAATGACAGATCATGTGACACTTAGATTGCACACAGGTGGACATCATTTCACTAATTATGTGACTTCTGAAGGTAATTGGTTGCACCAGAGCTTTTTATGGACTTCATAACAAAAAGGGGGTGAATACATACACACATGCTAATTGTTTTTTTATTTTTGAAAAATAGTTTGAGTATAATTTTCTAATTTTACTTAGGTTGTAATGTAACAAAATAGGTAAAAATAGGTAAAAAGCCAAGGGGGTGAATACTTTTGCAAGGCACTACACACGTAGCACAGTCACCTCAAATTTGATTATGGTGACTGTGCTGCTTGTGTGTATCTAAGGGTCCTTTCACACGGAGCGGACCGTTTTTCGGTCCGCTCCATGTGTGTCCGTCAGCTCAGCGGGGTGTCTCGCTCAGCTGTCGGCGGACAGGGCGGTCCCCGCACACTGTGCAGGGACCGCCCTGTCTCTCCTCCGCTCTCCCCTATGGGGAATCGGATGAAAACGGACCATTTGTCCGTCTTCATCCAATCCGTTCCGCCAGACGGAAGAAAAATAGGGTTTTCTTCCGTCCGAAAAAACGGATCCAGACGGACGCGGATCTTTGCGGACGTTATCGGATGCATCATCCGCTAACGGACGCGACCCCATAGGCGTCCATTACAAGTCCGTAAACGGACTTGTAAAAACGGACAAACGGAGGCAGACATGTGAAAGGGGCCTAAATGTTGGGGTATATCTTTGACATTAATTAGAAATGGAACTAAAGAAGTGGCCTGGATAGGTTATGAAACAACTTCAACGTTGAAGAACAAGTCCAGTTGAATGTGACCAACTACCGCTTTCTATAGCTGTAAGTGTTTTGGTTGGTATGGACTTACCTTTGTTGTCCACAGTTTGACCGTCCAGTCAAAGGATGATGTCAGGAACAGATGAGAAAAGTCAATGGATCCCACTGCGCTGTGGCAATTGATTCCTGTTATGGGCCCTTGATGACCGTCGAACACCTCACTGATCCCAGCTTTGCTGTGGGTACAAAGACGATGGCAGTTACTGTCCACATACATCACACTACCCTTCAACCAGTGCCAGGACAAGGTCATCTAGAGCTATGGGTAAATGCCACATTGCACCCCTCCCCAAGATGTATGTCCATAATATGTCAACAAAATCCCCACCCTCTGCATGCTTACACCCTAAGCAAAAATCCCCATTGCCCCCCCTGCTGAAATCCACCCTCCCAGCACAAATCCCATCCCCCACAGCTCAAATCCTCTCATTCTGTATATGCTCCCAGCACAGTTCCCCCACTCCCCCCCCCCCCCCCCAAAAAAAAACAATCCTCTTCCAAGCACAAATTCCTTACCTCTCAAATTTTCCCTCTGAGCACAACCACCCCCAATCCAAATTCTTCCTCCCAGCACAAGCTCTCCCCTAATCCCCCATCCTAGCATAACCCCCCCCCCTCCCAAAATTTCTACTCCTTGCACAAATAATGCCCCCCCAAACAACCCCAACTAGCATAAATCCTCTTCCCCAAAACAAATCACCCCTCCAAGCACAAATCCTCCTCCACATCCCTCCTCTCAACACAAATCACCACTCCTAGCTCCTCAAATTTCCCCCTCCTAGAACAATTCATACCCCCTGCAGCCCCCCAACACAAATCCCCCTCCCAATCTTCTTGTAGTGCTCCCATGCCTCACATGATACCACAGTGCCCAGGGCAGTTTCCACTCCTGCCCACCTCTTGTCCCAGCCTTGCCTTTGACTATATATTCACTAGCACCACATGCTTACCTTGTACCCTTTTCTACCATTCAGTCTAGCTTCTAAGAGCAAAGAGGTCCCCCAATCACCATGAGGAGATTGGGGGAATTTGAGGGGGAGCACGAGGAATTGTTCTAAAATTTAAATTAAAATTTAAGGAGGTGTGCTAGGAGGGGTGATTTGTGTTGAGAGGAGGGATAGGGATGATGCACATGCACGCGGGAGTCGCAGCCATGCCACACAGCTCTGAAGGAATGGCACGGGTATGCCGTTCCTTCAGAGCGAAAAGTGCCGGTGACATCACTGGCTGCTGCTTGCCAGAATACCTCCTAAACGGTGCACGTTTAGGAGATATTTATTTAACCTACAGGTAAGCTTCATTATAAGCTTACCTATAGGTAAAAAAAACAAGTTTACTATCACTTTAAATAAAATGGTCTGGCAACAGGGTCTAACTCTTGCAAACCAACACTTACTTTATCAGCGCTAAAATCTCTCTGTCTGGCACCGAGATCTGTCTCTTGGCATCAAACACCACTGATTCAATCTGCCTCCACTAAACAGTACATTTTGCAAAATACATAATTCCAATTTAAACTGATATCAAATGGCTTTGTATACCTTCCATGGCGGCAAGCTGTGTACACCGTCCCCTCTTCACTTCCGACTACAAAATTATTAACATCTCCAGTAGGAAATGCCATCCCAGTAACTGCCACTGGTTTGGATTTATTGTAGACAAGTTCCATACTTTCCTGGAATAAACAAAAATTCAAATTAAGCTGAGAAATTCTTAAAAAGAGAGAAATATGGGAAAGATATTTTTTTTTCTTGAATCATACTTACCTACAGTTGGTGGATGCAGCATCGGGCCAATGCTGCATCTGTCCCCTGCCTGCTCTAAGGCCTCGTACACACGAGGGGATATGTCCGATGGACCATTTCAGCAGACATCTCCGCTCGTGTGTATGGGCTAGCGGACAGATTTCTCCACCCGACAGATTTCAAAGCAAGCTTTGAAATCTATCCGGTGGGAATCTGTCCGCCCGACATGTCTGCTGGTTAGTACACTTACCAGCAGACATGTCGTCCCCCACCGCCACCGCGCCGCCGCCGAATGGATTCGGCGCATGCGCGGAAGTGTTTAACTTCCTGGTGCGGTGACGTGGCGGTGACGTGGCGGCGTCAACGTCACCGCCGCGTCACCGCCGCGTCACCGCCACGTCACCGCGCCGTCCGGCGGCGGGGAATTTGATCCGATGGTGTGTACACGACATCGGATCAAACTCCCGATCGGACATATCCGATGGAAATGGTCCGCGGACCGTTTTCATCGGATATGTCCGATAGTGTGTACGAGGCCTAAGACTGAGAACCGAGATGATCAAACACCGCTGATCGCTTGGTTCTTACAGCTCCATGAGCAGGGAGCTAATAACTGTCAGTCACCGTGCTCTGCCCCCCCCCCCCCCTCCTGTTTACTGGAGCACTGAGCTGTGGAGAGGGCAGGAGAGGCATTTTTTAATGGGAGATACCATTTGACGGGCACAACAGCAGAGGGAGACCGTAGTTGTCATATTGTGCCTTGCTGTTGCGGGGCGGGTTTACAGTGTGCACAATGTTAGGTTTTGTCTGTGTTGCAGGATGGGTTTGGTGTGTTGAACGGCGGGTTTTGCCTGTGTCCAAGGGCGAGTTGCAACACAGACAAAACCTGCCCTTCAAAACAGTCACAATCCGCCCTGCAACAGCAAGGCACAATCTGACAACTACGGTCTCCCTCCGCTGTTTGCTTTGCTTTAAATTTTGCCGGTCAAATGGCATCTCCCGTCGGAAAAAATGCCTCCTACGATGTGCACATGCACTATGGTGACGTCACTCCAGCTGATCGGGCACTTTTCATTGACGGCCACTATTCAATAAAACACTGGAAACGGCACAGTCCGAATTGTGCGAATCTGACTTTGCAGCGCTGCACCGATTACCAAAAGTAGTTCCTGCACTACTTTTGGTGCGATTTCAATAGATATCTGAGCATGAACCCGCACAGATGTTTCTCAAGTCGCCCTTGAAGTCAGACTGAAATGCCAGTTTGAAATCATGCGAGTTCAGTTGAACCCGCATCCAATGTGAACTTGGGGGCTTAGGGTTAAGTCAAGGGAAGAGCTAGGCAAAGTGCCAGGTTTCTTCTATCTGGATTCCTGCTGGGAAAATTTCCCTCTACTTCCTGTCCCTGTGGATATAACTTCGTAGAATTACATTTATACAGCGCCTGTGGATATTTATGGGAAGGGAAAAATTTGCACTGACCGCTGACACTCAAATGAATGGTATTATACCAATAAGCAGTAATTAACAGAGAGAGAGAGTTGCGGCGCTGGTCCATAGACCCTTTTGTGAATTATGTGATTAAATTATAATCCTAAACTATCATAAACATATGCAACAAAACATGATCAAGTGTAAACATAAGAATCAAAAATGTATCCCAATTAATATACAAAGCAATTACCTAACAGCAATATGTAAGCCTGAAGCCCCATACACACTATCAGTTTTCCTGACGGTTTTCTCTTCAGGTTTACCAAAACCATCTAATATGAGGTCACACCTCAAGAGTTTCAATTTGTATGCAATCAGGCCGGCCCTTGTACTACATGGTTTTGGTAAACCTAATGAGAAAACCGTCAGGAAAACTGATAGTGTGTATGGGGCTTTACTATTGAAATAAAATGCAAATTCTCTGCAAAATATGCATTATGGTGCAAAGTACAGAAGAAAAAATGATGCAAACAATAAAGTACTGAAAATTGAAGAAACAATGCACCTTGCTCAAATATACTGTATATATGATAGTTTAGGATTATATTTGAATCACATAAGCTTCTAACTTCAGCTTGTTCAATGAAGCTTTGACAATAAAATCTGGAAGCTGATTGGTTTCTATGGAGAGCTGCACTAGATTTTGCACTCTACAGTTTTAGTAAATCAACCCCACTGTGTTCTTTGAGGCCGGGTTCACACTATTGCGAATTGGATGTGGTTTTCAGCATCCAATTTGCATGGCAGGAGATTGTGACTGGCTCGCTATGGAGCCGGTTCACAAATCTCCGCAGCGGCTCCGGTGCGATTTACCATGTGTGTCTTTTGGTTCGTTTCAGACCCCTAATTCAGCTCAAAATTCGGGCTGAAATCGGACCTGAAACGATGAATGGAGACGCACTGGACCTCACTGTGAGCCGATGCATTCTCCAGTGTGAACCCAGCCTTAAAGTGAAATTTCAATCAGCATGAACTATTTTAATCCGTATGCTGCTAGAATTAGTAAATAGATAAGAAAAAGTATATTACATTTAAAGCGGTTGTATCCTCCTCTTGCACATTTGTACCTACAGATAAGATATAATAAGGTTTACCTGTATGTAAAATGATTATCTCCTAAACCTGTATGATTTAGGAGATATTCACCGTGCACTTCGTTCTAAGGTAAGAAACTGCAGGATGCGTTTGCACCACGCATTTCTGCATGCAGGAAACTGTGCTGTGTTTTTTTAGTGCTGCTGAAAAAATAAAAAAGTGGTGCTACCATTAACTGCGCATTTAATAAAAGTAGTGTGTATTTAGTGCAGCTGCATGTGGTTGTGGGAACATGTGCGATTAAAGCGGAGTTCCACCCTTAAAATCACTTTTTTTCATTACATCCAGCATACTGGCGTCAGCGCCAGTATGCTGTTTTTTTTTTTTTTTTCTAATGCTCGTACTTACTGTATATCACAACATTGAATTCCAGGCGCACCGCGGAGTGTCGCCGCTATAAGGCGTCACGCCTTCCGGAAACAGCCGATTAGCATTCGGCGCCTGCGCACAGACCCAGGAGCTGACTGCGCAGGCGCCGAAAATAGCCGGTCCTAGTTCGGCTTTTTTCGGAGGGCGTGACGCGCTATATACGGCGCCTGCGCAGTCAGCTCCTGGGTCTGTGCGCAGGCGCCGAGTAAAAGCCGAATGCTAATCGGCTGTTTCCGGAAGGCGTGACGCCTTATAGCGGCGACACTCCGCGGTGCGCCTGGAATTCAATGTTGTGATATACAGTAAGTACGCGCATTAAAAAAAAAAAAAAACAGCATACTGGCGCTGACACCAGTATGCTGGATGTAATGAAAAAAAGTGATTTTAAGGGTGGAACTCCGCTTTAAGGCCGCGTACACACGATCGAACATGTCCGCTGAAACTGGTCCGCCGACCAGTTTCACCAAACAATATCCGATTGTGTGTACGACCTAGCGGACAAGTTTTTCCAGCGGACAAATTTCAAAGCATGCTTTGAAATTTGTCCGCTGGAAACCTGTCCGACGGACATGTCCGCTGGTTAGTACGGCTAACCAGCGGACATAAATCTCCCGCATGCGTCGAATGGATTCGACGCATCCGTGGAAGTATTTTACTTCCTGGAGTGGTGACGTGGCGGCGTCAACGTCACCGCCACGTCACCGCGTCCTCAGTGCGAGGGGATTTTCGTCTGATGGTGTGTACACGCCATCGGACCAAAATCTGAGGAGACATGTCCGCTGGAAAAGGTCCGTCGGACATGTTTCAGCAGACATGTCTCCCCGTGTGTACGCGGCCTAACACGCACGCCCGCACCTGCACAAATGCGTACCTAGCCTTACTGCAGAAGAGGCGTGTCTCTTCTGCAATAAAGAGCCTGCCCTCCCATCATTTTAAACTTTTTCAATTTAGTTTCACTTTAAAACTTCTGTGCCCTCTCTGTTATAGGCAGACGCAGAGGCAAAAATGGTGTTGTGAAAACTCCTTAAACATCATTCTTTAATGACTAGTAGTAAATAAACACAAGTTTTCTTGTTAGCAAAAAGTTAAACTTTCCTTTCTGTAAGACTGTATTACAGCTGGTAGCAGACTACACCAATTAAGGCATTAGGCAGAGTGGTTCTCATGGGGTAGAGCCGGCACTCACCTGCGGAGTTGAGAGCATATCCAAGCTCCAGGAGCACAATTTCCCATCTGTGGAAACGGTAATAAGGTTGTGTGCATTTTGTGTTCCCACTACATTCACGCAGTAGATGGGATGCTGTTAAAAGACAAGCAAAGCTCTTATAGTTCATGTGATCTGGAACTGTTTGGGCATGAAGTTGTAAATACAGAACGTGTCTCTTGATGAACCTCTGTGTAAAAGTTTAAAACTGGAAAATGATATTAATAATAATATGAAAATATATATAAAAAAAAAAACTACAACCACTAATTGAACCTCCCTGGTGGTATGATTCTTTCTGATTTTAGGTGCTGAAAGCAAGGAAATTTGGCGTTTTATACTGTAGACTTGTAATTCTTAGGAATAACTCACTTAAATCTGACCAAACAAGAGTCTAATAGGCATCCCGGGTATGACATTAAAAAAAAAAAAAAAATTATAAATTATAATATAATAAATAATTATAAATAATTATAACAAATGATAATATAATTATAATAAAAAATTATTCAATAATGTAATCAACTCAAAATCACTGAAATTTCCTCAGTTGCAGAATTGTCGCTGTCATTACTTTTTTTTTTAATGACCAATTTCCCCACAAATCGCTATCGCTCAATTCTGCACGTGATTATAATTTATTATTGCTGTTTTTTAGCTGCTCTAAAACCATTTTTGACATAAAGGGACACTTTTGGTTGCTATGGACAATCTACAGTTTGCAGGCAGAAAGAACATTTTTATTTTATAAAAGAACATGTAGTGCACTGGGAAGACCACTAGGGACAAGGGAGGTGTGTATTTTTTACATACAGTACTGTAATCTATAAGATTACAGTATACTGTATGTTTAGTGTTTGTTTACTTTTTTGAATTTGGCGCCGATCTCCGCCCCCCGTGCGTCGTAACGTCGCAGGGAACAGAGCTCGGCGGCACACGGGGACACTGTGTGAATTAAGCGAGCACCCGCTCTCTCACACAAAGTGGATGCATCGCTGGATCCAGGAACAAGGTAAGTAAACCCTGCCTGTGGACAATGCGAGGCGAGCCCGAGTCTGACTGGGGGGTTACCGATCGCAGCATGAAAATTTAACCCCGAGTCAGACTCGGGAATACCGCCAGGGGAGTTAAGGTCAAATTTTAGGTCACACCTTATTATCTCTTCCTGTATCCATGACCAGGTTTGCCTTTAGACACATTAGGTACACACGTATAGGCAGAGGGGGAAAGGGAGCGACTTTTTTTCATCATCTGTAGTATAAAATAGCTAAAAATAGCGCCGTAAAGTGCCTGAAAATGTGTTATCTGCAATCCCAGTGTAAAAGCCTTGCTTTCACACTGGGGCGTTGCGCTGGCAAGATGTTAGAAAACGTCCTGCAAACAGCCTCTTTGGGGCACTTTAGCAGCAGTGTATACAAGGCTGCTAAAGTGCCCCTGCCCATTGAAATCAATGGGCAGTGCCGCTGAAGCGCCTGCAAAGCTTTTAACTCTTTATTCGGCCGCTAGTGGGGGGTTAAAAACACGCGACGCCCCTGCGCTGTCCGTGTGAAAGTGCCCATAGTCATTTCACATAAAGTAATTTAGGCTGGTTTCACACAGGCGTCCTCCATAGTCCACATCCACCTGCTCAGCGGGGGATTTCCCCGCTGAGCAGGCAGATGACAGGTCCGTGTCTGCTCTGCTACGCAGAACAGACACAGCCCCACTGTTCTCTATAGGGATGACAGATGTAAACGGACCACTTGTACATTTTCATCTGAAGCCTCGTACACATGACCGTCGTGTGTATGTTTTCGTCGAGAAAACTGTTGTGGATCTCGACGAGAAAAAAAGAGAACATGCTCTCTTTTTCCCCATCGGGAGTCTCAATTTCCTCGTCATGTTTCTCGTCGGGCTGGTTTACGACGAGAAAGACATTCGTGTGTATGCTTAGAGATCGCTGAACTAACGTTGCATGAACTCTGATTCGCTGAACAACTGCTATAACAGGAAAGTAGAGGTAAGACTGTGAAAATGGAAGCTGTAAGTACAATGGGGTTGATTTATTTAAGCTGAAGAGTGCAAAATCTGGTGCAGCTGTGCATAATAACCAATCAGCTTCCAGGTTTTAGCCCAGGTTCACATTGATGCGGCTTAGAAATCATGAAATCATTCTGCTGAACTCGCACGATTTCAAACCGGCAATGCAGTCTGACTTCGGGGGCGATTTGACAGACATCGGTGTGGGTTCATGCACAGATGTTTATTCAAATCGCCCCCAAAGTTGCCAAAAATAGTGCAGGAACTACTTTTGGGAATCGGTGAGTCGCTGCAAGGTCGGCGCCACACCGATTCGGATGGTGCCATTGCCGGAAATAGCCACCGATTTGGTATGCAATTTGATATGTCAAATCAGCCCAATGTGAACGTGGGGTTATTGTCAAAGCTTAATTGAACAAGCTAAAGTTAGGCCCCATACACACGATCGGACATATCCGATGAAAACGGTCCGCGGACCATTTCCATCGGATATGTCCGATCGGGAGTTTGATCCGATGGCGTGTACACACCATCGGATCAAATTCCCCGCCGCCGGACGGCGCGGTGACGCGGCGGTGACGTTGACGCCGCCGCGTCACCGCCACGTCACCGCACCAGGAAGTAAAACACTTCCGCGCATGCGCCGAATCCATTCGGCGGCGGCGCGGCGGCGGTGGGGGACGACATGTCTGCTGGTAAGTGTACTAACCAGCAGACAATTGTCGGGCGGACAGATTCCACCGGATAGATTTCAAAGCATGCTTTGAAATCTGTCGGGTGGACAAATCTGTCCGCTAGCCCATACACACGAGCGGAGATGTCTGCTGAAACGGTCCATCGGACATATCCCCTCGTGTGTACGCGGCCTTAGAAGTTGATTGGCAACCATGCACAGTGGCACAAGATTTTGCACTCTCCAATTTTAGTAAATCAGCCCTTATGTCTATGCAGCGATGGCCCCGTGGAGTCGCTGTGTGTTCTAGCTTCCACACATTTCACCGTGATGGTCAGACATCCATTTTGGCACACTTTTCCAGACAATGAATAGTCTCTTGCTTGTTTTTTGTTGTTGTTTTTATTAGAGGGATTAAACTTGGATAGGGAAAAGGGAACATGGGATGCCCAGATAATGAATACTTCTTAGTAGAATAAAAGTAGTTGCGTCTATACTTCTAAGTACAGTAAAAGTAGTTGCGTCTATACTTCTAAGTACAGTAAAAGTAGTTGCGTCTATACTTCTAAGTACAGTAAAAGTAGTTGCGTCTATACTTCTAAGTACAGTAAAAGTAGTTGCGTCTATACTTCTAAGTACAGTAAAAGTAGTTGCGTCTATACTTCTAAGTACAGTAAAAGTAGTTGAGTCTATACTTCTAAGTACAGTAAAAGTAGTTGCGTCTATACTTCTAAGTACAGTAAAAGTAGTTGAGTCTAGATCGGATTGTCTATTCCTCTGCACATCTCTTCCAGCACACTACTTGAGATCACTTGCTTCACTTCACTGTCCAAATCTAGATCCCTGTCACAGTTAGCACATGACTAGGCCTCACTCTGAATAAGTCCTAACGTTTGGGGCGGCTGATCCGTCCGTTACATGCAAGGGTCTGCAGTCCCCGATGAGGTAGCAACCATTTTAGAAGAGAAGAATAAAATGTGACAATTGATACTTGATGGACTACTGATCCCAGCATGTCTGATGCAAATCCTGCCAGCCCTCCTGACTGCAGCGACTTGACTTCACAACAACCCCACAGTCTCTCCCTCTGGCTCTACAGTCAACTCCGGGCACGTCTCTTCCAGGGCTTTCCACTGTGCTCTCCAATTACTGACCCCGGCATGGATCCCTCCTGAAATGACTTTCTACGGACGTGCTCCCAACTGCCCTCTTTCCTGTTCCTGTTCCAGGACACCTCTAAATGACCGGGAAATGAGAGGCTCTCTCCCAGCTCCAGAGCTCCTGGCCTGAGGTACACCCCCACCCAAGAAAGGCTGTTCCCTCAGACCACAACAGCCTAACACTCCATCATTCATTTCATCCACCCAACAATACCTCACGAAGCAGGCTGACCATTGATCAGGGCTCCCACATACACTCCATGTCACTCCAGCCCTTGGCCCTGCCCCTTTTCCAGAACCTTCTTCCTGAAAACAAAGGAGGCGCCCAAGAGCAGCGGATGCACATGTCAGTCACCTGCTGATACACTAAACCACTCCCCTGCCACCAGATCAAAACAAACAGGCCTAGCTCACAGCATAAGCCTGCCTAAATTTACCTGCGCTGACAGTAAAAACAAACCCACTACTCTAGCACCTCCCTACCTAAGGTAGAGGGTGCTACATTTCTGTGACTGCATAACTATTTCTGTGACTCTAGTTGGGCTTAATGTTTTAGGTAGGCGCTGGTGAGTTTAACAACTAGGTAGGATTTTTTACCTCCCAGAATTGCTGCATTTGTGAATTTCAAAAGCCAATATAAAGGAATAGTAGCAGTAAAAAAGCATCTGTGGGCTTAACTCATTTTTTGTAAAATTCTTCTTTAACCACTTAAGACCCGGACCAATACGCTGGCAAATGACCCAAGGGGTTTTTGCGATTCGGCACTGCGTCGCTGTAACAGACAATTGCGCGGTCGTGCGACGTGGCTCCCAAACAAAATTCGCGTCCTTTTTTTCCCACAAATAGAGCTTTCTTTTGGTGGTATTTGATCGCCTCTGCGATTTTTATTTTTTGCGCTATATACAAAAATAGAGCGACATTTTTGAAAAAAAATCAATATTTTTTACTTTTTGTTATAATAAAAAACCAATAAACTAAATTTTAGTCAAACATTTAGGCCAAAATTTATTTAGCCACATGTCTTTAGTAAAAAAAAAATCGCATTAAAAAAAAATTAGCTACCTAGCGGGAACAGCGACACTAATACAGCGATCAGAAAAATGATCGCTTAGTGACGCTGGCAATAGGGAGTGAAAGGGTTAACTAGGGCAGTGATCAAGGGGTTAAAACTTTATTGGGGGGGGTGGGGGGGCTACCCTGACACTAATACTGACTGACTGTCACACTGTCTGTCACACTGACACTAAATACAGTAATCATACATGTATGATTACTGCATTCAGTGACACTGTGACAGGGGGGAGGGGGGGGGGGGCGATCGCGGGGGTTAAATGTGTTTGTGTCTGTGTGTAAGTGTGCTGTTTGGTGCAGACTTACTTGGTGTGTGGTGATCTCTCCTCAGCGGCGCTTGAAACAAACGCCGAGGGAGAGATCACGTCGCTTCCTCCTTCCTGTGTTTACACAGGAGGAGGAAGTGACAGGGCGGGCGCGCGCATTGGCTGGGAGCGATCCGGGGGGGGCGGATGAAAACGGATAGCCGCCCCCACTTGTCGGATCGCTCCTGCAGCTGCGCGGACCGCCGCATGTACGGGGGGGGGGTCCGATCGGACCCCCGATCCCCCCCAAGGCACCAACGTATATATACGTTGATGTGCCTGTCGGTGCCATTCTGCCGACGTAAATGTACATGCGGCGGTCCTTAAGTGGCTAAGGGGGCATGGCAGGGGGATCTCAAAAAGTTGGGAGGTATGCAATCACACATATCTAAATCTGTCTTACATGTTAATCAATATGTAACTGCTTTAATAAATGTCACCCATAATGTTTCCATAGTGCTTTCAGTGTTTTCATTGGTGTCATGCAGCGCTCAGCTCAATAACACAGGTTACTTCATCTTACTACAACGCACAAGTGTGAACGTGGCCCCAAAATGTTTAAAATGAAAGTCAGCCAGGTAACTAGCATGTTTACTTCCACGTGAAAAATCTGAAATATTTTTTTCAAGCATCAAAATACATTTGATAGAGCATTGGCAATATAAACAGTACAACAACTCCAGTCCTGGTCATCACTTTAGTGAAAGATGATTGGTTGCTCTTTGCTTGTTACCCTATTAAATAAGCCAGATAGAGAGAGAGAGAGGGTCATCAATAACAGTAACAATAAGAAAAATGCACGTGTCAACCTTACAGTGTGCGCTGCGGCAGAAAGTGGCGTCCTTTGAACTGGAGTCCTCCGATGGCTGCGATTATCCCATAAAACTATCTGTCCAGAGTACGTTCCACCGATCACGAGATTTGGATGAAACCGAGCAAAGCAGACAGACATGACAGAGGACTGCAAGACAGAAGAGTATTGATCAGCTTAACCAATGTGAATAACCAATGGCTGATTATTAGGCAAGCTACCTTTATTTGATATTTAGGCCTCAGCTTTTTTAGAAGAATTGTGTACAGCAAGCTTTTACAAAGACCGGTCACATAAAAAGTCTGAGGGAAGCACGTACTATACCTGTAGAAAGATAATAATTACCTCTTCCCATGGCCCATGGCACTGAACTCTGCTTTAATCAGAAATGGTGCCCTGAAGTCTTCTGTAAAATCAATCTTCTGGGTCCCTGCAGCTCTCACTGGTTTCTCCGGCAGACCTCTATGTCACTAGAGAACTTTAACCTTCAGTCCCAATTTGTGGATGCTCTACAAAGATCTTAATGGGAGTGTTGGACGCCCTTTAAAGCAAACTTGTAGGATTCTTTTAGCAAGTTTTATGTAATGCTGAAGAATGTTAACAGCTTTTTTTTAAGTGAGAATCAGCACTCCTATTATGGTTTGTGTTTGACATCCCTAAACAGGCGCTGAAGGTTCTTTAAAGTGATTGTAAAGGTTCAGGGTTTCATTTTTTTAGATAACAAACATGTCATACTTACCTCCACCATGCAGTTTGTTTTGCACAGAGTGGCCCTGATCATCCTCTTCTGGGGTCCCACGGCGGCTCTCGCGGCTCCTCCCTGCAATAACTAATCCCCTCTGGGAAACTCTATTCCGAGGGGGTTACCTTGTGGGTGCGCTCCTGTGTTATACACTCGGCGTCCATAGACCATAGACGCCGTCCATAGTCCATAGACGCTGTGTGTATGACTCGGGCCCCCGGCGGGCACGTCATTGAATTTGATTGAGCCAATGGCTACACTGCTATCAATCTATCCAATGTGGCGCCGAGAAGAGATGGGGAAAGCGACGCGGGATCGTGCCCACGGCATTTCGGGGGCTCGGGGGGCCTGACACAGCAAGGTGTCTTTTTCACCTTAATGCATAGGACTAATTCTTCAGCACTGGGGTCACTTACTCACACAGTCTCACAGGATCATTGGTTGTCTCCTACAAAGAATGAAGACAGAGGGTCTATAAAGGTAGTCACAAAAGGCGACCTGGCTGGTTGACACAGCTAAGATAACAAACATATTTTCTATTATCTTTACACACAGTTTGAAAATTCCCGGGGGGGCCTTTTTATCCTATTTGTTATATTGGTTGCCTCCTGCTGATATTCACCAGGCTCTTCCTAGCAAGGGAGATGTAGACTCACAGCACCATAGTACAGCTGGACTCTTTCTCACCAACTTCGTCCTGGCTCTCTCCAGTAAGCTTCTCCAAACCCAACTTGATCCCTGGATTCGCTGGGACCTCAGTGTGTTCAGAGAGATGAGCTCATCAGTGTGCTGCTTTCCCTTCACTGTCCAGTTATGGGGGATAAGACCTATAAGTGAAACTGCAGCAGAGAAAAATCAGCCCCCCCCCCCCCTCCTCCCACTAAGCAGGACTGTGCTAAGTGGCAGAGGTGTGAAAATCTCAGGACTAAATGGATTTAAATACAAATCTGTTTGGCAACCTCTTATATCTGTATTTTATCTGGGCATTTAGCTGATTGCCTGGAGTTCAGTTTTATAATATTATGCTTTACCACTGATCTCCCTGTGCTCATTTTCTATGCCTTGAATTACATCCCAAATCCCATCCCTTTCCAAATACCACACTTACTTTGGCAATGCTACATTAATTTGGCTGTGCAGATAAAATGCATTTGAACAAAAAAGAAACGAATGGCAAAAGAAGAAAAAAAGCAGCGAGGGAGAGAAAGATGAGAGAGAAAGAGAAAGAGAGAGAGAGAGAAAAAAAAGAAAAGAGAGAGAGAAAGAAGAGAAAGAAGGACAAAGAAGAGAGGACAAAAGAAAGAAAGATGACAGAGAGAAAGAGAGACAGACAAGAGATTATATATATACAGTGCAGAAAATAAGTATTTGAACCCCCTGCTATTTTGCAAGTTCTCCCACTTGGAAATCATGGAGGGGTCTGAAATTGTCATCGTAGGTGCATGTCCACTGTGAGAGACATAATCCAAAAAAAAAAATCCAGAAATCACAATTTATGATTTTTTAACTATTTATTTGTAAGATACAGCTGCAAAGAAGTATTTGAACACCTGTCTATCAGCTAGAATTCTGACCCTCAAAGACCTGTTAGTCTGCCTTTAAAATGTCCACCTCCACTCCATTTATTATCCTAAATTAGATGCACCTGTTTGAGGTCATTAGCTGCATAAAGACACCTGTCCACCCCATACAATCAGTAAGAATCCAACTACTAACATGGCCAAGACCAAAGAGCTGTCCAAAGACACTAGAGACAAAATTGTACACCTCCACAAGGCTGGAAAGGGCTACGGGGAAATTGCCAAGCAGCTTGGTGAAAAAAGGTCCACTGTTGGAGCAATCATTAGAAAATGGAAGAAGCTAAACATGACTATCAATCTCCCTCGGACTGGGGCTCCATGCAAAATCTCACCTCGTGGGGTCTCAATGATCCTAAGAAAGGTGAGAAATCAGCCCAGGACTACACGGGAGGAGCTGGTCAATGACCTGAAAAGAGCTGGGACCACCGTTTCCAAGGTTACTGTTGGTAATACACTAAGACGTCATGGTTTGAAATCATGCATGGCACGGAAGGTTCCCCTGCTTAAACCAGCACATGTCAAGGCCCGTCTTAAGTTTGCCAATGACCATTTGGATGATCCAGAGGAGTCATGGGAGAAAGTCATGTGGTCAGATGAGACCAAAATAGAACTTTTTGGTCATAATTCCACTAACCGTGTTTGGAGGAAGAAGAATGATGAGTACCATCCCAAGAACACCATCCCTACTGTGAAGCATGGGGGTGGTAGCATCATGCTTTGGGGGTGTTTTTCTGCACATGGGACAGGGCGACTGCACTGTATTAAGGAGAGGATGAGCGGGGCCATGTATTGCGAGATTTTGGGCAACAACCTCCTTCCCTCAGTTAGAGCTTTGAAGATGGGTCGAGGCTGGGTCTTCCAACATGACAATGACCAGAAGCACACAGCCAGGATAACCAAGGAGTGGCTCTGTAAGAAGCATATCAAGGTTCTGGCGTGGCCTAGCCAGTCTCCAGACCTAAACCCAATAGAGAATCTTTGGAGGGAGCTCAAACTCCGTGTTTCTCAGGGACAGCCCAGAAACCTGACTGATCTAGAGAAGATCTGTGTGGAGGAGTGGGCCAAAATCCCTCCTCCAGTGTGTGCAAACCTGGTGAAAAACTACAAGAAACGTTTGACCTCTGTAATTGCAAACAAAGGCGACTCTACCAAATATTAACATTGTTTTTCTCAGGTGTTCAAATACTTCTTTGCAGCTGTATCATACAAATAAATAGTTAAAAAATCATAAATTGTGATTTCTGGAATTTTTTTTTTGATTATGTCTCTCACAGTGGACATGCACCTACGATGACAATTTCAGACCCCTCCATGATTTCCAAGTGGGAGAACTTGCAAAATAGCAGGGTGTTCAAATACTTATTTTCTGCACTGTATATATATATAGAGAGAGAGAGAGAGAGAGACAAAAGAGAGAAAGATGACAGTAAGAGAGACGAGAGAGAGAGAAAGAGAGAGAAAGTGAGAGAGAAAGAGAGAGAGACAGAGAAAAACGAGAGACAGAGAAAGACGAGAGAGAGAGAGAGAAAGTCGAGAGAGAGAGAGAGAGAGACAAAAGAAAGAAAGATGACAGTAAGAGAGACGAGAGAGAGAGAAAGAGAGAGAAAGAGAAAGAGAAAGAGAGAGAGACAGAGAAAAACGAGAGACAGAGAAAGACGAGAGAGAGAGAGAAAGTCGAGAGAGAGAGAAAGTCGAGAGAGAGAGAGAGAGAAAGTCGAGAGAGAGAAAGAGACGAGAGAGAGAGAAAGATGAGAGAAAGAGAGAAAAACAAAAGAGAGAAAGATGAGAGAGAGGGAAAGAGAGAGAGACAAGAGAGAGAGAGAAAGAGACGAGTGAGAGACAGATCAGAGAGAAAGAGATGAGAGAGAAAGAGAGAGAGGCAAGAGAGAAAGACGAGAGAGAGAGAGAAAGATGAGAGAGAGAGAGAGAGAGAGAAAGAGAGTGAGAAAAAAAAGAAGAGAGAGAGAGAAAGAAGAGAGAAAGAGGGAGAGAAAGCGAAGAACAAAAGAGAGAAAGATGAAAGAGAGAGAGAAGGACAAAAGAGAGAGAGAATAACAAAAGAGAGAAAGATGACAGAGAGAGAGGGAGAGACAAGAGAGAGAGAGAGAGACAAGAGAGAGAAAGAAAGACGGAGAGAGAGAGAGAAAGAGAGAGCGAGAGAGAGAGAGCGACGAGGGAGAGAAAAAGACGAGAGAGAGAGAGAGAAAGATGAGAGAGAAAGACAAAAGAGAGAAAGATGAGAGAGACAAAGAGGGAAAAAGAGAGAGAGAAAAAGAGAGACGAGAGAGAGACAAGAGAGAAAGACGAGAGAGACAAGAGAGAGAGACAAGAGAGAGAGAAAGACGAGAGAGAAAGACGAGAGAGAAATACAAGAGAGAGAAAGAGAAAGAGAGAAGAAAGAGAGAAAGAAGAGAGAGCGAGAGAGAGAGAGAGAAAGAGAAGACGAGAAAGAGAAGGACAAAAGAGAGAAAGATGAAAGAGAGAGAGAAGGACAAAAGAGAGAGAGAATAACAAAAGAGAGAAAGATGACAGAGAGAGAGGGAGAGACAAGAGAGAGAGAGACAAGAGAGAGAAAGAAAGAGGGAGAGAGAGAGAGAAAGAGAGAGAGAGAGAAAGAGAGAGAGAGAGAAAGAAAGAGAGAGAAAGAGAGAGAGAGAGCGACGAGGGAGAGAGAAAGACGAGAGAGAGAGAGAGAGAGAAAGATGAGAGAGAGAAAGACAAAAGAGAGAAAGATGAGAGAGAGAAAGAGGGAAAAAGAGAGAGAGATGAAGAGAGACGAGAGAGAGACAAGAGAGAAAGACGAGAGAGACAAGAGAGAGAGAGACAAGAGAGAGAGAAAGACGAAAGAGAAAGACGAGAGAGAGACAAGAGAGAGAGAAAAAGAAAGAGAGAAAGACGAGAGAAAGAAGAGAGAGAGAGAGAAAGAGAGAGAAAGAGAGAGAAAGACAAGAAAGAGAGAGAGAGAGAGAGAGAGAGAGAGAGAGAATGAATGATGATGTAGAAAAAGAATGGCGAAATTTAAATTTTGCAGCCATAACTTTTTTGTATTACAGGTGGGTGTAGAAACCCCCCCCCCCCCCATTAAAATGATACCATTGTGTTGCTTTGAAGCCTTAAATGAAGACAGACACAGTTTTTGTTGTATCCAGCTCTATTACTCAGTGCAACTTATAACATCCAAATGAAAGATATAACACCATTATGTCAAAACAAAATAAAAAACAGAATCATTGATTTGGAAAACAGATCACCCCCTTGTTTTAGTATTTTGTTGAACCACCTTTTGCTTTAATTACAACCTTTACTCTGTTGGGATATGTCTCTACTAACTTTTTGGCAGAGAGCAGATTTTCCTCTAGAATTTCATTTTACTTTACTGTAGGAATGGTGTTATTTGGATGGTGAGCTGTATCAGATTTCCATATAGTTTGGTGTTGAGGCCAAATAATAAAATGTAGTCTCATCTGACAGAACACCTTTGTCCATGCGGCCTTAGAATCTTCAAGGTGAGTTTTGGCAAAGCTCAGTGGTGACTGCATGTGGTCTTTCCCGAGGAGTGGCTTTTTTTCTTGCAACCCTCCCATACAAACCACATTTGTGGAGAATTTGTGATATTTTTGTCACATGCACACAATGACCACTAGACTAGACTAATTTTGTATTTTTTTTGTTTTGTTTTGTCTCATTCCGTAGATTCGTAAAGATTCGTAATTTCGTAAGACGCAAGTTTTCCTATTCGGACCCGTTCGTATTTTCGTAACAGTTTTATTTTCGTTTATACTGAATGATTCGTAATTCTGTCTAATTTATTTCAGTTGATTTGAAATTCGTAATTTTGTTAGATAATAATTTTCGTTTAATGGATTCGTAATTTTGCAAATACATCGCAACACACGGCTAAGCCATAGTAAGATATAATTTCTCTTAAGCCCCTACACACGGTCGTACTTTTTGTCAACAAACTTCAAAATGAGCGTTTTCCAAAAAATACGACCGTGTGTACGCTCCATCGGACAAACTTTTTCGGCTTCAAAAGTACGGCCAACTCCCTTCGGACAAAAATCCACGGAAAAGATTGTTTAACCCCTTGCCTACTGTGCACCTACACCCCCTTCCTGCCCAGACAAATTTAAGCTTCCGGCACTGCGTTGCTTTAACTGACAATTGCGCGGTCGTGCGACGTGGCTCCCAAACAAAATTGGCGTCCTTTTTTCCCCACAAATAGAGCTTTCTTTTGGTGGTATTTGATCACCTCTGCGGTTTTTATTTTTTGCGCTATAAACAAAAATAGAGCGTCAATTTTGAAAAAAATGCAATATTTTTAACTTTTTGCTATAATAAATAACCCAAAAAATATATAAAAAAATATATATTTTTCCTCAGTTTAGGCCGATACGTATTCTTCTACATATTTTTGGTAAAAAAAAATGCAATAAGCGTTTATCGATTGGTTTGCGCAAAATTTATAGTGTTTACAAAATAGGGGATAGTTTATGGCATTTTTTTTTTTTTACTATTAACCTCCCTGGCGGTATGATTCTTTAAGATTTTAGGTGCTAAAAGCGGTACCATTATTTGCAAGGGAATTTGGCGTTTTATACTGTAGGCTTGTAATTCTTAGGAATAACTCACTTAAATCTATTCAAACAAGAGTCTAATAGGCATCCCGGGTATGATTTTTTTTTTTTTTTTAATTAAAAATTATAATATAATAAATAATTATAAAAAATGATCACAAATGATAATATAATTATAGTAAAAATTATTCAATAATGTAATCAAATCAAAATCACTGAAATTTGCTCAGTTGCAGAATTTTTGCTGTCATTTTTTTTTTTTTTTATGACGAATTTCCCCATAAATCGCTATCGCTAAATTCTGCAAGTGATTCTGATTTATTATCGCTGTTTTTTAGCTGCTCTAAAACAATTTTTGCCATAAAGGGACACTTTTGGTTGCTATGGGCAATCTACAGTTTGCAGGGAGAAAGAAAAGTTTTTATTATACAAAATGACATGTAGTGTACAGGGCAGACCACTAGGGACATGGGGGGTGTGTATTTTTTACATACAGTACTGTAATCTATAAGATTACAGTGTACTGTATGTATAGTGTTTGTTTACTTTTTTAAATTTGGCGCCGTTCCCCCCCCTACGTCGCGACGCTCGCAGGGAAGGGAATCGGCGGAACACACAGCATCAGGCGGACATCCGGCCGCCGAGTACTGCGGGGATTCGTCGCTGGATCGCAGAGAAAAGGTAAGTAAACTTTTTCTGCATCCAGCGTGCCACACGCCGTGCCACACGCCAGGGAGGCTAGTCTGACCGGCGATCCAGCGGGAAACCCCCGCCGGATCGCCAGGAATTTTTGGGGGAAAAAAAAAATGCACCCCGAGCGTGACTCGGGGTTACCGCTTCTGGCACTGAATGTTAACCCCGAGTCACGCTCGGGAATACCGCCAGGGAGGTTAATGGCGGCAATCTGCGATTTTTTTATTGGGACTGCGACGTTATGGCGGACACTTCGGACACTTTTCTGACATTTTTGGGACCATTTACATTTATACAGTGAACAATGCTATAAATATGCATTGATTACTGTATAAATGTGACTGGCAGTGAAGGGGTTAACCACTAGGGGGCGGGGAAGGGGTTAAATGTGTGTCCTATGCGTGTTCTAACTGTAGGGGGAGGGGGGGTGACTGGGGGAGGTGACCGATTGTGTCCCTATGTACAAGGGACACAGCATCGGTCTCCTCTCTCCCTGACAGGACGTGTAGCTCTGTGTTTACATACAGAGCTCCACGTCCCCGCTCAGTTACTGGGCAATCGCGTGTGCCCGGCGGCGATCGTTGCCGCCGGGCACTCGCACCGGGATCCCAGCAGAGCGGCGGGTGCGCGCGCGCCCGCCCGCGGCTTTAAAAAGACATCACGTCATATCAGGACAATGGAGTCCTCCGCCTGCCGTCATTTGACGGTGGGCGGTGGACAAGTGGTTAAAGTCCGATCGTGTGTACGAGGCTTTACACTGTCCAATGTGACTCGGCACAAAACAGATAAGCGAATTGGCTAAGATATTACGTAAGATAATCACTAACTACACTGCCCAGTGCCCATTCAAAAGAACGATATGAGTACACAAATTTATGAACCGACAAAGAAATGGATTTACAAAACACACACATGAAAATACGAACAGACAAAGGATTTAAAATACGGAATGCAAATCGTTCTTTATAGATGTCATTTTTGTTCTTTTGCTTTTTCAGTGTTTCGTATTTTAGTAAGATTGTCCAATCGTACGCTTGTATTTTTGCTTGTTCATTTTTTTGCTTATTCTTAATTCCGTAATTTTCGTATTTTGGTTCTTTCAGCTTTTCGGATGTTCGAATTGATCCGAATGTACGAATACTAACAAATTGGTACGAAAATCCATTCGTTACGAACGGGAACACACCTGTCTAATGAACACACCTGTCTAATGACCACTCTTTGTCATAAATTCCTGCTTCAGAGTTGCTGTAGACCTCTTTCTTGGTAGACTCTCTGACCAGTTTCCTCCTGGTTCTTTCATCCAGTTTGGAGAAATATCCTGATCCAGGGTGTTGTACGAAAAACCTTCCACTTCCTAATAGACTTCGCTGTACTTCTAGGCATTGATAAAGCCTTTGCAATTTGTTTTGTATCCATCTCCTGACTTGTGCCTGTCCACAACTTTATCCGGTTGATCCCGGTGACAGTGTCTTGCCACCCATAGTTGATTGTTTGCTTCAGTTACACTATCAGGGACTGAAATGCTTTTACCAAGATACGATAAAACAGATTTTTTTATGACATGAGGGTTTTTTGTATATATTATTTGGTTTCTCACTTGCTTGGTACATTTAACCACTTGACAACCGGCTCATTGCCAAAGTACGTCATGTTTTTAAAGATGGATATCTCGGTAACGGCAGCAGCTGCTGCCACAACCGAGATATCCATCTCTTCATGGGGCGGTTCTGTTAATGATAACGGCGGTCTCAGCGGCGGATTCACCGCAAGATCGCCGTTATCGGTGGCGGGAGAGGGGTCCGCCGCTCTCCCGCGCCCTCCGCCGCTTACCGTTGCCTTCGGTAGCGATGGAGGCGATCGGGTCTGTTCGGCTCCTCAGCAGGGGTGCGAGCGAGGGAAAAATCGTCCCTATAGCCAGAGGTGTATTTAGGTTTTGTGCTGCCCTAGGCGTGACTAAACTTGCGCACCCCCTAATTTAAATATGACCCACCTCTTCCTGTCAAAGCCACACCCCTTCTCCTTTAAGACCCGCCCTGTCATATTCATTGAAAGAGGACAGAGGAACGGCGTGGGAGACGGACAGAGGGATGCCGTGGGAGACGGACAGAGGGACGCCGTGAGAGACGGACAGAGGGACGCCGTGGGAGACGGACAGAGGGACGCCGTGGGAGATGGACAGAGGGACGCCGTGGGAGACAGACAGAGGGACGCCGTGGGAGACAGACAGAGGGACGCCGTGGGAGACAGACAGAGGGACGCCGTGGGAGACAGACAGAGGGACGCCGTGGGAGGCAGACAGAGGGACGCCGTGGGAGACAGACAGAGGGACGCCGTGGGAGACAGCTGCGGGCAGGATGTTTTAGGCGAGGCCGCAGCTTCGGCCTAGTCCTCAGAGTGCTGATCCTATGGAACCAAATTTTTTTTTGCCCTTGTCTACCTTCCCAGCCAAGACCCCACTTGCCAGGACGCTATTTCTAGTCGCCATGGCGACCGGGATTTACAGCGTGGCTACCTCTGTGGTGGTGCGGGTACAGCGTGGCTCCCTCTGTGGTGGCGCCGGTACAGCGTGGCGTGGGGTACAGCGAGGCTCTCTGGTGGTGCGGGGTACAGTGTGGCTCCCTCTCTAGTTTCTCAAGCACAGTATTCTCTAACACCCCCTCCCTCCAGCAGAGTGTTTGCATGCTGGGGGCTGTAGCTTAGTGTCTATGGACACACTGGGGCCAGAGACTTTATTTCCCATGAACCCCCCCCCCCAGAGTCTTGTGATTGGCCCTCTGCCGCCCCCCCGCAAAGTGCCGCCCTAGGCCTGGGCCTTGTCGGCCTAGGCCAGAATACATCCCTGCCTATAGCTCTGCTGGGCGGAAGCGACGTCAAAACGTCAGTCCCGCCCAGCATCTTAAAGAAACATTTTTTTTTCTGTGATTTGAAAAAAAATTTTTTTATTTTTTTGCATTTAAGCCTAAATATGAGATCTGAGGTCTTTTTGACCCCAGATCTCATATTTAAGAGGACCTGTCATGCTTTTTTCTATTACAAGGGAAGTTTACATTCCTTGTAATAGGAATAAAAGTGATAATTTTTTATTTTTTATTTATTGTAGTGTAAAAAATTATAAAATAAATTAAAATAAATAAGAAAACAAAAAAAATGTTTTTTTAAACGCCCCGTCCCAACGAGCTCGCGCACAGAAGCGAACGCATACGCAAATAGCGCCCGCATATGAAAACGGTGTTCAAACTACACAAGTGAGGTATCGCCGCGATCGTTAGAGCGAGAGCAATAATTCTAGCCCTAGACCTCCTCTGTATCTCAAAAAATGCAACCTGTAGAATTTTTTAAACGTCGCCTATCGAGATTTTTAAGGGTAAAAGTTTGACGCCATGCCACGAGCGGGCGCTATTTTTTAGCGTGACATGTTGGGTATCATTTTACTCGGCGTAACATTATCTTTCACAATATATAAAAAAATTGGGCCAAATTTATTGTTGTCTTATTTTTTAATTCAAAAAAGTGAATTTTTTCCAAAAAAAGTGTGCTTGTAAGACCGCTGCGCAAATACAGTGTGACAAAAAGTATTGCAATGACTGCCATTTTATTCTCTAGGGTGTTAGAAAAAAATATATAATGTTTGGGGGTTTTAAGCAATTTTCTAGCAAAAAAAACTGTTTTAGTCTCGTAAACATCGAATCTGAAAAACAGGCTCGGTGGTCAAGTGGTTAAAGTCCCTTCCCTGGAGGAGGAATAGCCTTGTATCCAGTTGGATTCCGGCCTTCCTTCATTACATTAAATTTACATTTTATGAAATTTGAAACAAATGGGATAGCGCCTCAATGAGATGTCTTTTTGGGGGGGAGGGGGGGGTTTGCCAGGTCAACCTTTTCCTTTATTCATAAAGAGATATTAAAGTGATGCCAAACACACGGGGCCAGATTCAGATACTCTACGCTGCCGTATTTTACCAGGCTGTACGACGAATCCTGGTCGATTTTGTCCCTTACGGTACGGCGGCGTAGTGTATTTCTCTCCGCGTAATCGAAATACGCGATTAGGGGGCGTGAAGCATTTAAATTAGGCGCGTCCCCGCGGCGATCGAACTGCGCATGCTACATTCAGAAATTTCCCGCCGTGCATTGCGCGAAATAACGTCGATACGTCATTCGTTGTTTGAGTAGCGTCGTTTACGGACATTCCTATTCCCGGACGTTTTACGTCAAAAATAAAAAAGACGCCGGAAAACGTAGAAATTCGACGCGGGAACGACGGCCATACTTGACATGGGCTGTCTAATATTAGACCAGCAAAAAGCTGGTATAGTTTTACGCAGCAAAAAGATGACTAAAGGTGCCGTAAGAGATTGCGATAGACGTTCGTAATTTCGTGGATAGTCGGCAAAAGCTCATTTGCATACCCCGACGCGGAAAACGACAGGAACTCCACCCAGCGGCCGCAATTTTATTGCAGTGTAGATCCGAAGGCTTACGAACACGTAAACCAGTCGGATTGAAGCCCGCAGCCGTCATTTCATGGTTTGAGGTTTCAGAGTAGTGAAAAAAAGCGCGTAATTCGAAAGTACTCCAGTCTAACGCGAGGTAGACAGGAGTAAGGGCTCTGTGAATCTGGCCCACACTGTTTAATTTACATAATCCCTTCTTTTTCTGTATGCAGATAATGGCACTCCAATTATTTTGAGTAATATCGATTTTTTTCCCCAATCAATATACAGTATACAGCTCTCGCATGTTGTGAATATATAGTTTTCTAGCCTGTCAGCCTGCAGGGAAACAGTAGCTTCTAGCCCTCTGCTGCTGGTCACATGTTTAAAATACAATTTAAATAAACAGCCTTTGGAATACAGAGTAAAAAATAAATAAAATATTATCAATAAACTGTTTTAAATTTGAAATCAAATCTTTAGTATTTTTGGCAGTACCATAGTGTGGGTGGATTTCTGCCAGTCACAGGCTGTGTCATGCCTCTCCAACCTGTGTCTTAAAATAAGAGGAAGGTAAAGCCACCATCAATCTACATGTAATATCCTGCCCCATTGTGTTTAGCTGGTTAGTGGGCATGGAATCAAAGGGAGTAAGTGGGCTGTTATCTTACACTGTGTACATGCCCACATGTGTGACTTTATAATCACATGGGCTGCTCAGATATGATGGAAATACTCAGGATAGAAATACGCTGATTACCCACCGTGTGCACTAGCTGCCAACACTGCCCTGCAAAACCCTCAACTGCATTGTGGACAGAAGGGGGAGATCGAAATCAGTAGAATCAACCATTTTTTTTTTTCAGAATACAGAAAACAAATCCTATAGTGAGTGAGTATTAACAGCTTGTGACACTGGTCTACAAGGAGAAAGCCTCGGAAAGTAGCTAAATTTTACCAGAATTGGGTCACTAATAAAAGGTAAATTGAATATTAATTGGCTCCAGTTTCCAAGATAAAGCTTCAGGTCAAAATCGCATCAAAATAATTCAAAGTTGTGAGGGGGATGTCCGATTATGCTTCTTAAAGGGGTTGTAAAGGTTCGTGTTTTTTCACCTTAATGCATCCTAAGGTGAAAAAACACCTGGCAATCACCGGCCCCCCAGCCCCCTTGTTTTACTTATGTGAGCCAGTTCACCTGCTCGCCGTCCTCCTCTCCACAGAGTCCTGGCTTTTATTGGATAGATTGATAGCAGTGCAGCCATTGGCTTCAATCAAATCCAATGACACGGGCGCCAAGGGGGTGGGGCCGAGTCATACACTCTGTGTCTATGGACGCCGAGTGTATGACTCAGGAGCGCGCAAGGTAACCCCCTCGGGAGAGAACTTCCCAGAGGGGGTTATCTAATGCGGGGAGGAGCCGCGAGAGCCGCCGAGGGACACCAGAAGAGGATGTTAGGGGCCACTATGTGCAAAACGAGCTGCACAGTGGAGGCAAGTATGACATGTTTGTTATTTAACCACTTGTCCACCGCCCACCGTCAAATGACGGCGGGCGGAGGACTCCATTGTCCTGACAGCACGTCATATGACGTGCTGTCTCTTTAAAGCCGCGGGCGCGCGCACGCCACCGGCGCGAGCGTGAGTGCACGCGCAGCTCTGCTGGGATCCCGGTGCGAGTGCCCGGCGGCAACGATCGCCGCCGGGCACACGCGATTGCCCAGTAACTGAGCGGGGACGTGGAGCTCAGGGAGAGAGGAGACCGATGCTGTGTCCTTTGTACATAGGGACACAATCGGTCACCTCCCCCAGTCACCCCCCCTCCCCCTACAGTTAGAACACTCATAGGACACATATTTAACCCCTTCCCCGCCCCCTAGTGGTTAACCCCTTCACTGCCAGTCACATTTATACAGTAATCAATGCATATTTATAGCATTGTTCACTGTATAAATGTAAATGGTCCCAAAAATGTCAGAAAAGTGTCCGAAGTGTCCGGCATAACGTCGCAGTCCCAATAAAAAAATCGCAGATCGCCGCCATTAATAGTAAAAAAATAAAATAATAAAAATGCCATAAACTATCCCCTATTTTGTAAACACTATAAATTTTGTGCAAACCAATCGATAAACGCTTATTGCATTTTTTTTTTTACCAAAAATATGTAGAAGAATACGTATCGGCCTAAACTGAGGAAAAAAATATTTTTTTTATATATTTTTGGGGATATTTATTATAGCAAAAAGTAAAAAATATTGTATTTTTTTTCAAAATTGTCACTCTATTTTTGTTTATAGCGCAAAAAATAAAAACCGCAGAGGTGATCAAATACCACCAAAAGAAAGCTCTATTTGTGGGGAAAAAAGGACATTAATTTTGTTTGGGAGCCACGTCGCACGACCGCGCAATTGTCAGTTAAAGCGACGCGGTGACGGAAGCTTAAATTTCGTCTGGGCAGGAAGGGGGTGTAGGTGCACAGTAGGCAAGTGGTTAAAGAAAAAAAAAAGTATCACTAACTTTTCTGCAAAATGTGATGTAGCAATGAAAATGGTGATACACCAATCATTATAAATGTATCTTTATAATGATACCAATAAAATAATTTTTCATTAATTTATTGTTTTTTCATGTAACATTTTCATGCTCCCCCCACACCATTGGGACCCCGAAAGGCATGGACTTTTTTTTTCTTGTTTAGCCAATGACACAGATAAGTTGCCCATGTAATTTGACAATAATGAGGGGCCCAACTCTTGTCCTGATCCCCTGTTTTGCATCTAAAATATAGATATGCCTTTTTTTCCCTGCCCACATACTGCACTTTTGAGATGCAAATATAACCGTGCCACAAATTCAGCAAAAGTTATCTGCGTTGCTTACAGTTACTAGACATCTTGGCTTCTGAGGGAAAAAATCATGCAACTATTCCTTGGAAATGTTAGCCAATGACACTTTCACAAGCGTATGATGCGTAGATCTGACCTAGACAAATGTACCTTGCAATAAAAGAACAATAAATTCCAATTAGGTAATAATCTTTATTCTTAAAGTGAAGATATAAACACTTCCATGTGGTACCATTTTCATTGTTCTACCGCACTTTGTGATCATCAGACACCTCCCTCCCTTGTAGGCATTAATAGTGTTGAGCAGAATATGCCATATTCGATTTTGCGATATATCTCGAATATATAGTCGAATATTCGAGATATATTCGCTAAATACGAATATTCGTGATATTTTTTGGAAATGAAATTATTGCGAATTTTCGCTATTGCGAATGCGAATGCGAATTGCGATTGCGAATGCGAAATTTCGAGAAATGCGGAATGGAGCACTCTGATTGGCTCAGAATATTTGTGATATATTACAATACACAATAATTGCGAATATTCGAGAAATGCGGAAGGAGCACTCTGATTGGCTCAGAATATTCGTGATATATTACAATATAAAATAATTGCGAATATTCGAGAAATGCAGAATGGAGCACTCTGATTGGCTCAGAATATTCGTGATATATTACAATATAAAATAATCGCGCGATATCGCTATTGCCGAATAATCGCATTGCGATTTTTCGGCAATATAAAAAGAGCGCTGCAGCTACTCGGCCCAGGGTCTCTAATCATACCAGCAATGCTTTTAGACGTCGATGGGGATCTCTAGGATGTGATCTGTTCTAAAAAAAAAAATTGAAAACATTCGAATATTCGAAATAGCGAATATTCGCCGCGATATTCGTGTTATTCGCGAATACTCGAATATGCAATATTCGTAGCGAATATTCGCAATGCGAATATTCGTGAGCAACACTAGTAGGCAAATATACTCGCCTGTGTATAAATCTTTATTGTGAAATATCTTGGAAATTTCAGCCAACCAGCACCTTTATCACCTGTTTTCTAATCCATCTAATCAAAATATGTAAGAATTAGCAGCTAATTTTATCTCAGAGGTCGATCATTTTCCAAAAATTGTAGACCAGTGTAACGCACCATTTATTGATAGTTTTTAATGATTTGAGTTTAATCAGTGGTGGCTGGTGCTCAAAATGTTGGGGGGCGCAAACAAACTGAAACAAAAAACAACCCATCAATTGCAGCCACTGTGCCATCAAACGCAGCCACTGTGCCATCAAACGCAGCCACTGTGCCATCAATTGCCGCCACTGTGCCCATCAAATGCAGCCACTGTGCCCATAAATTGCTGGCACTGTGCCAAACGCAGCTACTGTACCCATCAATTTCTGCTAGTGTGCCCATCAATTGCTGCCAGTGTGCCCATCAATTGCTGCCAGTGTGCCCATCAATTGCTGACACTGTGCCCATCAATTGCCGCCAGTGTGCCCATCAATTGCTGCCAGTATGCCCATCATTTGCCGCCAGTGTGCCCATCAATTGCCGCTACTGTGCCCATCAATTGCTGCCAGTGTACATCTGCCACCTGCCTGGCACTAACCTTGTCTCGGTGGGGCAGCGGGTCACAGTCTGTGTCCTCCACACTCCTCGATGTCTTCTCTCGTTCGCTCTTCCTGCCCTCTGCTATGATTGGATGCCTGCTAGGCGTCCAATCACAGTGCCTGTCCTTTCAGCCAATCAGGTGACAGATAACAGACCCAAGCACCTGTTCACCTTTTTTGCCATCTATTAGAGCCTATGGCTCCAATCAGGTGCTTCCAAAAAATAACCAGCCGCTGTACCCGGCCCCAAAAAGGGGCCGGGTACCTGAATAGGGGGTGGCAGGGGCGACCATAGATTAATGCAATGAATGAATCTATCTATGGTGATAGAGAGGTGGCAGGAGAGAGGGGGAGGCGCCCCTTATGGATGCACCACCACTGGGTTTAATGACACTTTAAAGTATGTTGTGTAACTTTCTAAACAGGGTGGAGAGGACAGTATTTACTTCAATACCATCTCACCTGCACCCTTTTCATATGTCTTGGGGTGAACCACATGACACGCAGGGTCCTCTTCACCTCTTCATTACCTGTGAGTGTGCACTCATATACTGTCCTCAGTCTTCTGGGTTGACTGACACCCAGCGAAGACTTAAAGTGGTTGTAAACGGAGGGCGCATGCGCGAGGCGCCGAGGACGGTCATGATCTGATCGTGCTCCGCTCCACCTCGGCTCTCACAAGCTATTTTTAGCCAACAGACGGGCGAAAAAGCTCCCCAACCAACGTGCCAAACTCGGACCATGCAGCGGAGGTCAGCCGGGAACAAACACAGCCAACGTCGTCCATCCCAGCACGGCCGCAGAACTCGAGCCTCCAAGGCCCAGCAGCTCTCCCCACAACCCAAGATGGCGCCGGGTGAGGAGGACGTGGCGCGCGGCAGCACACGAGGCCAGCTACAGCCGAATCGGGATGCGGTGAGCCAGATGGGGGGTGTCAGTGTGGCGGAGAGCCCTCAACCGAGCTCACGATCGCCTTGGGTGGAATCACACCATACCCCGGTGGCGGGAGGAGGGGGCAGCCTGCATGTACATCAGGCCTCAACTCCCATGTTCACGCTGGATGGGGGACATATGGCTCTGGGAGGTGGTCAGGATGCAGGACCATCTGAACTTGCACAACTTCTACCTGGGCCCGGACACTTGGTTCAAGCTATGGTGCATAGAGACCCCTTTTCATCTCAGTCCCAGGTTGGATCACCCACCCCCTCCCTATGCAGTGAACAGGGACAGTTCCAGCCCTCACCCTCACCCTTGTCGGACTCCCCCGACGGTGCTCTGCTGCTGACTGCTCTATCCCCTGCCTCATCTATGGACAGGCAAATGGCAGAACTTGCTGGAACTACCCTCAGCCAGACCAGCTCAGGGCTCTCACACCCTCCTGCCCCTGCTCCCTCATACTCTGGAGACACTGTGCTCCTGGCCAGGTTCTCAGCCCTTCTTCAACAAGAACTGACAAAGGCCTGCTCTTTGATCACCGCTGGGATGAAATCTGATTTTCAAAATATTGGGGTGAGGCTAGACAGCATCGAAAATAAAGTGGATGGTACGGTCAAACGTGTGAATCAAAACTCCAGGATGATTACATCCCTGCAAGACCAATTAGACCAAGCCAACGCTAAAATCGAGGACCTTGAGAACAGATCTCGGAGATACAATTTCAGGGTGAGGGGTCTCCCTGAGACCGTAGTGAATGTGGAGGAGGCTGTTCATACCCTGATGACCCAATTGATTCCAGATATCTCATCTCACCAGCTCGAACTTGACAGGGTACATCGTGCCCTAGCGGCCCCCAGGCCGGATGGTTTGCCCCGAGACATCATAGTCAAGCCTCATTTCTACAGGATAAAGGAGAAGGTGATGCTAGAGGCTAGACAACGAGGTGACATTGTTGTCATGGGACACCCGGTCCAGGTCTTTGCGGACATCTCCCAAGCAACCATCCAGAAGAGGAGAACCCTCAAACCTCTATTGAGTCATCTTATTAATCGCCACATAAAATACCGCTGGTCATTCCCGTTTAAGCTATCTTTCTCATATAAGGGAAAATCGTATTCCTTTAACTCATTCCAATCGGGAGAAGATCTACTCCAAAAACTGGGCCTGATCTCCTTGGATCCGCAGACCCCCCGAAGCGTCACTGAGATAGAAGATAGACCGGTGTCTCCCCTTTGGTCACAACAGGGCCGTTCCGGGGCCAGAAGATCCCCTCTGAACACTTGAGTTGTGACAATTGCCGCAAGCTTGCTCCCTTTTTTTGTGTTCCTCTTTGCCCTCCTGACGGGCTCTTGAGATTGGTCCTTACTGCTCTGGACTTGAGCCTGAGGCTGAAGGAACGTTTACTTTAGTTTAATTTAGTTTTTTTTTTTTTGTAATATGTTTCCGAGACTGTCCCCACCTGGGTAGCCTCTGACTCCGTACGGATGATATATACCTCTTGAGACAAGTGTGGGGTTGGGTGAGCTGATCCCGCCGGTTTGTTCCATTTTGCGAATGGACCAGGTCGAGGTGGACACGCATGCCCCTTTTGGTGAACTTATCCCTCCTTTCGAGCGGAGATAACTTCACTTTAATTAATGGGAGTTTACTCTCCCGCTGACACGCTACCGTTGAAGCGTGTTTTTCTTTTTTCATTTATGTGTTCTTTTATTGTTATGTTGCTCTTCTACCTTTGCAATAAGTTGACTTTACAGATTGTCCTGCCTGAACACGATTTGATGATTGCCTTATTGCTATTTTTGCATTTTTTCTTTCCCTTTGTCTTGACCCTCCCTTTTTCTCTCCTAGCCCATCCCTCACTCGGTGCATCCTCCTGCCTAGATGAACCAGACCCACCTCATCAGGAGCTCTCCGGAAGTGGACAATTGAAGCTTCCAAACCGTGAGTACAACAGACCGAACCATCATGGCTAACAGACCCCTCACGCAATTTTCGATTTTAACACATAATGTACAGGGCTTTAATTCACCCGCCAAGAGAACGAAGGCCTTCCAACAATACCATAGAATGGGGATAGACATTCTCCTCTTACAAGAGACACGCTTCTCTAAAACCTCAGCCCCGAACTATCTAAATACGAAATACCCGTCAGTTTACTTATCTAATGGACCGGATAAAAAGAAGGGGGTAGCTATATGTTTTGCTAAAAAGGTCCCTTTCACGCCTACAACTGTGCTTAGAGACAAGGAAGGCAGGTACGTTATGGTGGCGGGGAAGATTAATGGCAGTGCAGTTACCTTCCTTTCATACTATGCCCCTAACACAGGACAATTGTCCTTTTTCCGCACAATGCTTGACACCATAATGCCTCATGTGACTGGACACGTAGTTTTCGGCGGGGATAGTAATGTCTCTCTGGACCGGATCCTTGATAAATCTGATCCTGAGAGAACCTTCCTGAAACATGCTTCTAGGCAGAGTAGTGCGATGTCTCGCCTCCTCCATAGTTATGATCTAATTGACGTATGGAGAGACGCTCATCCAACTGATAGGGACTATACCTATTACTCCTACGTCCATCGGACGTACTCGCGTATCGATCACCTGTTCACGCTCTCCCCCTTGTTGTCATTTGTATCGTCTACAAAAATCTTTCCTATGTCGTGGTCTGACCACTCGGCAGTCCAGGTAGTCCTGACTGGCCTCTGGACCAAATCTGGCCCGTCGCCATGGCGCCTGAACGAGTCATTACTGAACGATCCCATATTGGAAAAGGAGATTGAGCAATCCATACTACAGTTTTTCGCAGATAATTCGTTATCGGTCTCCTCCCCGGCGACGTTATGGGCGGCTCACAAGGTCACCGTTCGCAGCGAACTGATAAAACTTGCTTCAAGGGCTAAAAGAGAGCGTGAGCAAACGATACGTCAGCAAGAGGATGAGTTGCGTCGCCTCACAAGGGAACAGAGAGACAATCCTCACCTTGACTTTAGAGACCAAATGGACGTGGCACGCACAGCTTTAAATTTGAGCCTCACAACAAAAGCAGAGAAATATCTCAGATGGTCACGCCATAGATTCTATACCTTGGGCGATAAGCCAAATACACTGTTAGCGCGAAGGTTGACTCCCCGGCCTTTTAACCCTGCCCTCCCCAAGTTGAGATTGAAAGACGGCCGGGTTACTCAGAACCCCCAACTGATAGTTCAGGAATTTTCCACGTTTTACTCCAAACTATATAAAACCCCTGAGAGGTTTGATAAAACTCTAGCAGAGGACTTTTTGCACGACATACCCCTCCCCACCTTATCTAAAGACCACATGGAGCGGATGGAAGCTGAATTTTCCACAGAGGAGATTTTGGCGGCCATTAAGTCCCTAAGCCCGTCCAAATCGCCTGGACCAGATGGGTTCACTGGCCACTATTACCGCAAGTATGCGGATGTTCTAGCCCCTTATCTCTGCGCCTTTTTTAATAGTTTACGTGAGGGTTCCCCTCTCCCACCCCATGAGAATAGAGCATTTATTCACGTCATCCCCAAGCCTAACAAAGATCATAGCGACTGTAATAATTATAGGCCGATATCACTAATAAATGTGGATCTTAAATTACTAACTAAAATCTTGGCCACCCGCATGAATTCATTCCTACCACAGTATGTCCATCCTGACCAGGTGGGGTTTGTACCGCACAGACAGGTTTCAGATCAGACTAGGAGGGTCATCGACATTATATCCGCGCTGAATTCGGGGTGGGATGGCGGAGGCCGAAGGGGGGCTTTGTTGTTATCATTGGATCTACACAAGGCCTTCGACTCCTTGTCCTGGGAGTATCTCTTCTTTATACTGGAGAGATATGGGTTTGGCTTAAATTTTCTTAAAACGCTTAGCATGATTTATAGCGACCCCACTGCTAATTTATCTGTTAAAGGATATATGTCTAGCGATATTAGCATAGGACGGGGTACTCGACAGGGATGCCCTCTTTCTCCCTTGTTATTTATTTTGGCTCTGGAACCTTTGGCAATTAAAATTAGGTCACACCCGGACATATTGGGAGTTGGCTGTGGGGGACGGGAGCATAAGTGCGCGTTATTTGCTGACGACATTCTGCTGCTCCTCTCCTCCCCCGTCACCTCATTGCCCATCCTCAATGTGGTATTAGACAACTTTGCATTGTTCACGGGTCTAAGCGTGAACCAATCCAAATCGCAGGCTCTCGATGTATCATTACCGCCCTACGTAGTTCGAGCCCTCCGAGAATCCTTCTCTTTCCATTGGCACGAAGAGGCTCTACCCTATTTAGGTATTTTTTTGACCCCTACTCTCCATACACTATATGAGAAGAACTACCCCCCATTGTTCCGTAAGTTGTTGGAAGACCTTCGGAGGTGGTCCAATAGGCCCCCGTCATGGTTCGGTAGGTTGTATTCAGTCAAAATGACTATATTGCCCAAGGTACTTTATCTCTTTAGGACTCTCCCAATTGCAATAATAGGCAAAGATTTGAAGAGCTTTCAGGCTAAACTTGTTGACTACATATGGGACCACAAGAGACCTAGGGTGAACAGGAAAACTCTATATACCCCTAAATCGGGCGGAGGTCTGGGCATGCCCGATCTCCTTAAATATTACCACTCTGCCCAATTGGCTCACCTGATCGGGTTCCATACCTCCCGATCCAGACCACTTTGGATGGGATTAGAGTCCTCATCGATCCCGAATCGGGAGGTCAAAGATCTTATGTGGCTAAAAAGCAGAGATAGGCCTTCTGTGTTCTGCCCGTCACTGTCTTTCTCTTTGAGCCTATGGGATCGCCTAGCTTCCGCCCACGGGTTTAAATCCCCACATACGCCAATGGCGTCCCTGTTTTATAACCCTCTGTTCCCCCCGGGTCTCCGTCCCCGGGATTTTTTATGGTGGATCAACAAGGGCCTACTGAGAATAGCTGATCTCTGTGATCATAAGGGAGCTTTGTCAAAATTGGCCCTGCAAGAGAGGTTTGATCTTCCGGACTCGGAATCCTTCCGCTATGCTCAAATAGCTCATTTTTTGGCGTCTCTGAGTCGCATCTCTAATCTCTCTTCTTTCACGCCCATGGAACAACTCTGCAGAACCATTGACAAACACTCCGGTCTTATCTCCATACTGTATAATATGTTATCCCCCAACACTCAAAAATTGGCCTACATGCAAAAATGGGAACAAGATGCTGATATTACACTAGACACGGCTGAGTGGCACACGTTGTTACTGTATGCCTCTAAATCCTATATTAACACCTCGTTGATCGAGGCTAATTACAAGGTTCTGATGAGGTGGTATATGGTCCCAGCCAGAGTAGCGACTTTCGTACCTGGGGCGTCCCCGAGGTGCTTCAGGGGTTGCGCTGCAGATGGTACAATGTACCATGTTTGGTGGACGTGCCAAAGGGTGAGACGTTTTTGGATACGCACGTACAACTTAATATACTCTCTGACTCAAGTGAACCTTACCAAATCACCCCTGCAGGCTCTGCTGGGACGCCCGGTGGAGGGTACATCTAAACATTTGAAAAAATTCATTGCCTTCATTTTTACAGCTGCCAGAATCTCCATAGCTAGGTCTTGGAGATCCTCCTCTGTCCCCTTTCACCTTTTGAAATCTAAATTATCCTGGATAATGGTAAATGAACGATTGTCAGCTATTCTAAATGATAAAGTTGCCATGTTCCACAAAATATGGGACCCATGGATCACATACCTTATGAACGCGTATTGAGCGGAGGCCATGGCTGAGACTCCCTACAGAGCAGGAACGCACCACCCCTCCCCCTTCTCCCCCCCTCCTCCCCCCCCCTTTTTTTTTTTTTTTTTTTTTCCTTTATTTACTTTTTTTTTTTTTTTTTTTTTTTTTTTTTTTTTTATTTCTCCCCCTTCCTCTCTTCCCTCTTCTTTTCTTCCACTTTCTCTTTTCTTTACTACCGAAGGTAATATTTGTTTGGATGACTTGTTGATTTCAATAATGATTGTTGGTATTTAGCAGCTCCTCAAGAGCGGTCAATACACGAACTGTTAGTCCCCGAGCCACATTTGAGTTGGCTCGGTCATGTTTGTGTAATTCACATTGCAATGATGTCTGAGACTAAGGTATGGACCGGATTCGGAAAAGTTTATGATGCTTCTGTTATTTGATTATATGCCCATAACCATGGAAGACCGCTGTAACTATATTTCTTGTTCTTTTCGTTTAGTCATCTAACATTTGTACTCCTTTGAAATTTCAAATAAAAATATTGAACCAGAAAGTGGTTGTAAACCCTATATATACTCAGTGAAGTGACTGGCCTCAGGTGATACACAGAGATTAAACCCATCCTCCTACTTAAGGTGTACCTGTTAATCTGTAAACTTCTCTTCTGTAAATCTGTTTAAAGTCCATAATTTATAAAGCTTATGTGAGCTGTCAGAGAGCTAAAATTACACACTGCAAAGCTACGTGAGAAGAGCTCTGAGAGCTGATTAGAGGTAAAGGACAACCCCTCCCCTCACACAGCACACATGCTGTGTGCTGGAGCTCCCTTCCCGTCACCTTTTTTCTCTTGGTGTCAGGAAAACTTGGTGTCAGAAGTGATAGAGGAATGAGACAGCAGACAAAAATTACACTTAGTGCTTATAATTGAGACACGTACACACTATAGAGGGATATGCTTTGTTCATATTTCATGTCTGAGGTTTTAGGGCCCCATACACACGAGCAGACAGATTTGTTCAAATCGGTCGGACAGACTGATTTGAACAAATCTGTCTGCTGGGATGTATTGGTTTGATGGTGTACACATGATCAAACCAAAATCCCCGCCGGCAGACGGCACACTGGCGTGGCGGTGACGTTGACGCCGCCACGTCACCGCACCAGGAAGTAAATCACTTCCGCGCATGCGTCGAAACCATTCAATGCGTGTGCGAGAAGACATGTCTGCTGGTAAGCGTACTAACCAGCAGACATGTCGGGCGGACGGGTTCCCAGCCGACAGATTTGAAAGCATGCTTTCAAATCTGTCGGCTGGCCAAATCGGTCGGCTCGCCCGTACACACGATCAAATCTGTCTGCTGGGACGGTCTGGCAGACCATTTCCAGCACACAGATTTGATCGTGTGTACGCGGCCTAAGACATCTAGTGCCATAGAAAAAAAAAAATACAGTGGTGGACAGCACCAAGGTATGTGCAGAAAATAGACTTTATTCTGAATTTTCTCATAGGTTCCGGGTTTTTTTTAAGAACCCCTGAACCGATCTGGGTGAAATTTGGATATGTTGGACCCCCCATCGGGGCTATCAGGGGATATGTAATGGCAGGGATACCTTGTGTGGAAAAGGGGTGTTCCAACTTTTGAGAATATTGGGGTGCTCTCTGCGTGGAGATAATTGGTTTATTCCTTAAACTGATCTCAATATCTCAATGTAAATGAACTTTGGTCTGTCTCTCAAGAAGCGTTCATTGTGTGAATTTCTATTGTTTAGCAGGTGAGAAGAGCTTACCTCTGAATCCCCTCGTCTGGGTAAATCACTAGTAAATAACTTATGTGGATCATATCGGAGACAGCCGCCTGTCTCCTAAAAGAGGTCTATTGAAGGGGTGGCTCGTTAGTGACACCATTGTATGATGTTGTGGGAGGAGGGTGTCATTGTCTGATTACGTCAAGTATTCCCTTTTGCTGTATATACTGTAAGTATCCTGCGTCTCAATAAAGCTATTCTATACCTGGACACCCTTCATTAAGGCTCCTTTCACATGGAGCGGACCGTTTTTCGGTCCGCTCCGTGTGCCCGTCAGCTCAGCGGGGGGGTCTCCGCTGAGCTGTCGGGCGGACGGGCGGTCCCCGCACACTGTGCAGGGACCGCCCCGTCTCTCCTCCGCTCTCCCCTATGGGGAGTCGGATGGAAACGGACCGTCTGTCCGTTTCCATCCGATCCGTTTGGCTGGACGGAAGAAAAATAGGACATTCTTCCGTCCGCAAAAATGGATGCGGATCGAGCGGACGTTAGCGGATGCATCATCCGCTAACGGATCCGCTCCCATAGGGACCCATTACAAGTCCGTAAACGGACTTGTAATGAGCGGACCGTTCGTCCGCTCGTGTGAAAGGGCCCTAAGTCTTGGCTCATGTTTGGGGGCGAATATTCTAACCATTCGGAAGAATCATCTTGGAAACTGCATTCATCTCCACTATCCCTCTACCTTCTATGGTAGCAATAACCCCTTATGCTCGGCGATTGAGGGATGGAAAGAAGGCCGTAGTACCTTAACTACTGCAGGTCTTAACAGAGTATTGCAAAGAAAGGTACATTTTTTTACTATTAATTAAGCTGGGCACCATTTTTTTTAAACAAAAGCTTAGCCTGGAGTTGAGCTTTAGATTATGCTACTGTACAACTACTGTATAAGAAAAAATGTGTTTTCATAGTTGAGCGGCTTATTTGATTGTGCAGATATTGTAGAAGTCACTAGTGACAGTAAGCTAAGACGTGTTTTCCAGGATCCCTGTGAAGAACCATCTGATACAAAAATGAGGAAAGTCTGTGTTCCATCAGGATTTTATGTCCTCAGACATGGCAGGCCCGATGGTAGACAATGAAAACATTTGTAATCTGGTCCGGTCATCATGTGGTCTTAATATTAGTGTGTCCCGGCACAAGACTCCCCAGCCTGCTTCCAGCAGACTTACAACATTAAAAATACACATGGATTATAGAAACAAATTAAACAGACTTTCCAGCAAAGTAATATCCTAGGTCTGCGCAACACATGAATGTTCTTTTCATAGACACTTTTTGTGTGGCTAACTCTGTGGTTGCCACTTTTGTTTATACAGAAGCTTGGTGCATGGATATGGGGCATGGATGAGAAAAAAAAGTCCAATCATAGCCCAAAGGTTGTTTTTTTTTGTTTGGGAACAGAATATGGAAGGATTAGGACCAGCAGAGGCGGCCCCGTCCATTAAGGGGGCTGTTTTATTGAAGCCAGAAGCTCCAATAGGTTTCCATATAGGATTAGCTCAGGTCACAGAGAGTACGCTCTGAGCCCACCCAGGTGTGTTACAACAGCGAATCAATATTCGCTGTTGTAACACTGATCCTCCTCCCGACCAATCAGGAAGCTAGGTTTGACACCAGTCACTTTCTATTTTTCACCATTTTTCATATTGCCCCTTGTTTATTACTTGTGATCACTTTTTATGTTACCTGTGGTTTTATTACAATAAAACCTTAATATTTTTTGACCTGCATCATTGGGGCTGTGTTTTTCTTTCTCTCCCCCACATGTTGTTTGGAGCCTTCCATCTCCGCCTTGTCCCATCCCCTTAGGGGTTATACCATCACACCCCCCCCCCCCATCCATTTGGGGTTGGATACCTTGGATTATCTGGGACATCACTCTAGGACATCGTGCATCCATGGCCCTCCACTGAAGATACATCCTATTCGTTGACCCAGTTCGAGGAAGCCGAGCAGACTGTGCCCTGAGAGTGTTCATGCCTGACTGATCTGTTGTCACAGACATACAGATCCAAGCCTTCTGGTAAGCGCGTTTTAATCTTCATTGAATTTAAGAAAAGATTGTTTGCCTTTGAGGATCTACGTGGTCATTCCACCATTCCTTCATTCACCAGTTTTTTATGGACTTTATATTGTTATTTTCGTGTGTGTTTGTTTATAACACTTGTGTATTCATTCACTTCAACTTGATTGCTCTTTTTGTCACTTTATCACTATTTCATTACAGTGATTTCACATTCGTTTTAAACTAGAGAAATGACTGTCTCTATTTCCACTCAGCGCTACATTTTTTCCCCCACATCACTGTTCAATATTTGTCCAACAGTAGCTCCTCCAGTCAGTCAGTCAGTATCAGTGGGAGAGTAGGACGCTCCGGCCTTCCGCTCGAGTCTGCTCTCGCCAGGGACCAGACAGCCAGACTAGGACTAGGCAGACTGCTAGGTTCTCTTCACCTCTACAGAGACTCACCCGGCTTCCCCCGGTTTACCTGCACTCACCTGACCCCTCCTTCATCCCCTCTCCAGGGATTTCTCAGGCAGTTAAGCCATCCTACTGGTGCTGTAGGCGGCCGTCCTTTTCAGGACAAGCCGCGCCAGCTTCCACAAATCACCTCGGCTCTCCCCCTCTCCACACCTCCCCTCCTGTACTCCCACACTACTACCCACCACTCAGGATAGTCTTTTCCCACCTATCCCCGCAATTTCCGCCGTCCTCAGGCGTTTCTTTCGTTCCTCCGCGCCGGCCTGTAAGAAATCAAGGCAGCCGCGATTCAGGAAAGGCCGCGGCTTTACCCGCGGCCTAGCGGCGCACCGCTCCTTACCCCCTGGCAACCCTCAGCAAACTGCCCCAACGGACCAGAAAGTCCCCCCCCCTACCCCAGTAGTACCCCTGCTCCTCCCGGCCATCGCTCCCAGCCCCCCTGGCAGCACCGATCCACTCAATCTGGGACCCCCCAGCCTGGATCCTGCTGCCTGATCGGTGGCCATCTTGCTACACCCGGCCCCAAACTCCCCTTTCTCAACACCATCAAACTTGATCCAGGGCTCGCCCGATCGCCTCTTTAGGGGTCAGGAAGGAATTTTTTCTCCCTGCCGTAGCATATTGGCCTAGCACGGCCAGGGTTTTTTTTTTGCCTTCCTCTGGACCAAGCTAGGATCAGAGGATTCAGTAATACTTGAGAATCCTCCCCCCCCCCCAGGTGTTGTCGACCATGGTTAATCTGCAATACTCGGCAGAGACCATTTGGGATCTGAGGCCATTTGCCGCAATACTACCAGCCATCACCAAAAAAGCCCTTCGAACTGAGCGACTTTTAAGAATCGATCAACGATCGACTATCAAAAACCTCAGCCGTGTACCCCAGCCTAAGCACATATCATGTGCTTTGATCAACACAAGATCGGCAGTAAAACACCGACTAGAAATCCATGATTTCATCCTACAATACGATTTAGACTGCCTCTTTATTACAGAAAGCTGGCTCACAGACGACTGTAACACCATTTTAGGAGAACTGGTGCCTGAAAATTACCGTATTATAACGGAAAACAGAATAGGGCAAAGAGGAGGAGGATTGGCGGTGATCCATAAGACTCATCTTGCGATCTCAAAACCAGTCCTTCAAAACCCTCTTCCATTTATGGAAACCCTTACTCTGCAACTGCAAGTAAACTCCCAGGAGACCGTCCACATTCTTCTCTGCTATAGACCACCTGGCCCAAAATCGCAGCTTCTCCCATCATTGATGGACTTTATCTCCACCTATACCCTCAACAGCAAACATCTTTTGCTGCTCGGGGACTTCAACCTCTAGGCCAACTCCCCGCAAGACCCCATTGCCGACGCCTGCATTGACCACCTGGAAGGATTAGGGCTTCAGCAACTAGTGTGTGGGCCCACACATGCTTCAGGTCACACACTCGATCTGATTTTTAGACAAGATCTGGAAATAAAAAGCTTGGAAAATGAACCGTTGCCATGGACAGATCACCATGCAATTAAATTCATTATTTTCGAATTCCCCCCCTAAACAAAAACATCAAATCCATTGAGAACACACTGGACTAGATGTCAGAAGAAGCTCCACTCGGAACTCTTCAAAGCCACGTTAAGGAAAAAAATAAAAACAATCCAGCCGCATCAAACGGCTGAATAAACACTGGATGCCATAAACACAGCACTATTACAGTCAGCTGACTTAATAGCACTGAAACGTAAAACCCACATCCGGAAAAATAACTCCAGCTGGTTCAACAACCAGCTGGCGCTACTGAAGCAAGAGCGCAGAAGGGCGGAAGCCGCCTGGAAAAGAAGCTCTTCAGATGAGAACCTCTCCAACTACAAGGCAATAACAAGAAAATACCACAAAGAAATCTTCAAAGCCAAGAAAACTATTTTTCTAAGGCTATTAACAGCGCCCTTAATCGCCCCCGCGGACTCTTCAAGCTGGTCACTCAGACCATGAATCCAGGATGTCTTGAAGCCCCCAATTCGGACACACAAGAATTTTGCAATGAATTATCGGATTACTTCATTGATAAAATCGAGGGAATCCAGCAAAGCATTCAGCAAAACAATTCCCCCCGTAGCCCACCCTGTAATAACTTACACAACACCTGCAGTGATTCACCACAACCAGGTAAGTTCACGCTGGAACCCATCTCTATCCATGCCACAAAAAATATCATCGGTACTTTGCGTAACAGCACTGCGCCTAATAATATCATCCCCACCAAACTGCTGAAGGAATGCGCCGACATCCTGGCACCTCCCACCCTGCAGCTTATCAACCAATCTTTTAGGGAGGGCACTGTGCCCTCCCAGTTGAAGGAGGGCATAATTCAACCCATCTTGAAGAGACCCACCCTGGATCCTAAGGACCCACTCCACCGGCGCCCCATAACAGGCCTAAACGTGCTCTCCAAGGTAATGGAGAAAGTAGTGGTACAACAGCTGCAACTGCATCTAGATACCCACAACCTACTTGATCCATTTCAATCAGGATTCTGCCCCGAACACGGGACGGAAACAGCATTGCTCAAGATATGGGACGACGTTCTCGAGGCCGCAGACGAAGGAGAATCTTGTCTTCTGGTTCTGTTGGACCTAAGCGCAGCCTTCGATACAGTAGACCACAAGCTTTTATTGACTCGGCTGGCTAAAGTAGCCAAAGTTGCAGAAGGCGATTTATCCTGGTTCTCCTTTTTTTTGGAAAACCGATCGCAAATAGTGAAGTTGGGACCCTTCACTTCTGAAAAACGCACATTATCATGCGGAGTCCTTCAAGGATCCCCCTTGTCATCGATGTTATTCAACATCTATCTTCGTCCTCTTTTTGAAATCATCAGCAGCCAAAAACTGCTCTATCACTCATATGCAGACGACACGCAACTGTATTTCCGCATTTGCAATAAAAAGGATCACCACCTCAATCTAGAGACATGTCTCTCTTTGATAGAGAACTGGATGACAAAGAGTTATCTAAAACTCAACGGAACGAAAACAGAACTTATCCTGTTTCACGCCAAGCGTATGAATCAATCTACAACAACTTGGACCCCCCCCCACCCATTCTGGGCAAAATCATCCCCCCTAGCGCCAAAGTCAAAAGTCTTGGGGTCATCTTCGACTCCTACATGACAATGGACGCACAAATAGGGTCAGTAGTCAGCGGATCTCACCATCTGCTGCGCCTACTACGCAGACTTACTCCTTTCATCCCCAAGGAAGACATAGCGGTCGTGGTGGGAGCAATTGTAAATTCAAGATTGGACTATGCAAATGCCCTTTACCTCGGACTCCCAAAGTACCAAATCGCTCGTCTACAAGTCATTCAAAATACGGCCGTTAGACTTGTGACTGGGAAAAAACCTTGGGAATCAATCTCACCTTCACTGAGTTCCCTTCATTGGTTACCAGTAAAATACAGAATCACTTTTAAAGCACTCTGTCTAACGCATAGATGTATCCATGGGAATGCTCCCCATTATCAATGCGAAAAAATAAAAGCTCATAACCTCAATCGCAGTCTGCGATCCACCAATCAAAATCGACTCCAAATACCAAAAGCCAACTTCAAGTCCAAAGGAGATAGAAGATTTGCGGTCCAAGGTCCCAGACTATGGAACGCTTTACCAACCAGCATTTGGTTGGAGGAGAACCACCTAGCATTCAGGAGAAAGATTAAGACTCATCTCTTTTGATTCCAAAGGAGATAGGAACAACAACAAGCACCCAGAGGCGATTTACTTCGCATTTGCCGCGCTATATACGTTTTCATTCATTCATTCATTCATATTGTAGTGTGGCAGCTTTACTTCCTTTCATTTTATTTTTCACATTGTATCCAGATCAGCGCAATATTTTCCCCATTTTTCAATTCTATTGGATGCCTAGGAGGAGAAAGGAAGGAGCTGGAAGCCGCCATGGAGGAAAGGACACTCGGAGCCAAACTGCTGCACCACGCTGCCTGCCACCCGCCATGAGGGTAAGCGACGGACCGACCAAACAGCTGGGGGGGGGGGGGGGGGTGTTTTGCCGCAGGTGCCGCTTGGGGGGGGGGGGGTGGGTGGTTGTTTGCCGCCCCCCAAACAAAACACCGGCCATTGTCCCCATTTGCAAGATTTCAACACACTTTCTGTGTTTTTGACAATGTCAATAACAGGAAATTAAGAAAATTAGGAAAATCTACTTCCTACGTGACAGAACAGGAAATCCCACAAATAGGAAAACAAACAATAAACACATTTTCTGTGTGAAATGTTTGATGGCAGATGCAGACTACTTTTTCCATTGCAGGTGGCACTCTTCCGCAATGGCCCTGTTGTTCCTCTAGGTTCCTCTATGGTTTCCTGGGTCATTGGAGAAGCTATCCTATTGGATGCTGCCACCCCATGCGACTATAGCAGCCATCTTGGGTCACGCAGAGCATATTTGGGTACCTGGCTTCCAGGTTTGTCAACCATTAGCGAGTTGGTAAAGTAGGGACAGGTACCCCGCCAGTTTGGGACAGTACTAGTGGTAGGGAAAAAGGTTCCTGAGGAGGAGGGAAAGCATAGAGTCGCTATTGGAAACTAATGTGATCTCTTTGGAGACACTGTCAATTCAGCTGATAACCGCTCTCTTTACATTACTGAAATCTGTGAGTGTACCTGGTTGGGCAGCCTTCCCACCGGGTTGTTGTGAACAGTGGCTGTGATATTTCAATACAAGTTTTCTATTACACTCGCTCGCATTAAGGTGTTGAGTCCTTGCGGGGGGGAGCCGAGACAGCCGCCAAGGGACCCCAGAAGACCAGGTTCACGGCCACTCTGTGCAAAACTAGCTGCACAGTGGAGGTAAGTATAACATGTTTGTTATTAAAAAAAAAAAAAAAAATCTTTAGTGATCCTTTAACTTATCCTATTTGCTTCCTTTTGATCCATTAACAATATCACTGAAAGTGTTTTGTCAAATAAGTTTCAAAAATACCTGTTGATCCTGCCAAAATCTTGTGAGCTCTAAGATCCTGTGCCCTCAGTTTTATTGTGCCTGTCCAGTTAAACTCTGTGGACTACAGAACAACTTCCCATTATGATTTAGTGATGAGAAGAGGGGAAGGTGTTCTGTGTTCTTGCAGTTTCATTACAGAACGTTCTACCAGGCATGACATGAACAAAAAAAAAAAATGTAATATACAGTAAATGTTTTTGTTGAAATTTTTCCAGCTGGCATTTGACAACATCTACTGGAACCCACATTTTAAAATCTACAGACAACAGATATGTTATTCCTGTGTCTGTACTGTAGGGGTAAAAAAAAAAAAGAAACTCTGAATATCAATAAAGGAAATAACTGGTCTTCTGTTTGTAAAAACATTACAGCAGAACAATCCATTTATTTAGCCACATTGAAGCACAAGGTTTTTGTAAACTTTGTGGAATAAACTGTAAAAACACAGGTGTTCATATTTGCCACATACTGCCATGTGATACGCTTTAAAAGCTTTTATATATATATATATATATATATACACACACACAGTACAGACCAAAAGTTTGGACACACCTTCTCATTCAAAGAGTTTTCTTTATTTTCATGACTATGAAAATTTTAGATTCACACTGAAGGCATCAAAACTATGAAGTAACACATGTGGAATTCTATACATAACAAAAAAGTGTAAAACAACTGAAAATATGTCATATTCTAGGTTCTTCAAAGTAGCCACCTTTTGCTTTGATTACTGCTTTGCACACTCTTGGCATTCTCTTGATGAGCTTCAAGAGGTCGTCACCTGAAATGGTCTTCCAACAGTCTTGAAGGAGTTCCCAGAGATGCTTAGCACTTGTTGGTCCTTTTGCCTTCACTCTGCGGTCCAGCTCACCCCAAACCATCTGGATTGGGTTCAGGTCCGGTGACTGTGGAGGCCAGGTCATCTGGCGCAGCACCCTATCACTCTCCTTCTTGGTCAAATAGCCCTTCCCCCGCCTGGAGGTGTGTTTGGGGTCATTGTCCTGTTGAAAAATAAATGATGGTCCAACTAAACGCAAACCGGATGGAATAGCATGCCGCTGCAAGATGCTGTGGTAGCCATGCTGGTTCAGTATGCCTTCAATTTTGAATAAATCCCCAACAGTGTCACCAGCAAAGCACCCCCATACCATCACACCTCCTCCTCCATGCTTCACAGTGGGAACCAGGCACGTAGAGTCCATCCGTTCACCTTTTCTGCGTCGCACAAAGACACGGTGGTTGGAAGCAAAGATCTCAAGTTTGGACTCATCAGACCAAAGCACAGATTTCCACTGGTCTAATGTCCATTCCTTGTGTTCTTTAGCCCAAACAAGTCTCTTCTGCTTGTTGCCTTTCTTTAGCAGTGGTTTCCTAGCAGATATTCTACCATGAAGACCTGATTCACACAGTCTCCTCTTAAAGCGGAAGTTCACCCAAAAATCAACTTTCTGCCATTAGATCCAGCATACTGCTGACATCTGACATCTATCGTTTTAGCAGGCTTTCTTATCTGGCTCCGAGCGGGGATTTCTGCGGGAAATAGGCGTTCCTAAGGCAAGCGTAGTTGATTGACGAGCTTGGATAGCGCGTCACGCCTTCCGAAAATAGCCAAAGTGACACTCGGCTGTTTACGGCGCTATTCAGCACCTGCGCCTGCCGTGTAGAGCTGACTGCGCAGGCGCCGTAAATTGCCGAGCGTCACTTCGGCTATTTTCGGAAGGCGTGATGCGCTATCCAAGCCCGTCAATCAACTACGCTTGCCTTAGGAACGCTTATACCCGAAAGGAATCCCCGCTCGGTGCCAGATAAGAAAGCCTGCTAAAACGATAAGTACAAAAAAAAAACCCTGTGGAACCCTCTACATGTCTGCCCCTACCATGTCTTTGACGGCAAGGAGGAGGACAGAACTCCTCTGCCACTTTTCTGTGCAGCCACAAAGTGGATTCTTTCTGCCCCGTCTCAGCAGTTGGCCTTGGAAAGGAGGACAGAACTCTTTCTACAGATTATTTACCACTCTCTGCAGCCACAGAACCCCTTGTATCCCCCTCCATTGGTCTTAGCATTCAGCAGACTCAGGCAGCCGACTCCCGCCCTACTCTGATCCTCCTCCACACCCTGCACTTTCTGCTTTCCAGCTCCTACCCCAGCTTCTTCCAGGCAGCAGGTAAGTGGGGTGCACTGTGAAGTACGGGAAAGTGGGTGACTCTTGACTTTGGATGGTGGGGGGGTTTTGTCATCTGATGTAAGGGGAGAGGATATTCTCTGGACATCCAGTCTTTCAGATACAACCAGCCCTTTGAGGACAACCATAATGCTGATGCGGCCCGCAATGAAATTGAGTATGACACCCCTGTTCTACATGATTTCCAGGTGTGAAAGTGACGACATGTTTTGCGTTGAAAGCAGAAGTGCTTCTTGTGTGATGAGACACCTAGTCTCACTTTTGTCATTCACGTGGTCAATTGACCGAAAAGAGAGCAAAAAGGACATTGCACAGGATTGTGACCAGATTTGTGTATGAAGAATGGTATCAGCATTTTTATTATTCAACATCCCAGACGTATATTTGTCAATTCCCAGGAGAGCTTTGGTCTTTTACCATACTGGTTTCCATAATTTTGTCCAGTGGCGGAGCGGTGGTCATTTTCTTTGGGGGGGTTAGCGGCCAACAGTAGCCCCCCCAGTCGGTCGGCCGGTGGGGGGGAAGGGTCTGGTGCACTTACCCCACCTTTTCCTGGGTTCTCGGCGCAGCCGTGACCTGAACAGGGTAAATGCGGGGCTGACAGGGGCCTGGGAGGGTGAGCCGGTGACCAATGGTGACCAATAGCGGTGTTGTCAATGGTGTGCGCTGGCAGACTTGAGCGACAGGGGAAGGGCTAGTGTGGGGTTTGCCTGCCGGAGCGATTGGGGGTGTCTGTGGTCAGGTCTGTCTGCCGCCCCCTGAGCGATGAAGCACCAGCTGCCACTGATGCTGATAGGAGGAGGCGAAAGCAGAGTGACAGAGATATGAGCTCATCAGCGTGCTGCTTCTCCTTACACTGTCCAGTCACAGGTTGAGAGGGATCCAGGACAACATGGGCTCAGAGGAAGTGCTGAACATCAGACAAAGGGCATACAGCAGTAAAAAATAAGTGGGAGACTGTTCTTCAATGAAAGTGACTATTTCAGCAAAATATGTTTTATATTATTTTATCCTGTAGAATGTTGTTTATCTTATTTTTGGCTTCTGCTTCAATGAAAAATGTTGTACTTAAAAAGAAAAAAAATGACTGTTAGGCTTAATTTCCATGGACTTTTTTAAAAATGGGCTGTAAAGCTAGTACAGACGCCAGGAAAAAAAGCAGTGTTTTTCCCACGATTTTTCCCACGTTTTGCATTGAATTCAACGCACGTTTTGCCGCGCTAGTTTTCAGCCGCGTTTTTCTGTTTCTATTCAAAATAAATGGAGCCCATTGATTTGAATAGAGATCGCACCAGAAGTCTGATCAAGATGATCCGACTTGCGGGGCGACTGGTGTGCAGAGAATCTTGAAGGGAAACCCCGTGCAAATTAAAAAGAAAAAATTGGTTGAGGTTCCCCCCCAGGATGATACCAGACCCTTCGGCCTGGTATGGATTTTAAGGGGAACACCTACGCCGAAAAAAAAACGGCGTTGGTGTTCCCCCAAAATTCATACCAGACCCTTATCCGAGCATGCCGCCCGGCCGGTCAGGAATGGGGGTGGGGACGAACGAGCACCCCCCCTCCTGAGCCGTACTAGGCCGCATGCCCTCAACATGGGGGGTGGGTGCACTCCGCCCCCCACCCCAAAGCACCCTGTCCCCTTGTTGATGAGGACAAGGGTCTCTTCCCGACAACCCTGGCCATTGGTTGTCGAGGTCTGCGGGCAGACGGCTCATTGGAATCTGGGAGCCCCCTTTAATAAGGGGGCCCCCAGATCCCGGCCCCTCACCCTACGTGAATGAGTACGGGGTACATCGTACCCCTACCCATTCACCGGGAGGAAAAGTGTCAAGAAAATAAAAACACAACACAGATTTTTAAATATTTTATTAGCCAGCTCCGGGGGTCTTGTTCTGCCTTCCGGGGTCTTCTCCCGCTCTCCGATGCAGTCTTCGGGGCTAGCCGCTGCTATCTTCTTGCAGCTTTTTTACTAGCAGCAGCCAGCCCGCTCTTCCTCGTTGCCTTCTGCCTTCTTCCTTCTTCTTCCGAGGTTGCCACGTCGCTCCCTCCCGCTGTAATGCCGGGTGTGCGGTGCGCGATAATTTATATAGGCCTCTTATGACGTCACAGTCCCAGCATGCTCCAGGTTGTTAAAGACTAGATAAGATTTTAGGGATTGGGTTTAGATCTACTATTGAATGCAGAGCTGCAGTCACATGTCTTTTAGTTTTGCCTTTAGTTATACTTTAAAGGGGTTGTAAACCTTTGTGTGTTTTCACCTTAAAGGGACACTAAACACAGGATTTTTTTGTTTTTAAAATAACAAACATGTGATACTTACCTCCACTGTGCGGTTCGTTTTGCACAGAGTGGCCCGGAAAGCTGTCTTCTGGGGTCCCTCGGCGGCTGTCTGGGCTCCTCCTCGCAAAAGCTTTCCCTCTTCATGCAAGGGCGCTCGCATGGAGGAAAGCTTTTGCGAGCGCGCTCCCGTGATACAGCGGCGGCCATAGCCGCCGACTGTATCACTCGGCTCCGCCCCCAGCGCGCCTCGTCATCCGCCCTGATTGACAGCAGCGCTAGCCAATGGCTGCGCTGCTATCAATCCGCTCAGCCTAGCCAATCAACGGCCAGGCTGGGAACCGAAGAGGACGACGTGGACGCGCCCGGGAGATTCGAACGGTCAGGTAAGTACAACGGGGGCTCAGGGGGGGGGGGCGGTGCTGCTAGATGTTTTTTTACCTTCATGCATAGGATGCATGAAGGTAAAAAAACTTGTACCTTTACAACCTTGCAGTGCCCGGCCATTGGCTCCCACTGCTGTCAATCAAATCCAATAACACAGGCGCTGGGGGTGGGGCCAAGTCATACACTCGGCACCTATGGACGCCGAGTGTATGACACAGGAGCGCACCAGCAAGGTAACCCTCTCGGGAGAGAGCTTCCCAGAGGGGGTTATTTAATGCAGGGAGAAGCCTCAAGAGCTGCTGTGGGACCTCAGAAGAGAGGGATCGGGGCCACTCTGTGCAAAATGACCTGGCACATTGGAGGTAAGTATGGTTGTTATGGTTTGTTATTTAAACAAAAAAAAAACTGAACCTTTAACCACGCCTATTCTGGCACTTCTCTCCATGTTAAAATCATATTTTTTTTGCTAGAAAATTATGCAGAACCCCCAAACATTATAGATATGCAACTTTTTATCTCACGGTATTTGCGCAATAATTATTTTTATTTTTTTGGAAAAAAAAAAAACGGTTTCATGAATTAAAAAATAACAAAACAGTAAAGTTAGCCCAATTTGTTTGTATTATGTGAAAGATGATGTTACGCCGAATAAATAGATACCTAACTCTTGACGCTTTAAAATTGCACACACTCATGGAATGGCGCCAAACTTCGGTACTTAAAAATCTCCATAGGTGTTTACATATTTGGGTGGGTCTTACGTGCGCATTTGCTTCTTAGCGCGAGCTACTGGGGACAGGGGCGTTTTTTTTTTTAGATTACATTTTTTTTTTTATCACTTTTATTGCTATTACAAGGAGTTAAACATCCCTTGTAATAGGAATAGTGTGTGACAGGTCCTCTTTATGGAGAGAGGCGGGGTCAATAAGACCTCACATCTCTCCTTCAGGCTGGAAAGCATGAGATCGTGAAAAAAAAATCTCATACTTTCAGCCGCTTTCAGATTGCGGCTTTGTTTACGTCCGTGTTGTCATAACATTGCGCCCGGGCCTCCGACGGTCAAAGAGAAATCTCTATGCTCTGCATTCGGCGGCGGCCGATCTGTTCTCCGAACCTCCAATGGCTGGGCCTCCGATGGCACGGGAGAGACCGGAGAAGCACCGGATGGCTGTAATAACGATCAAGCAGCAGAACCGCCGCTATGATCGTTCTTATAGTGCGCAGAATCGTCGGCTGAAGAGAAGGATATCTGAATGATGCCTGTAGCTGTAGGTATCATTCAGATATCCCCCACTGAAGTCTAGGACGTCATATGACGTCCTACGGTACGGAAGTGGTTTAAAGGGGTTGTATAGGTTCGTGTTTTTTTTTACCTTAATGCAACCTATGCATTAAGCTGAAAAAAGACCTGGCAACCAACGGCCTCCCAGCCCCCCCCCCCCCCCGTTTTACTTACCTGAGCCAGTTCACCTGCTCTCCGTGTCCCCGCCGTCCTCCTCTCCACGGAATCCCGGCTTTGATTGGATAGATTTATAGTATCGCAGCCATTGGCTCCCGCTGCTGTCAATCAAATCCAATGACGTAGGCGCTGGGGGGCAGGGCCAAGTCATGCACTCGGCGCAAGGTAACCCCACCGGGAGAGAGCTTCCCGAGGGGGTTAGCTATTGTGGGGAGAAGCCGCTAGAGCCGCTGTGGGACCCCAGAACAGGTGGATTGGGGCCACTCTGTGCAAAACGAACTTCACAGTGGTGTTAAGTATGACGTTTGTTATTTAAGAAAGAAAATGAACCTTTACAACCCCTTTAATATCACTTTAAGCCTGCGAGCCAGGTAACTAGCATTTTCAGAAAGGATCCAGCAATGGCACCCCCCAGTATTACTCTGATGGCAGATTTGCTTTAATGCAAAGGGGCAGATTGCTGTGTTGGAATGGCATCAGCTACACGCCACTCCACTCTGTGTAACCAAATGGAACCAATTAAAGCTGAGAGAAAACAGAACCGGCTCAATAATTCATTTAAGTAGCCCCCCACTGTGCTTATATAATGAATGCGAGTTGTCTGAAACAAGGAATGATAAATGTACTTCTTCCAGAAAAAAATATTGTCCGCATTACATCGTCTTCTTGTCACTTTCAGTGTAAAATCACCCATAGAAAAAAAGTGTGTCCCACATACACAGATACATTTATTTACATACTTAACCACTTGCCGACCGCCGCACGCCTATGTACGTCGACAGAATGGCACGGGCAGGCAGATTGGCGTACAGGTACATCCATTTGAATCTGCCGCCCAGCAAGGGGGGCGCGGGCACGCCCGCCGTGTGCCTCTCGAGTTCCCGGGAGTCCCGCGATTGCGGTCGGCAAGAGCAGAACGGGTAAACAAAGCATTCCCCTAATCTGCCTGATGACACTGTCACTGATGACCGTACCCCCTAACAGTAACAATTACTTCCTAGGGAACATTTAACCCCTGCAGCGCCACCTAGTGGTTAACGCCTGTGTAATTTTTTCAGTAATCAGTGCATTTTTATAGCACTGGTCGCTGTAAAAATGACAATTGTCCCAAAATGGTGTCAAAAGTGTCCGCCATAATGTCGCAGTCACGATACAAATCGCTGATAACTAGTAAAACAAATATATTAATAAAAATGCCATAAAACAGTCCCTTATTTTGTGGAAGCTATTTTGTGATATTTTTTTTACCAAAAATATGTAGAAGAATACGTATCGGCCTAAACTGTGGAAAAAAAATTAATGTATATATTTTTGGGGGATATTTATTATAGCAAAAAGTACACGAAAATATTGTTTTTTTTTTTTTTTCAAAATTGCTGCTCTTTTTTTTGTTTATAGCGCATAAAAAAAAATAATAATAATTGCAGAGGTGATCAAATACCACCAAAAGAAATCTCTATTTGTGGGGAAAAAGGACGTCAATTTTGTTTGGGAGCCGCGCCCCACTTGTCAGTTAAAACGACGCAGTACTGAATTGCAAAAAGTGGCCCGGTCTTTAACCACCAAAATGGTCCGGGGCTTAAGCGCTTAAAGAGGAAGTAAACCCTGATGGGTTTTACTTCCTTTTTTTGTTCCCTGCAAAGTAAAAGCATAATGTGCTAGTATGCATCTTTGTTTCCATCGAAAATCGCTATGATATGCAAGTGCTTTGGATTACAAGCATTCTCCTGGAACGGATTATGCTTGTAATCCGAGGTTCCACTGTACCTGGGCAACCTGAATACACGAAATGGTTGCAATGATAGGCACAGTTTTGTTAACATGTGTCAAGTTGCAAAATTGGATTTGGGCGCTAAGGTTTGTTTTGACCCTGGTCACGAAAGGGTTAATCTTGTCAAAATTGTTGCAGAACTAAATATCTCAGCGAGTTTTTTCCAATGCATGCCAAGATTTATCTTTTTCTAAACGACTTTTTGGACGCTTGCCATCAAACATGGGACTTTTTTCGCAGGAAAATCTCCAGGAGGTTAAAAAAGAAGCGTTTATTTAAGAAGAAATAGGAAGCAATGTGGACGTCTCTGGTTTCTGGTCTTCTAAAATGTTGCGGCTTTCTGAGTATGTCCCACAAACCACATGAAAGTGGCAGCATCAGGCTGAGCCACACGGCCGCTCCAGAGCCAGGAGTCGGGCTGTTCCACTTAGAACTTCAAACCAGCGAGCTCTCAATACGTGGCCACAAATTACATTTATTTTATTGGAAAAGTACTGAGCCTTGCTTAATGTCTCCCTTCTGTTCCATTTCATTTTCATTCTATAAAACATTCATGTGTATATATATTTTTTAAAGATAACAGTGATCTGTCAGTGATTAGCATTAACCTTAACCACTTAAGCCTTGGACCATTATGCAGGTAAAGGACCTGGCCCCTTTTTGCCATTCGGCACTGCGTCGCTTTAACTGACAATTGCGCGGTCGTGCTCCCAAACAAAATTGGCGTCCCTTTTTCCCCACAAACAGAGCTTTCTTTTGGTGGTATTTGATCACCTTAGCGGTTTGTATTTTTTGCGCTATTAAACAAAAATAG